>OV884011.1:30502782-30907782 GCA_930367205.1 Acanthosoma haemorrhoidale | reverse complement strand
ATAGACAAGTTGGTAGTCAACAATGAAGTAGACCACTAAGTTCTTTAAGTAAGATGCTGTTTAATCTAAGCGTTATATTAATGCACCCTGTTGGGCTCGTCAATAGGGGGCTCAGTTTATACCTGAGTATCCCCAGAGTGGTGAGGAGACGCCCGCCGTGGGCTAGGGTCGCTAAAAACTCTTAGCCCCCGTCCGGCGAGCGCCCAGAAACAGATAGAGCGGGTGGACCTATGGTCTTTCACCCTGGCCGCCGGCCTAGTCGGCAGGGCAACCTAATTCGCTTTGATCTGACTCCATAAGATCTTTAGAAGGTGTGTGCCCCGACAAAGCACTGTGTTCAGGAGAAGAGGAACAGGGTAGGTTTATAGGTAGTTTATGTGGTCTTGGAATGACCACGATTCACACTCGGTATCTAAGGGTAGGCGAAAACCGTCCGGATGCCAAAGGCGAGTGTAAACCGGAGAGAGGCAGACTGGATTGCCGTGGGAGACACTGCTGGTAAAATTTGCAGAGCCACGGAAACCGTCGTCCGCGCGGGAGAGGTCTCTCCCAAGGAGGTCTCCAGATGCCGGACTTGAACATAGCGAGGTTAGGAAAGAGAGATGCAGAGGAAGTTGAATAAGAAGTCCATGGTTTTGAGTAGAGCAGCAGGCGCCAGTGCAGAGAGAGAGGAGAGAGTAGTGTTCCAAGTGAAGGTCCGATTAGTTATGCTAATTTTGCCTGAGGCCGAGGCTTTTCTAGGATCTGATCTGACTCCATAAGACCTTTAGAAGGTGTGTGGGCCCCGACAAAGCACTGTGTTCAGGAGAAGAGGTACAGGGTAGGTTTATAGGTAGTTTATGTGGTCTTGGAATGACCACGATTCACACTCGGTATCTAAGGGTAGGCGAAAACCGTCCGGATGCCAAAGGCGAGTGTGAACCGGAGAGAGGCAGACTGGATTGCCGTGGGAGACACTGCTGGTAAAATTTGCAGGGCCACGGAAACCGTCGTCCGCGCGGGAGAGGTCTCTCCCAAGGAGGTGCTAGTTTTAGCGAGACGAAGGCAGAGATTCCCACTAGGAAGGTGTGGGGTCTCCAGGTGCCGGACTAGAACATATCGAGGTTAGGAAAGAGAGATGCAGAGGTAGTTGAATAAGAAGTCCATGGTTTTGAGTAGAGCAGCAGGCGCCAGTGCAGAGAGAGAGGAGAGAGTAGTGTTCCAAGTGAAGGTCCGATTACTTATGCTAATTTTGCCTGAGGCCGAGGCTTTTATAGGATCTGATCTGACTCCATAAGATCTTTAGAAGGTGTGTGGGCCCCGACAAAGCACTGTGTTCAGGAGAAGAGGTACAGGGTAGGTTTAAGTAGTTTATGTGGGGATAACTCCCCACCTACGACTGTCTCCCCCACTACTTCAGCTCCTCCTCCCACTCTCACTGACGTCATAAGCTTTATTAAACATAATGAAAACAGTGATAGTTATAATCTGATCGAGAAGAGGGTGACTTGTAATTATTTGTAATTAAGAGGTGGCCACAACACACCCTAGGCAAATTTGTTGTTTACAATTTCACTTTTTTTTTTAATAAAATCACCTAAAGTAAGCATGAATGTATAAAACTTTGATTATTTTTATGTGATTGTAAAAATAAAGACTGAGTAAGGCGATACAATTTGTCTTGTTAAAAGTTTTTTTGAATTATTTTTCTACATCAAGAAAAATAGCAGGTTCAGAGTGAAAAAAAGCAATTCATAAAATCAATTAATTAGCATTTCACGCCATTCTATAACACACAAAATCCCACTAGCTAATATAACAAATATGTTTTATATAATATATAAAACTCAAATAAGCTACTTTGATACGGTTATCAATGTGCGTTTCCTTTCAATTCTTCATTGTTCAGTTGTTGTTTTCGACGATAATAATTTATTACGTAACATAAACAGATAAGTATATATATATATATAAGTAAAATAGATTGTATGATCACTGTGCAGAAGCGTGATAAGTGTGTACATATAAACAATTAGCACTTCTTCAAAAAATTATATAGTAACATAACTTTTTCTCTATCAAAACAGTTTTAACTCAACACGAGAAGCGTGAAGACAGATTTTCACATTAGATTTCAGATTAGTTTCATTTTATCTCTATTGATTTTTTTTCCTTCCTAAAAATCAGTACATTTTTTTAAAATTATTTTGATCATTTTTTCATTATACCTGTGTCTGGCTTATATAAAATGTGGAGGGACTGAACTCCATTTTAGAAACAATTAAACTATTCCATACCCACTTTACGCACGTAATACATTTTGGACCACTCTTTATCAAAATTGATTTGATTTAGGGACAGGTAAAAATTAAAATGTCATTTTAAATTGTAGAAACCGCAAAAATTTAAATTAAACAGCTTCTCAAAATTTATGAAATTACCCAACTAGCGTAAGTATTCAAAAATTACCATGAGTTCCCCATCCTCGGCTTATAACCTGCTGTGAATTTACCAATGGGATAAATTCAATTAAATTTAGTCAGAACACTGAGGAATTTACCTTAATTGCATACATGACAAAAAAGATAACATGTTCAACGATGATATGTCAACTTTTTTTCTCTGTTAGGAAATGTACCAACTTCTTCACCACGAATAAATAGAAGTTCACCTCTTCTCCGCCCAGAATTCTGGGGTAATTATTCTGTAAATTATGTTCAATTGTATTGTTCATTTGCTTGTAAAAATGTTAAAATAAAGGGGTTTTGAAACAAAAAAAAAACATTTGTCGTATACTCTCGGAACCTGACACCTGAAGTAAACACTGCTCTCTCTCTGTACTGGCGCTTGCTGCTCTACTCGAACCAAGGCTTTCTTTTTCAACTACTTCTGCATCTCTCTTTCCTGACCTCGCATTGTCAGACCCCGTCCCAGTCCGGCGTTGTCAGACTCTACACCTTCCTAGTGGGATTCTCTGCCTTCGTCTCTGTAAAACTAGCACCTCCTTGGGAGAGATCTCTTCCTTGTGGATGACGGTCTTCTTCTCTGACTGGGTCCTACAAACGTTACCAAGTAGCGTCTCCCCCAGCGGTCTGCCTCCGGTCCACACTGGCCTTTGGGATCCGGACGGTTTTCACCTACCCTTAGATACCGAGTGTGAGTTCGTGGTCATTTCAAGACCACATAAACTACCTATAGTGCCTAACCTGTTCCTCTTCTCCTGAACATAGTGCACTGTCGGGGCACACTTTCTATTATCTTATGGAGTCAGATCAACACGAATAAAGCTGCCCGCCGATTAGGCCGCCAGCAAAGATCAAAGACCACAGGTCATTTTTATCTCTTTCTTGAAAGCGGCCGGGTCGTAGAGACCCTACCCCGTGGCGGGCGTCTCCTCCCTTAGGACGACCTGACAGGAAATATTCATATTTAATATATGTAACAGGTTGTCAAAAATTGAGAAATTAAAGAGTGGCATAAGAACGAATTATTAATGGCACGAAGAAAGAATGTTCGACATACCTTATACACTCTTAAGCAATATCCATAAGTTAGTTATTTTATTTGGCTAAAAATATAAATAAATTTATGGCGTAACAACACAGGAGAGCTAAAGTCGACTGGTCGGTTGGTCGGTGGCGCTAGTGTGCTTATCATAAGGATCTACCGCTTAAGCTTAAATTCAGTTTTGCTAATGGGATTCAACTTCTTTATTCTAGTAGTTCTCATTCATCTTGCTGAGACTGGTTTTACCTTTACAAATTTGAATTTTTATCACTATAAATTCAGTTAAAATTTATAAGTCACCATCTCTAATTTGTATTGCATTAGTACCAACTACAGATTCTGATACCCTAATACATTATCGTTCATTATAATATATTTGACATAATTTAATACATGAATGTGGCAACTTTTCACAAGCCGCATTATATGTATTACAAAATGGAGTGAACGTTTAAATGCAATTGGACTTTTTCCTGTCGCCAGATTTAAAGCACATTCTCGACAACACAAGGCAGTTTTTCTTCAAGTTATCTACCTCATGGATTTCATTCTACATCCTAATATCGAACCTCAATCAAACCTCGTATTGGTTTGATCAAAAAGTAACGAGAATTTTTGTTTATCTTAAAAATGTTTTATTTATTCATCGATAGCGATTTTCTCCACTTCAAAGTAATCCACCTCAGACATAATACACTTGTTCCAGCACTTTTTCCAATCTTCCAAGTACCTTTCAACCTCACGTTTTGAAATAGTTCAGGGATTCTTCTTTTATCTCATCAATGGTGTCGTTTTTCAACTTCAAACTATTTTTCGAAGGTTTTTTCAACTTCAGGAGCAAACAGAAGTAACAGTGAGCCATGTTCGGCGAATACGGTGGCTGAGGTAACCCAACAGTGTTCTTTTTCGCTAAAACATTACGAACAATCAGTGAGGAGTGAGTCGTTTTCGTCGGATCACTTAACATAAACTGCGCATTACTTCCCTTTAATATACTTAGTTGACTTTACGGCCTTCTGGCAGGAACTCATGAGGAACTATGCCATTGAAATCAAAAGAAACAGTGAGAAGAACCTTCACTTTTGATCAAACTTGTCGAATTTTCTTCGGTATTGGCTTTGGTTTCCACATCATACCCATATCCCCATGTTTCGTTGCCTGTTATGATGCATTTAACAAACTCTGGATTGTTGTTTACTTCGTCCAGCAATTCTTTGGTGATATCCACGCGATGTTTTTTTTTTTGTCGAAATTCAACAATTTTGGAACGAACTTTGCTCCCACACGTTTCATACCCAAAACTTTGGGAAAAAATCACTCGGCGTGATCCAAATGATATATTAACTTCTTCAGCAATCTCTCTAACAGTAATTCTGCGATCGTCCAGAATCATTTTCTTAACTTCTTCGATGTCGTCGTCGTTTATTGAAGTGTTAGGGAGCCCTTTGAAACGTCCATACCACTCATAAACGCTTTATTCACCAAAAGCCACTGTCAACATTTCAAGAACTTCATTTCATTTTTTTTTTTTTTTAAACAAAATTTAATACAAATTCTTACTAAAAACTAAAAATCGCCAAAAACACCGTAAACCGTTAAACTTTAGTAGCTGCTACCAAAAAAATTGAAAACAGTTGCGAATTTAAGCATATTTCTTCATACATAAAGCCCACGAAATTCTTGTTACTTTTTTTATCAATTCTCATACAACCAGACTAAGAATTGTTAATAATTATCTAAATATATTGGAATATAATTCGGACTCATAATTTCTGTTGATCTGACTCTTACGTTCAAGTTCAAGTGGTTGTTGGCCAATGCCATGAGTTGTCAGGTACATTCGAGAGTTTCTTGGACAGACATTTAATAGTGATTGGGTAGATTTATTTAGTAGATTATTTAGCCAACAGACTCGCCATAAAATTATTCGCCAAAATCATAAAATTAACATCACTCACTTCAAGTCTTTCTCGAAAAAGTATACTTTCCAATGTAGACAAATACTTACCCAAAATACTGTAACGAAAAATTATATAAATATTGAAAAAAAAAAAAGAAAATGCGTGGTGTTGTTATAACATTTTGACAAAGTAATTGCATTTACGTTTTTACATATTTCTCATTGTTAATTACATATTTTTGTGAAGATAATACATACATGTTTATGTTCATATTTTACACTTTTTATTACATATGCATCCCTTAGTTATGATTTATCCCTTTGCCCACCACTGGGTGCGGCTCTTTCTATCAGGAAATTTCGAAATGTTTAAATATTCAGTGAGTAATTAAGAATTTTTTTTATTAGAGCCACTTTCTTATAAACTTCCTCCCTTTAATGAAATCTTGTGAAATGAGAAACATGTTAAAAAAAAAAAACGGCAATCAATGAAATTTAATAACTCAGAAATTTTTTCACTTTTTTCGCCTTCAACGTCTTCTTTTCATTCATCAACAACGAATGGTGGCTTTTGGACGTTTAGGGAAGGAGTTAGGGTGTCCTTGTGAGTTTCAGAGGAGTTTTAATTACTTGCCGTTAAAAGTTGTACGTAAGGGAAATTGCGTAGTTAAATGGATCTAGAAGCGGGTTAAGTTTGTTTGGTTGAATAAGTTTCATTCTAAGCTTCAAAACCGCACAAGACTTTATTGGATTCACTCATCGTACAGGAAGATTTTAAGTAGTCCCCATAATGACAGCCACAAGCACCAGTCATGACAACGCAGAACAGATCTAGAATCAGTATTTTTCTGACAGCAAACATACATATTTTTTATTATTACCAATTCGTTGTGCTTTTATTATTTTATCTAGTTGTAATGTGCTTTCCTGGGCTTGTTTTTATATTTAACTTAGCAGTTTTATAAACGTAGATCAGTTTTCAAACATTCGTTAATTTTATTATCAAATATTTATTGATTTAGATATAGGTTTGTTAATGTCCCAAATGGTTGTTAGGTTAAATATTAATGTATATTCTGTACTTATACAAATTTGTTTCTGTTTGCTTGCATTTAATATTGTTTGTAATCAGCTTGCTGAGTATATAAATTACTATAGTTGTTTGTTGGTATATGGGCTTTGGTTGGTGAAGTTGTTATGTTTTCATCAAATTTATTGATGAACGACAACCCAGTTTTTTCTAATTCTAGTTTTACATTACATTTGTCCCTTTAAATATAAAATGTGCTTTAAATATACTAATTTGTGGACAGGCGTTGTTGATTGTTTATAACTAGTGGGTGTTTTTTGGGGGGGGGGGGGGTGGAGAAATGTTTTTATATGTCCTCTGATTTTCGGACATATGTTTTTTGGGAATGGCTCCAATCATCGTTTCACTTTTTCACTCGTGTAAGTGTTGACGTGGTCAGGTGAATTCATCTGGCAATGTGAAACCCTAAATAATTCATAATGTATATGTGTATAAATGTTTTGAAAGTATTGATTCAAGTATGTCTAAGCCACTAATAATGAAAAAAAAAATTAAACCTCTACTAATGTAGGATGAGTTTGATAACCTCGCGTAATACCATCATTATAAAGTAATGAGGAAACCACTCGAAACTAACTTTGGAGTTGGTGCCTTCAAAAATTAAAACTCGTTTAAACAAAAAAAAAATATTATTCATATAAAGATGGAGTTCCTTTAAAATTCCGCCTGCGCGACGCTTGAAATAAACTTTGACAAGAATATAGCTTGGTCCTATTTTGGCTATTATGCGGCTCTGCCTGCGCATCGATCATTCCTTATCACCATATCTAGACATTATCAGCTGTTTCGGATAATAGTTCATTAGAAGTGACTTAGGTGTATTAAAGGTTACAAATTCGTATTTATACGAGAGTTAAATAATCTTGTTCGAGGAGAGTATTTTAAAAAACTTTATTATGAATAGCAATCAAAACACTGGTATAAATACAAATATCAATCAATTACAGCACTAGGACATTCTTTGGCTAAGTGTTTGGTATCTTTGCCGGAGGCAGGTAGTCTGAGGGTTATGAGGGGATGTAAAAGAATAAAGGAAAGTGAGACCATATGTCTCAACTGAAGTACGTGTTTCAGCTAACAATTAGTATTATATAACTGAGCCTTCTTGAGCTAGTCTTACGTCCAAGTTCATTTCTCACTCGGGTAAGCGTACTTTACTTCGCTTTCTACCACACATTTATATATCTACCACACATTTATATATCTACCACACAGCTATAAAAAACTTGGTGATCTGTGAATAAAGACTTCCTACTTACTTCCAATGGTTCAAACGACGCCTCTTTTAATGCAAAAAAAAAAAAATAAAATTCAACAATCAACTGCGCTAATGTATCATACGATAATAAGCGTCATTATCAATATTTCGAATATAACGTGATGTGTATATGAACAAAACTTGAATTTTAAAATTAGGAACAATAAAGCAATTTACATTCAGATCCTATGAAGTACCTTTCCCAAATTATAATAAATAGTTCAAATTTAATGAATTTTAAGAGGTAATAAGAATTTTTTGTTATTATAAATCTTTTTTTTTTTATAATTCATTTAAGCTATTACCTTTCAGTGCTGGAAGGTGAACAATCCTATCAACAGCCAACTCCTGCTATTAATGGAAATAAAACGAATGCATATTGCACTAAGGGATTTGAACCCAGAAATTATAATTATGAGACAATTTGGATGAACGAAATGACAGACAAATTCACCCCTGCACAACCTGCCCTGCCATATATTAGAATGAGTTATCGATTAATAATAGCAACTATCAATATAGCTGTAGATGGATGTGCACAGGGCAGAAATGGACACTAAATAGTTATATCATATGTACACGCCAAAACACCCAACACCAGGGTATTTAGACTGTACCAATGGACAGTATAATATGAATAGCCACACCGATGAGATAGAGAAAGAAAATTTGCTTACCTCGGTCTAGTACCTCTGCCAACAATGTTCCTCTTACTTCTCGTTGATGCGGCTCAGCACACGACCGCTTGACATAACCTTCAAGTACTAAAAAAAGGTTAACACAATCCGTGGTCCCGATATGTATCACTAAATAGGTTTAATTACGCCGACAAGATGGCTACAACACAGGTTACTAAGACCTAGACTCTCTTTTGTCATCTTCACTCTAACTCCACCAGCTGGCATGTGATCTTGAACCAAAAGGACGTTGCACTGGAGTGAACACATACGAAAAAATAATTTTGTCAGAGAGATTCTCAGGAAAATCTAATTGCGCTATTTTTCACAATTAAAAGTAGTAAGCATGATCGCAGGCTTAGTGAAGCCAACATCGAGGAATAGGTTCTGCATCCAATACATAGATAATACAACATTCAAAGCGTTACAACTAGCGTGTACACTATCAGGGCCACACACAAAAAAATTCGTCAACACCCCATATAGTCAAAAACAGACCTAACAGATAAACAGATATTCACTTCGTTCTTGCAGGGGATAACGAACCGAAGACCGGCCCAAGTGGTTTTTTGGGTACTCGCGCAACAAAGAATAACAATCTGTTCCAAATTCGCTGTTCACGGAGAAGAAAGGATTCGTTCGTTCTCAATTCTTTCAATTCGAGGATGGAAGTATGATGCAATAGAGAACCAACGCACTACAAGCAAAATAATTTCCATCTTTTGTATTTTCTAAAAACACCCTAAAATATGTGAGAAACTGAATATCAGTAGTCCCACAAAATTCTTGTCCATAGAGAACCAATGTTCTTTGAAACGTCAATTACTGTAAGACAATTTATACACATTTTTTTATTATTCGAATTAAAATTACAGTTATTCACAAACTATCACGGACAACCCGTCATCATGACACTCTCCGACATTACTAAGAGCAAAAAGTGTGGATTTTTCTCATAAACAAAATCCCTCATGAACAGCACACGTAAATTGTCTGCTGAGTCAGTTTTAAAACTGAAATTCTTCCTATGAACGGTAGTGAAAGGTGTTGATTTGGAGAGCGATATGAATACGATGTTAAATAACAATAGCGCAACCAATCTAACATTGACAAACCATTATCAGTATGTGAAAAAGAAACTAGTTCTACAAGAAATACTTCGAAAGCAGCCAAATCATCATCTGATCTTGTGTAAAAGTTAATCGGTGGTACCTTTCCATTACAAGCCCACTCAGGTGGTAGTTTTTTCAGTACAACATTGGGTATGAAAATTTTTCCTAGCTGTTTTGTTTACCTCCTATTTAATAATGATGGATATGTGTGTAAATATTTAGAAAGCGAGGAGTACTGCGCCTGCGTTAACTATATAAAGTCGTTTTCATGTCGCTCTGCAACTAACTGTTTTTTTGTTTCCGTTCGTAGGATGTGCCTAGTTCGTAAAACTGTACCAACCAACCCTTGGGTGAACTGTTCACGAAGGATTGTCTACGGGGAGTGGAAAGAGAAGCTGTGGGTGGTATTGCCAAACGTAAGTTTTCACTTCACAATTCATACAGTAGGCGGCCATATTGCAAGGCAGTAGTCAGGTGTGCTGAGAGTGGGGATAGGAGTTGGGAGTCCGGCTGACCCTCATTACACTCTTTGTGACTCTCTGGTAGCGTCGCAGGCTCTTAATATAAATACGTGCGTTCGAAGCTGCCTTATACTAAATATTTTTTATTTAATTAAAAATTCATAATTATTCAGAAAAGTGCTGCTAAGTATGAAACATACGTTTCTATCAGCAGGTTATGTAAGAAAATAAGAAAAAACGCGCAAGGTCCTTGGGACACCCACCCACTCCGTCGCCGGTCAAACGTAAGCCGCGGCGATCTAATCGAAATATCGTCCCAGTAAATTCTTCAACAGCCAGCAGCTCTATGGAAAAAATACCATCACAGCCCAGCACATCAAAACAAATAACAACTCATGAGTCTCCATTTTTCATGCCCAATAGTTACGAGGAGTTGAAAAATATTGAAGTAGAGGACATGGACTCTACACAAACACCCACACAGCCTAAACCACCTGCGATATTCGTACGTAACATCAGTAATTTTAAATTACTATGTACTAAATTGAGAAAAATTGTAGGTACAGGCAAATACACGTGCCTCAATCGGTCTCGGGACACAAAAGTTTCTCCGGACACACCCGACACATACCGAGCAATTATAAAATACTTAGAAGAAGCCAAGGCCGACTTTCATACGTACCAACTAAAGCAAGAAAGATCGCTGTGGGTAATGATTAGAAACCTGCATCCCACAACACCAGCAGACGAGATAGAAAAGGAGCTGTTAAGTTTAGGATGCAAGGTTCGCCAAATTACGAATGTGCTCCGTGAGGAAAGGCAAGAAAATGATGCAAGTATCAAGACACCACTGCCCTTATTCTTTGTGGATCTAGAGCGAACAGCTGGAGTGGAAAATATCTACGAGCTTAACCACTTGTACTACACAAGAGTCCAGGTCGAAAAGCCTTACCCGAAACGAGACATCGTCCAATGCCATAATTGCCAGGCATATGGGCACAGAAAATCGTACTGCCATCACCCTCCCAGGTGTGTAGAGTGCAGTGGGCAGCAAAAAAGCGAATTGTGCAAAAATTCCCTGAAATTATCTGCTGTATGCGTGCTCTGCCAGCAAGGCCACCCGGCAAACTATAAAAGCTGCGAGGCTTATAGAATTCTGAAGTCCAGGAGCGAACAACGTCGTCGGTCAGAAGAAGAGAAGCCAGTCAAAGGTACCCCAAGGAGCGCCCCCGCCAGAAATTTGAGGCCTTCAGTCTCTTTTGCTGACGCTGTTCGGAACAGAGAGCAGTCACAGGCATTGCCCACTCCTCCTCCGCAAGTTCTTCTTCCCCAGCACTCCGTTCATCCCAGCAACCAGCAAACTCAATACCATCCTCAACCACACATCTCGCATATCCTTCTACCTTGGAGCTCTTCAGATCTCACCAGCCTTTTAACGTCATTCCTTACAGTGTTCAGAACACTAATTACCCCTCTCATTTCCCTTCTTACAAATTATCTCATTTCCTACCTTATCCCCGTTGTCGGGTGTCTTGATCACGTTGAGCTTCTCGTTCACGTCGAGGGTCACCAATTGTCGTGGGGCGCCACTAGGGGAGTGCCTAATCACTCTAGCCCTGGTGACAAGTGCGGATTGTTGTAGTTTATAACATGGACTATGTTCCATGTAGGCGTTAATATCTGACTCCATGTATTGATAGGGATGTGTCCCGACAATACACTGTGTTCAGGAGAGAGGTTCAGAGGTTTCATAAAGAATAAGACCAGTTTTCAGAGTTCGGGTGGGAGATCGCCAGCGTAATAGTTACAAGTCGTCAGAAGGTCTGCTAGAGGCTGTAAGACAGGGACCGCGCAGAGGTGTGGCAGAGAAAGTAGGCTGACGAGGAGTCTGTGTGTCGGCCTTCCAGGGCCAAGCGGCCCTGGTGTCGCGACCGAGTAGAGCGGCTGAGGAGACTAGGAAAAAGAGTGGTTTTCCAGGGCGAAACCCCTTGGTTTTAAACATTACTTCCCCTTCCTAAAACATTACTTCCCCTACCTACCGGAAGGAGGAGCCTAGCTTGAACGGGGTATGTTTATGATGTCACACCTGCACCGAGTACGTGCCCCTCGTCCCCTAAAGGACTGTTTATTGGCATGGCTTTTAGATTTTATGACCGCCGGAAAGTGACTGAAGGTCTGCCCGGGTCTATTTTATTAGGGGAAGGTGGCTTACCCTCTCAGGTTTTATTGCTGTCGACCTTCGACTCTCTGTGCCTTGTTATACGACTTCCGACCTCTCCATGATTTATTACCAGAATAGCATGTTTTACATCTAATTACAATACATTAGTTGCACAAGAGTATATGGTAATTTACATATATGGTTAGCGCTCGCTACACCCGTAAAACAAAATCCATAAGTGGATCCTTCTGACTCCTTATCCATTCTCCTTTGGAATGCGAATGGTGTTCGCGCCCACACTAACGAACTGACAGCACTACTCCACGACAAAAACATCGACGTAGCTCTTATTACTGAAACAAGACTTACAAGTAAACGACCATTTGCCGTTCGACAGTACCAGACTTATCTAACTGATCACAAAGATGGAAGAGCTCATGCAGGTACCACTGTCATTGTCCATAACTCTATATACCACCAAATAGTTCCTCTGGTGGCACATGATTTCCTTCAATCCACTGCAGTGTCAATCACCACCTTAACTATTCCCCTTACTCTAGTATCAGTGTACTGCCCTCCCAATAAATCTATTTCCGACTCCCAATTCATCTCCTTTCTAGACTCCATCGGACATCGTTTCCTTGTGGGTGGGGACTTTAATGCGTAGCACCAACATTGGGGGTCAAGAGCCACGAATACACGAGGACGTGCTTTGCTGTCTGCACTCACACGGAAACATTGCTCCACTATCACTCCTGACACAGCCACCTATTGGCCATCAGATCCCAACCGAAATCCCGATCTCCTTGACTTTTTCTTCTACAATAGTTTAGGAACACTAAACTATTCACTCAAGCGCCTCGAGGACCTATCCTCCGACCATAGTCCCTTATTATTAACCATTTCCCTAAATCCAATTCACAAACTTCCTCCTCCTTCGTTTGTTAGGGGCCCAGTTGATTGGGACCATTTCCGCCAGATTCTTACAGACTCTGTAGACCTCAAAAAACATCCCAAGCCTAGATGATGCAGTGGATTCCTTCACTACTCTGATCCAGAGGTCGGCCTGGGAGGCATCATCACTCCACCGTCATCTGAAAATTCACAATCAAAATCCTTTACCTCAGTATCTCAAAGACCTTATCCATTCCAAACGCCACTCAAGAACAGTGTGGCAAAGATCCCGACATCCTACTGCTCGTCGGTCATACAAGCATTACTGCAGGCTGGTAAAGTGGCAATTGGCACCCTTCCGTTCCGATTCTTTCAATTCCTATCTCTCCTCTCTGGCTACCATGGATAACTCCTTGTGGAATGTAACTAATAAAATCCTAAAATATCATCCTGTTTCACACCCACTCCGTCGTGATGATGGGTCCTGGGCGGCTTTGGATGGTGAGAGGGTGGAGGAATTCGCACTAGATCTTTCCCGTATCTTCTAAAAAAATTACCTTATCGAAAATCTCCAGGATATGATCTCCTTACTCCTCGAATCCTCCAACAACTTCCTCCTAAAGCCATAATCTTCCTAACTTACATTTATAATTGCATTATCCGAATTACGCACTTTCCTTTCCTCTGGAAACACTCCATTATAGTCCTATTCGCCAAACCCGGTAATCCGCCCAATGACGCCTTATCTTACCGTCCAATTAGCCTACTCCCTATCCTCTCAAAAACGCCTACTTCCAATTGTTGAAACCATAAACCTTTTTCCTACTCACCAGTTTCGTTTCTGTATACGACATTTCACTGCTCAACAAGGCCTTCGCGTTGTTGATCACATATCCTCAGCCCTTGAAACCAAACAATATTGCACTGCTGCCTTTCTGGACATAGCTCAAGCTTTTGACAGGGTCTGGCACGTAGGTTTGCTATACAATCTCAAAGGATATTTACCGCAGAACCTATTCCTAATCCTACAATCCTACCTTTCAAACCGTTTCTTCCAAGTCCGCTGTGGTTTAGAATATTCTAACTACTATCCCATTAAAGCAGGAGTTCCACAGGGCAGCGTCCTGGGTCCCATCCTCTATAATCTATACACCGCTGATGTCCCCTCTACCACCAATACCTTCTTAGCAACATTTTCAGATGACACTGCAGTCCTGTCAACCCATCTAGACCCTGATATAGCATCCCAAAACCTTCAAAAACACCTTTATAAGATCGAGTATTGTTGCAACCAATGGCGTATCAAAGTCAATGAAGGAAAATGTTCCCACATAATCTTTACCCTCTGCCGCAAGTCCAGTCCATCAGTCTTTTTAAATTCAATTCCTCTCCCAGTGTCTGATACAGTACAGTATTTATGCTTGCATCTCGACAAAAGACTGACATGGAACCCACACACGAGGCTAAAAAGACAAGAACTAAAAAGACGCTTTGGACAACTGTACAGACTACTTCGAAGGACATCCCATCTCTCAATAGGAAATAAACTACATATTTACAAAGTTATACTTAAGCCAATCTGGAATAGAGCTATGGGGGACAGCAAAAAATGTCAAACATGAAGGGCATCCATTCCTTTCAAACAAAAGTCCTGAGAACAACAGTAAATAAATGCCCGTTATTACGTCAACAACAAAACCCTTCATAATGATCTGAATATACCCTACATTCTTGAACTCATCCCATCCAAGTTCATGAAATTCCATGGTAACCTATCCAACCACCCTAATTCCCTAGCACAGTCATTGCACTGCACCTTTTAACCCTATAATCCTCCTCGGAGACTAAAACGGCAGTGGCCTTGTGACCTGCTGTAGATGCGTTACAGTGGGAGTCCTGGCAATGGCCAGTTTCTCCAATCATGTCCTGAGCGTCTGTGACTCTCGCGCTCTCAGGCTCCACTGGCTCTTATCCAGTGACGCGGCTGACGACGGAGCGTGGGTGACTTCCCAAGACTCCGCATCCTCCTTCGCACGCGAGGGAGGTGACAACCATATGGACTTGGGGGGATCTCTGGGCTGTTTGTATATATAGTATGAATGAGCGAGTGAATGAAAATTGTAAATTGGTATGAACGAGATCATATAGCACAATTACTTATAGCCCAATCAATAAAGTTGTTTAAAAAAAAAAGAAAGCGAGAATATATTATTTTATATCATCATTGTTTAAATTAATGCTAACTAGTGTAAATATATATAAGGTGTGTTTGAAGTTGTGGGTCGATATTATCAATAAATATACTTCACTCTCTGGTCTACCCAGAATTTATTTGGTGGTCGATATAGTCGCCATTTTGGTTATAAGGGGAAAACTCGTCGGATAAATAATTCACCAACAGTTCAAAATTTATTTTCTTCCTGAGTTGATGTCTCTCAGCGGTTGAAATGTTCCTATTAATTAAGGGTTGTTAATTGAACTGAGGCCAATTATTACGATTCTAAAACAAAAGGTGTATTCTTCCGTCTCTACAATACATATTCGTTTATGACAGGAAATCGATTGACAATATATTCCATGTCGAATGCATACTACTTACATGTATGTAAAATTGTACAAATTGATACATGTATGTATATATTGTGAATTGTTATACGTTTTTCTAACTATTTTCAGATTGTGTTTAATTTATATATAAATATAATACAGTTTTGGTAGAAATAAAATAATATTTTTGCTTCTTAATAATAATTATTGATAATTAATAACAGATAGATAGGCATTAGAACTCGTAGGATATATTTTTAGAATTGGAAAGTTCAGAATAAGAAATAATTGTTATCCCGAAGAGCTTAGAATTTTAGATAAAAGATATTTCATCTCAACAAATAAATTTTCAAAACTTTATTTACTTAAAACAAGCATGTAAAATTTTAAATTTGCATTTGAAATAAATTTAGAGAATTGCCCTTCTTGGATGTCAAGGATATTCATATGTAATTTAATTTAAATTCCTTGGTTATCTTCTCCGTGTCGGTTTGTTCTTGGAGATGGATGGTCAGCTTTTTGGAACAATCAAAGAGATGTGTATTTAAAATGTTTAACAATTATACTTACAATTGGATATCTTAAAATATGTAATTATTGAAATATGGCAATCTTGTCAATAAAATAAATAATCACTTTAATACAAGTGAGTAATATGAATAAAATCTACTGTGGCTCATCTTATTTCATACAAAAGAAAATCATTTCCAAGTAGTTCCATGAGTGTTATACAAAAAAATTACATTTACAATAGGATATCTTTTTGAGCATTTTCGTTTTTAAATTACCTTCATTGAGCGGCTTGCTTCTGAAGACACAATACTTGGGGCATTCCATAGTGATGGCGAGCTTCACTGACAGTTGACGAATTTGGTTCTTGTTGTATGAGTTAGCTTTGAGTTATCGTCTTAAAATAGACCATTCTCTATCCTTTGAAGATCACTTGTCCTCTTCAGCTGTGATCGTTGAGAGTCCAGTTTTAATCGCATTCCTTCCGATTGCTCTTGTGCTTGTCTGGTCTCCACAAAGCCAGGAATTAGGAGAATAAGAAGAATTAGGAATGAACTAGCGAGTGACAATGATATAATAATAATAACACGATTATTTTACACGTTTGTAACATGGTTCGCTTTCTTGGATACCGATGTGTGCTGGGATCCACATAAGAGTAATTTTATTGCTATGCCCTAAACAATACAAACTATGAGTACTTTCTTCTGATCTGCCCTCCTCGACTTTAATCAAGGATATTATTAGAAACTGCAATGTCTATTTTCGTTCAAGAAATAGTTAAGCGCTTATTATTGGAGTTAAAGAAAGACGATTATGTTATAATAGTACTGGGGATAGTCTGGGGAGTACTACCGTCCGAAAATAGGTTTGTTTCGATCAGTCGTTGCTCTCCTTGGCAAAGGACTGGTTTGTCATTTATTAAATATTATAGGTTATAAATCATGTTTTGCATATAAAGTTAACAATATATGGAATTTACTTTAGTTAGTAATGATATCCATGGAGGGGATGTTGAGGGGATGGATGATTCGGAAAGGAGTTGGGTATGTTCGAGAGATATTTTAGAAAGCCTGATGGTATTCTTGTTGTCATAAATGTACCCAGTCTGCCAGTCTGGAGTGTGCCTTAAAACGATCTATAAAATTGAAAATGCTATTTTCAATGACGATCAAAGTTTTTTGATAAAATATTTTCAGTAAATTAAAATTTTTTAAAAATTAATTAGGAAAATTAATATGTATTTTCATTCATCATTTACGGTCGAGTGTCATTTCTAATTATGTGATTTTAGTGATAAATGCAGCATTTATAGATAATTATGAACATAGCGAGAATATATTATTTTAAAAATGTCTAACGTAGGTAAATTACCCAAAAATAATGATGGCTTAGGGAAGAGTCTATTATGAAGAAATGTTTTTCCATTAGCATCTAATTTTTAGTTCTTGTCGGTAAGTTTTTTTTATTAATAATCTTTTCTCATTTTAAAAATGAATATGTACCTCCTGACTATTAATAATCAAGACCAATGATGTTAGTTTGTATTTTTAAACTAGATGGCTTGCATATTAAAAAAAGATTTGTTTTATTGTGTAAATATTAGTAATAAATCTATTGCCGAGCAATAAGAGATCGGTACACTTCCTACCTAAAATTTCTATATATTACGGGACGTAGCTTTTCGACAAAAATCAATCAAATGGGTTTTTAATGCTATTGGAGTAGGCTGTTACGAGAAGTTTGGCCAAACTCATTTCGACTATGGTGAGAATACAAATCGTGCTTGGTTTGATCATTTATCGGGAAATGGCGTGTATAAATTGCTAAACCGCCTCCATTTGGTTGAATATAATTATGGCTGATAGATCGTAAATGAATGCCGATCCTACCTGAATCTGTGGAAGAGAAACGTCCCGTTCCAGGGGTTGCGGAGGGGAGACTGGACCCGGGAACAGACGTCTGCGCAGTCAGGCCTACTGTAGGGAATATGGTCAATCTAGCTGTGCAAAAATAAAAAATCGAAGGTTGCAGTTGACCTTGTGTATCATTCACAATTGTCTTATCAAACGTTCTGTTAAATGATACTGTAGCGACCGCTAACTATATAAGATAAATAACCCTATACTCTTTTGTATATATATCGTAAATTAATTTAAAAAAATGTAATTACCAAACCACAAATCATCGTAAATGTTGTAAACCATAAAGACACAGCTGCGAGCCAATTAGTTATAGGAGCTGGGTCACCCACCACCCGTGGCAGGTACTAAACGAACCAAACCAGGGCTGAAGACCCTTACCCGGGTCAGGTATCCGTGACATATCTCTTTGTCAAAGAACAAAGAACACCACATACTAAACTGGCATTGGGTACAATAAAATCGAAGCTGATTGGGTACCTACGATGGCAGCTGAGTAAATAAGACCCGTGGTTTGGGGCTGGAATTCATTCTCCTAACGACTGGCTGACTGATTGCTTGTGGCTGCGCTGATGTTAAAACTTGGCCTTCTCATGAAAAACCTCTGCATCTCTCTCTCCTCACCTCACTACGTTCTAGTCCGGCGTTGTCAGACCCCTCTCCTTCCTAGTGGGAATCTCTGCCTTCGCCTCGCTAAATCTCTATATATATATATAAGTTAAGGCTCGTGGTATGGCAATGTTAGCTCTAATACCACGTAGCTCCGTGTAAAAAAAGGTTATAAACAGCGATAGAGGATTAGAAGCGGGATAAAGACAGTTTAAACCTAGCCGTTGTTCAAATATCAGTTCTTTTTACTCTCGTTCTCTTTTTTTTTAATCGTCTAAACCCCATAGACAATAACTTATAAAAATATATATATTAATTCGGACATCGTAGGTAATCCCCAAGTCATCGGGATGTAAACATCCCAAATGTATATAGAGAGGCTTTAAAAGGTTCAATAAACAGTCTTGTGACAACTTTCGATCGGTGATTTCATTCAACCTCTTTTCGTTTTCTTCTAGTTTTTCGTTAAAGTTCATTAACTGGTGCCGAAACCCGGGAGCGGAGTGGGTTCGAGTCATTGAAGTGCGAATTGGCTTTTATTTATTTGTTTTCCTTCTCATTCGCTTTCATGTTATTTAAAGTAGGTAAGCGAAATGGTGGAGTAGTGGCCGTCAGCGTTTGAAGTTGCGAACCCTAGTTACCTCACGAAACCATGGCTGAAGCCCATGCGAACTCGCTGGCATGGATGAAGGTGTGGGAAGTGACTTCGCAGGACATGAGTAAAATGATCTCAGACCTCGAAAAATGTTTTGGGGAACTGGATGAGTTGAATCATTTTCTCAAAGGTGTCGATGGAATTATGGAGAGGATAAAAGCCAAGATGGACGAAGGCCTACTCGACCCAGGTGACGCTAAGTCAATAAAGAGAGACCTGGTGTGCAGGGTAAAACGGAAAGTGCTGAACCTGATACAAGCGGACGAGGAAACCCCATGGGAGATAGTAAAGGCGAGACTGAAGAAAGCATATGGGGGGGGGGACGATGGACCCCAGAGGAGGATATCTTCCAAATGTTATCTCCAAGGCCAAATAGTGGACAGTATGTGGCAGTCCTGTTAGTCCGCTACAGTAAAATAAATGAGAAAATGAGAGAGCCTACTAGCGCCGAGGAAGTGGAGGTCTGAGGAGAGTGGCAGCATAGAGGTGACCGCATCCTAAGGTGCAATACAGTTCGGAAAAGGATTGGAGGGAGAGTCTACGGAACGAGTTTAGGGATATTTTTTTCGCTGTAGGGGACACGCTAGGAGCAACGGGGAAAACGCTACATGAAGTCCCGTTAAAAGTAGAGCGGGTGACGTAGGTGAAGGAGAGGTGGTATCCGCAAGCGCTCAGGCAACACATTAGGAAGGAGATGGAGGATCTCAAGCGCCAAGGGGTCATCCGAGATAGCACGTCTCCGTATAATAGCCCTTTGTGGGCAGTGAAAAAGAAATGTCGACCGGGAGAAAGTGAGAAAAAGTACCGAACCGTGGTGGATTTTTGGAAACTTATGACAATACCCTGGACGAAAAATATCCGATCCCGCTGTTCGAAGACATCCTAGACAGACTCCACAGTGCGAAAATTGTTAGCACATTAGACCTCATAGTAGGGTACCATCAGATCAAACTAGCTGCGCAGGACCAACATAAAACGGTGTTCTCGTTTGAAAGATGGCATTTTGAGTTCAGGAGAATGCCGTTTGGTCTCAAAAATGCCCCAATAACGTTTCAGCGTCTCATGGACGACTTCTGAATGGAACTGAATGGACGATAATATGTGCCAAATTTACATGGATAACCTGCTGGTCTTCAGCCGAACGGAATCGGAACACATTGAACACCTCCGGAACGTATTTAGGAGATTAAGAGATTTCGGGTTGAAACTATCAATAGACGAATCGTCACTGGGGCAGGAGCAGATTAATTTGCAATCTCTCTAACAATCTCTCAGTTGAGGCACACAATCTCTCTGGAAGGGATTCAACCAGACTCAACGAAAGTAGAAGTGATCCAGAAAATGGACTTGCCAAAAGACGTAAAAGGGATTCGGAGATTACTGGGCACGCTCAATTACTACCACCGTTTCGTGCCAGACATGGCAGAACATATGGTACTCATTAACAACTTACTACGGGAAGGAGCACGGATAATGATCACGCCGCTAATAGAGCAGAACATCCGCAAATGCTTGGCACGTTTGCAAATCCATTCACCGATTTTGGCTTTCTCCAACTTCAATAAGGAGTTCAAGATCACCACCGACTCGAGCGACTATGCCTTGGAGGCAGGAAGGTGGGGACGGGGAAAGGCCGATGACTTATGTGAGCAGACGCCTGATGGACACGGAGGCGTGGTACAGCGCTCCGGAACGAGAACTCCTCCGGATGGTATGGGCTATTGGGCACTTCCATCCGTGTGTATTTGGCAGAATACATACGGACCGCCGACCTCTTCAATGGGTTGGAAAACTTAAAGAATCGTCCGCGAGGAAAACGAGGTGGAAAGAATTCTTAGCGCTATACAATCTGGATATCGTAAATGAGCCAGAGAAAGACAACGTCGTGGCAGATTGGCTGTGGCGTGCTATTATGATGAACGCCATAGAGGAATGGGAATCATCAAGCGGTATGAGGCAATTTACTGAGGAATGGACGCCTGGAAAAGCGGGCAGGAGATGCACGCAGGAAGATAGTGACAGGAGTGCGGACCCACCATCAGACGAGTCTATAGGGGAGAGACCACGGGATATGGAGACGATGGATGAAATCATCAATGATAAGCGGAGGCAGATCATTTGGAAAACACAGACATCAGGTACTCTGAAAATACTACATAGTACGTACGGCAGGAGTCAAATCGCGACGATTTGGTCACCACCGGGAGTTCGTGGAGATCAAATTTGGCAGGCTCTCAAGGACGTGTCAAAACCAGGCAAAACGCACCATTTATTCGTGGGCAACACGACCGTGTGGGACAAAATTAAAAAGGTGTGGCAGAAAGAGCTGTTGAGGGTGGATCGCTCGTTCATTCCATGTCTTTCCGCGGTTCAGACCTTACGTGACGAGGAATAGCAACGCAAGGTAACACTGCCGTATCACCAAGGGAAAACCAACTACCACGGTGGGTGCGAGACGGCACAAGCACTGCGAAGGCGCTATTTCTGGTGGGGAATGCAGCGGACTATTCAGAAGCTGATCGGAGCAAGCGAAGTTTTCAGGAAGACAAAAAATGATAGACATCCTCCGCAGGGACGCCAGGAAGAATCACCCACGGCAGAAGCACCATTTACGGAGATTCAAGAGGACTCCTTCACGTGGCGGGGTTTTAAGTGGGTCACTATCATTGACCCATTTAGCAAAGTGGCTATGGCCTACGCGGAGGGGGACAAGTCATCAGATGCCATATTACAAGCCCTCAACACATGGTTTCAATTCTACGACATACCGGAAAAGATCTTGTCGGACGGGGGACGGGAGTTTTACAATGCAACCGGTGGCACAGCTCCAACACCCCATACAGCTCGGGAAGATGTGGCACAAGGTAAGCGATAGGATTATGCGCGATAAATCCAGGCGTGTTGCGCAGGCAAATTTTAAGGTGCGGGATCGCATGGGAGCAATATCGATTGGGACCGTTGTGTACAGAAAAGTCTTGTCAAATCGTAGTAAGGAACTGATTCGGTATTCGGGAACATGATCTCGTGACCATCAAGAGCATGACCGCCCCAAAGAAGAGGCAAACCTTTCACATTGAACAGTTGAAACTCCCACCACAGTTGGGGGGGGCGTTGAATGGGCGTAAGATGGTGTGCCCTTGATGCACTACGGAGCAACTAATTCGGAATCATATACTTCACATATGAAGCTCAGAGAGAGTTTTTGTTTTCATACTTTATATTGTGGATAAGTTCCATTGTTTTTTTTTCACCCGGCAGCCGCCATTATTTTATTTCTTTGTATTATCTCTTTTTCTTGGTGTTCTATTGTATGGTTATGTATTGTCGAGCCAGAGAGCTCTGTGGACTACGAATGTATTCGACCGTAAGCGTGATGTAAGGGATTACAGGCTGTGGCTGTGTGCGCCGGACCTTGGAGTTTACGAAGAGAAATGCGTAAACTGTCAGGGGGAGTTAAGGTTCGGACATCTCTTCTTTTTCTTCAAGTTTTTCGTTGACAATCATTAACCTATATAATCAGCATCAAATTATAGGTAGTAAAAATAGGACTAGCGTGACCCACAACCTGTAGGTACACTCATAACTCCGCGCATTTGAAGGCGAATCAATAGTATAGCAGGTTACCTCTGACCCATGTGAGGTTGTTGATGAACTTTATTCAATAGATAAAACATGTTATTATAAAAAACAAACGAAAACATACTTCTTAATAGAAAATGTCTGAAACTTGTTTGTAAGTTTACTTTCAACCAGATTAAATAACTTAAATTAAGCTCTCAACTTATACAAGCCATTAATATTATTGCTTCGCAAATATAGGATATCAGAGTCTGCCCTGTTCCATGAAAGTTAGACTCTGATTATTTTTCTTGATCACCAAAATGTATCTCACATGGAACAGAGTATGGAGGAGATGTATTCATACAAACTTCCACATAAAAATACTGCATTGAATAATTAATAAAAGTTATTGACGACAACAGTCCTTACCGAATGTAAAGCCGGTTCAGTTTATCAAGATAAGTTTATTAACACAGCTCAAACTCAATGCAGGACTACGTGCATAAGGGTTTTGATAGATTAAATCTATTCAGAATACGTTCAGAGAAAATTATCTGATAATTTTGAAATCGGACAAAAGGAAATGAACAGTTGTTATGGATAAAGAGAAGTACATTATTTAAAATAACATTGATCATTGATTGAGGTGGACGTCTCTTAGATAGGTTGTCAGACCCCACACCTTCCTAGTGGGATTCTCTTCCTTCGTCTCGCTAAAACTAGCACATCCTTGGAAGGGATCCCCTCCATGCAAGGGATCTACGGCCCTACAAAATGTACATAGTAGCGTCTCCTCCAGCTGTCCAGTCTGCCTCTTTCTGGTTCAAACTCGCCTTTAGAATTCGGACGGTTTTCGACTACCCTCAGACACCGAGTGTGAATTTCCAAATCCAACTAAACTACCTATAATACCTTCTCCTGGACACAGTGCACACCTTCTAAGGTCTTAATGAGTAAGATCAATGAACTAATACGCCCGCCGACTAGGCCGCCAGCAAAGGTCAAATACCACAGGTTTATTCATTTATCTCTTTCTGAATTCCGCCGGGCAATGGCTGGGTCGACAAGATCTCCCCCTGCCGGCGCCCCCGACCATGTCGTTTATTTCTTTTCAATTTTTGCATTACCCTCCCAGTGAGGTATAATATTTAAGGGCCCACTACAAAAACGTTTCTTCAATGTTAAAGACATCTAGCTTGCGTATGTTGAGGAAAAAGGTAAGTATCATGGAAGCAATACAGAAGCTGAAAAAGTTTTAAACTTATGATAATAAATAATAAGTAGTTTACAATTCAAATATGAACGAGCTGTGTAACTGTTAAAAAAAGGAAGTGAGTCACATAGTATTCACATTATAGATGCAAGACAGCTTTTTCGGCACTAGGCACTGGGGCTTCCCAGATCCTTGCTCCCTTCCCCGCAGGAAGTTCTGGAAGGTCGGTAGTGGCTCAGCAGGTATCCTTGGGCCAAGTTTACATCGTTAACATTCTGTGCGTGAAAAAATTATGGTGATAAATATTGTACATTCGATCCATCGATAAATAAGGAATATCCTTTCCACCACTAGAAAACCAATTTTCAAGTAGACGGTTTTTTTAATATTTCTCCTTCCACTCTCTAGTAACTCTGGAAGAGAGGGAATTTATTTCCCATATGCACCCATACAATGATTACATGTGTTTTACATATAAAACTTATAATTTGTACATCTTTATAATTTACAATTACATTGGTTCATGATGTAAATATTTAATCATTATATGATAAAAGTAATAGAAGTAAATAGATGCATGAAATAAATGCATGATTTATATGGTTGCACACCCATGTATTTCTGAAATTGTTCTATGTATTGAGTTGCCAGTAGTCGGGGTTCCATTGGTCAGTTTTATTCCACCAGGGTGTACTTTGTTAAACTATATGTGTTCTGTTCTGTGCGAATATATACTGTTGAATATAACTCTCAGTCACATATATACCTTCTATTGTACATATATACCTTCTATTGTACATATAATTTGTTGGTTCCTCCAAGCTTCCTCTTCATGGCTATCTTCTTTTTTTTGCTTGTATTTTGACGCCCGGGGACATCTCCGCAGAATTCAACTATCATCCGTGCATTTTAGTACATCTGCAGTAATCTAAATTACTAATAATAACAATAAGGTAATAATGCTGGTAAACAGACCCATCTCTAAAACCATATACTGACATTTTTTCTCAACGGATTGGAGAATTGATTAATAAATGATATTTTTTTTCATTTGTTTATATTTAAATTGTATGCTTTTTGTGACTGTTGGGTTCTCATTGATAATACTCTCTTTTGGGTACTGGATATTGTACATCGCTTGAGTAAATATGGTTTATATGACGCAATTCCTCCAATCGTTCATGCATTTTGTTCATGTTCGGATGTGGGTGGTGTGTTACCACAGGATTCAGATGTAGGCCGGTGAAGTCCAACAAAGAGATATATAAGAGTCAGCTTGGTGTGGCCGATCCTCAGTCACAACAAAGCATCTGCTTTTTCTTGAGATGTTTCTCAAACGATTTAAACTTATTGCTTAGTTTAGTTGATCAACAATTGCACCTTCTTTTCCAGCTTTCCTTCAATTCCAGCGAGGAAAGATACATAGAAGTATTGAAAGCCCTTTTTCTAGCCAACAGTAATAGTAATGGATCTAAACGTCGTTTAATCGGAAGACTAGGAATATATACATGAAAGAACGTTTAAAGCTTATTAAATAAAATAATTCATATCTTTAGAAAATAACAAGTTCACGAATAATTATCTTAAAAATAAAGAATAATAATATTGAACTAGAACGTCACAGAACTCACACAAGAGCGAGATTTTATTGATTGGATTATATGGTACTTTGGGTTTATTTTGGCGTAAAACCCTTAGGTCATAAGCGATATGTTATATATATTTAAACTCATTCGGGGAGGGGGACCGATGCAAGATTCTTATTGAGCTGAGTAGTTGCAATGTTTGCAACATTTTGGTCGCTTTTCGCCAAGTTAATCTGACTTGTGTAATATTATTCAGATAAATGAGATCAGAACATAAAATAAACCCATGATTTAATAATGCTTTAAAATATACATAAGATGTTAAAATATGTGATCATTCCCGTCTAAGGCAATTCCTGTGGGTATGCGTACAATGAACAAAATCATACGTACATTTTCCTAGCACAAAGGGAGCGGCTCTAGCATTCACTTTACTGCTACCTATTTTGATTTTCACGTAAGTTCTACTTAGCAAAGCAGGTACAGTTCTACTTAGCAAAGCAGGTACAGTTCTACTAATCAAGGCAGGTACAGTTCTACTAAGCAAAGCAGGTACAGTTCTACTATGCAAAGCAGGTACAGTTCTACTAAGCAAAGCAGGTACAGTTCTACTAAGCAAAGCAGGTACAGTTCTACTAAGCAAAGCAGGTACAGTTCTACTAAGCAAAGCAGGTACAGTTCTACTTAGCAAAGCAGGTACAGTTCTACTAAGCAAAGCAGGTACAGTTCTACTTAGCAAAGCAGGTACAGTTCTACTAAGCAAAGCAGGTACAGTTCTACTTAGCAAAGCAGGTACAGTTCTACTAAGCAAAGCAGGTACAGTTCTACTTAGCAAAGCAGGTACAGTTCTACTAAGCAAAGCAGGTACAGTTCTACTAAGCAAAGCAGGTACAGTTCTACTAAGCAAAGCAGGTACAGTTCTACTTAGCAAAGCAGGTACAGTTCTACTAAGCAAAGCAGGTACAGTTCTACTAAGCAAAGCAGGTACAGTTCTACTTAGCAAAGATGGTACAGTTCTACTAAGCAAAGCAGGTAGCTTAGGTTAGTAGAGCAAGTACAGCTATTGTGGTAGAGGGGTGCTGTAATGAGTTGAGATGGGGAGCCTTAAGTCCTCTGGATAGCTAAAGTATGCCAAAGTTTTGAAATGTAACTTGGCGAAATGTAAAATGGTGATCACTGAACGTTTCAATGTATATTCCTAGGAAATATTCTGTATAGGGAGAAAAAAATCTTACTTAAGATTACTGAACATGGAACTCACAATTTTAAAATATGACGATTACGTTTTCTTTAAAAATTCAATATTGGGAAATATTGTAAGGCCGTCATATTTTCCTCTTCGCTGCATTGAAAAATCCCTTTTTTGACCAGGGATCATCACTCATTCATTTCTATGGTGATCAGCATCTAATTCCTCAAGATCTGAAGAACTATGAAATATACTTTTAAAAGTTTTATCTTACTAACGATACAGCAATCCATTCGTCTCGACCCATCAACGGCATTTAGCAACCTCCAAAATCACCTCACTTAGATCAAGAACTAGTGCATCTATCTGACAGTCCACTAATGTCAATGAAGGAAGGCAAATGTGTTCACACCACTTTTGCTGTTTGACTAATGATTCTGTCCATCCTTAACCTTCAGTACCACTTCCCGTGTCTAATACTAGTTGATACCTAGGTTTTCATCTAGACAAAAGGCTTGGAACACCCGAGACAAAAAGACAAGAATTGGACCAACGGTTTTGACACTTATGCAGACTATTTAACAGAAACTTTAAGCTCAAGCTAGACAAAAGCGAAAATCATTATGTAGAGCAATGTAAAAGATGTAAAGCAATTATTTAATATAAGATGTTTCGTCTGGATTCTTACTTCAAAGGATAGAGAGCCTTCAAGAGGAGTAAGAGATCTGACAAGCATTTTAAAACGACAGCAAACGTAGAAACCGCTGGTGCATAAAAAATAAATTTTTGATCTAACTACAGGACATCTGAAAAAAACATTTCTTTTTTCCCTATCATTCGACTGGTTTAATACACATTCCAAGCCAAAGTTATTCTGTCAATATATTTTTAACTTATATTATTATTATTATTTGTTATACATTGGAAGCTTTTAGTGACCTAAATGGGTTAAAAAATTAAATGCAAACCTGCTAAATAAAAAGCACTATCTAGAGGACCTGTTCTTTTCCCTACATCTCTTCATCGTCCCTTTCACTCCTATACTTATTAAAAACCATTTTTACTAAAATAAAATTACAATCTGCCTTATTAGGCCATAATTCATCATTCACTCGCTCATTCATACAATATACAAACAGCCCAGAGGCCCCCCAAGTCCACATGGTTGTCACCTCCCTCGCGTGCGAAGGAGGAAGCGGAGTCTTGGGAAGTCCCCCACGCTCCTACGTCAGCCGCGTCACTGGATACGGGCCAGCGGAGGCTGACCAAGAGCGTGAGAGCCACAGCCACTCAGGACATGATTAGAGAAACTGGCCATTGCCAGGACTCCCACTATTACTTAATTATAGCAGGTCATAGAGGTCAATTATAGAGGTCACTCCCGTTTTAGTCTCCGAGAGCGATGGTAGGGATGAGTGGTGCAGTGCAATGACTGTGCTAGGGAAGTAGGGTGATTGGATAGGCTACTGTGGAATTTCATAAACTTCGAAGGGATGAGTTCAAGAATATAGGGTATATTCAGTTCATTGTGAAGGGTTTTGTTGCTGACGTAATAAGGGGCATTTACTATTGTTCTCAGGACTTTTGATTGAAAGGATTGAATGCGCTTGATGTTCGACTTTTTTTCTGTCCCCCACAGCTCTATTCCGTATGTCCAGATTGGTTTAAGTATAACTTTGTAGATTAGTAGTTTATTTTCTATTGAGAGATGGGATGTCCTTTGAAGTAGTCTGTACAGTTGTCCAAAGCGTCTGCTTAGTTCTTGTCTTTTTAGTCTCGTATGTGGGTTCCAGGTCAGTCGTTTGTCGAGATGGAAGCCTATGTACCGTACTGTCTCGGATACAGGGAGAGGAATAGAACTAAAATAAACTAGTGGACCAGACTTGCGACAAAGGGTGAAGGTAATCTGGGAACATTTTGCTTCATTAACTTTGATCCGCCATTGGTTGGAGCAATACTCGATCTCGTCAAGGTGTTTTTGAAGGTTATGGGATGCTATGTCGGGGTCTGGGTGGGATGACCAGACTGCAGTATCATCTGCAAATGTGGCCAAGAAGGTATTGGGAGTAGAGGGGACATCAGCGGTGTATAGATTATAGAGGATGGGACCCAGGACACTGCCCTGAGGAACTCCTTCTTTTATGGGATGGTAGTTAAAATATTCTAAACTACAGCGGACTTGCAAGAAGCGGTATGAAAAGTAGGACTGTAGGATTAGGAATAGGGGTTAACGGCTTTTGGTGGCAGTGAGAGAGGGATAGGTGAAGTATAAAATCATCAACAGTTGCGCGATGATTATTGTTTTGAGGAGTAAGGTGAGGAGTGAAAGTACGGGGAAGGTACAGTGCGAATTCTTCCGCCCTCTCGCCATCCGAAGCAGCCCAGGGCCCAACATCACGATGGAGTGGGTGTGAAACAGGATAATATTTTAGGATTTTCTTAGTTAGATTCCACAAGGAGTTATCCCTGGTAGACACAGAGGAGAGATTAGAATTAAAAGAATCGGAACGGAAGGATGCATATTGCCGTTTTACCAACCTGCAGTACTGATTGTATGAGCGACGATCAGCAGGATGTCGGGCTCTTTGCCATACAGTTCTCGAGTGGCGTTTGGATTGGATTAGGTCTTTGAGATACTAAGGTAAAGGATTTTGATTATGATTTTTTAGATGACTGTGGGGTGACGATGTCTCCCAGGCCGACCTCTGGATCAGAGTAATGAAGGAATGCACTGCATCACCGAGGTCTTGGGATGTTTTCAGAGGTACTTTAAGGTCTACCGAGTCTGTAAGAATCTGGCGAAAGTAGTCCTATAATCAACTGGGCCCAAATGAAAGAGGAGTTCAGTGTTCCTAAACTATTGTAGAAGAAAAAGTCTAGGAGATCTGGATTTCGGGGATCTGATGGCCAATGGGCGGCTGGGACAGGAGAGATAGTGGAGCAATGTTTCCGTGTGAGTGCAGACAGCAAATCACGTCCTCGTGTATTTGTGGATCTTTATCCAATGTTGATGCTTTGCGTTAAAGTCCCCACCCACAAGGAAACGATGCCCGATGGAGTCTAGAAAGGAGATGAATAGGGAATCAGAAATGGATTTATTGGGAGGGCAGTACACTGATGCTAGAGTAAGGGGAAAATTGAATGTGGTGATTGACACTGCAGTGGACTGAAGGGAATCGTGTGCTACTAAAGGAACTATGTGATGGGAAATGGAGTTCTGGACAATGACAGCGGTGCCTGCTTGTGGTCTTCCATCTGGGTGATCAGTTCGATAAGTCTGGTACTGTCGAACTGTAAAAGGTCGCTTACTCGTAAGTCTTGCTTCAGTAATGAGAGCTTTTTTTTTTTTTTTTTTTTTATAGCCCCTTTAAATTTACAGATAATTATATATAATTATAGATCCTCAGGCGAATCTATTTACATCCACAGATGTAATGAGAGCTACGTGGATGTTCTTGTCATGAAGTAGTGCTGTCAGTTCGTTAGTGTGGGTGCTAACACAATTCGCATTCCATAGGAGAATGGATAAGGATTCGGAAGGATCCACTTATGGGTTTTGTTTAATGGGGATGAGGTAGTTGATAATATTTGTAAGAAGGGAAATGAGAGGGGTAATTAGGGTTCTGAACTCTGAGCCGGGTGGCCTTGCTGGCAGGGCACGCATACAGCAGGTGATTTTAAGGGCTTCTTGCACAATTCACTTTTGTACTGCCCGCTGCACTTTACAGACCTGGGAACGTGGTAGCAGTATGGTTTAGCTGGACTCCCTACTCTTATCTCTAGTACAGCTGATCGGCAGCCTTCCAATATGGCCGCCTTCTCTGTGTAATGTGAAGTGAAACTTGCACTTGGCAGTACAGTCCACAGCTTCACTATCCACTCACCTGTAGACAGCTCCTCCGTGGACAGTTCACCCAGTAGTCGGTGGAGATGGTTCAACGAACTAGACACTTCCTACGAACAGTAACAAAACAGTTAGTTTGTAGAGTGATAAAACAACGACTTGTAATGGTTTAGACGCAGGCGCAGTACTTCTTTCACTCATATTCACCCCACTTTTCACTCCGATAACTGGTTGAATCTCAGTGTTATAGATTCCTCTGTAAATCGTATATCCTCTTCCAGAGCTGCCTAGGGTCGGTGCTAGGACCCCTACTCTTCAACATATACACCGCGCACATAGTAGGAGCATCATAACCTAACTGTGAGGTGGCGGCGTATGCGGGTGACATCGGAGTCGACAACATCATCCTCAACCCAGTGAAGATTCATATATTTTGAGGCACTTCCAACCTCCCCTGAAAACCTCAATCTTTCGTCGCCTGCTTGCTCCTTAACGGACGGTAAGATGAAGCATCATTAGGTGGTTTACCGGGTTTGGCGAATAGGACTATAATGGAGTGTTTCCAGAGGAGAGGAAAATGCGTCGTTCGGATAATGCAATTATAAATGTAGGCTAGGAAGATTATGGCAGTTCTTGGAGGATTCGAGGAGTAAGGAGATCATATCCTGGAGATTTTTGGTAAGGTAATTTTTTCAGAAGATATTTGACCTCAGAGGGCGTCTGCTTGCTCCTTGTATTTGTCAGGTGGTTACTTCTTTAATGAAATTTACATATTCATCATCATGTTTTGTTTCATTAGGCCTTTTAAAGTTGTGTTCCTTAAATATAGCTGTCTCTCTACAAATTAAACTCATTAATTTTGAGTTCTGCATTCTGAAAAATTATCTTTTTCCCAACGATTATTACATTTCATTTTTTCGTCAACAACTTTTCTTTTCGTTTTTTTTTTTTAATTCATCCTGAAATGTTAGTTGGATAATATTGATAGTATTACACAGGGCAATAAAATTTCCTTTTTTAAATAAATTTAGTGTTCTTGTTTTCTAATGATGTATTTTAATTATTTGAAAACACAAATATTTCATAACTTTTGATGTTTTGGATATAACAATGGTTTTTTGTTTCATGTCTCCTTGTTACAAATTTAATATATGTTACAAAATCTAGATTCTATAAAAAAATGATGGAGCTCACCTTATTTATTATAGACTTAAATCTAACTTACATCTAACAATTAAAACCTAAACTACATCTTAAACCTCACTTTCCCCGACAATCTGTTGCCATCGATGAGGGATGGGTGGTAGGGTCATAGAGTAAACACAGGGTTTGTGAGGTGCTGCAACGAGTCAAAGAACTTTATGTGTCTCCGGTGGATGAACTCGCCCCGGTCTGATGAAAGACCGTCAGTATGGCACACCAAGCAACGGGTGAAAGTCGGCGTTCTTTAAATTTAATAACTTTAAGGATTACCACTTTTCTCATGATCCCATTCTGGAACTGTTGGAGACTTTTAGCTGCATTGTCAGTCAAGTGAGTATAGAGCTGGCCGGTGGACACATTTATACATCATTAGTTTGAGACGCAGCGACAAGTTTGGTGTAGTTAGCAAGTGTACTTTTTCTAATTTGTTACTAAAATTATTAGAGAAATGGAGATGCCGATCCATTTTTATACCCAGATAGTACATTGAGAACAATAGGACATGCAAATTTTCATTTATTTTTTATATTTTTTGTATAAATGCAACGAGAAACAAAAGTTTCAATAGAAATATAAAATCGGCTGTTGGCCAGACATGGTTTAAACCGTCTAAAGAGCTTGTAATATTATAAATATAATAAAAAAACTCTGGGCAGACAAAAGTTGTTGACCGTAGGGTTTTCCGCAAAAAAAAAAACCTATCCAATTCGTTTTATGCGCTGGGTATATACATGTAAATAATTCTGTAATATATATATGTCCACTTCCGACTTTTTCTGTTATTTGTAAATGAACAGATTGTATATATTGCCTGTTTTCCTCAAATAATTTAATATGCATAATGCAATAATGCACACGCATATATAAATATAATCAATAAGCGAACTACACCGTTCTTTCGATTTATGTAGGTAAATTGTTCTGTACTAATTCAAATCCTGGTTTTTTCATTACAATGCTTTGGATTCATAATTAGAAAAAACAACAACTGCATATGGATCACAGTTGTAAGAAATTTATTGTCTTATACCCTTTAAAAAATACCGGCATTAGAGCTTGTAAAAAGTTCCTAAAAAAAAAAAAATCATTTTCAACTTCAATCGTCGACATCACGTCGACGGTTGTAGGCAAAAAGAAGTGTTTTGGATGGCTTAAGACAACTAACTTTCCCATAAATTACTGATTTAGTGTAAAAAAATTTTGTTTCTTTATCATATTTCATCGCCTTTAAATGATTCACTCGAGACGATTCAAATAAACAATTTTTGTAGGAAATTTTATAAGAATTTAAAGAATACTATCTAGAAACGGACCGATAATCCAAAAACCTAAGATGTTGTAGATGTAAAAATCATTCTTTAAAAATAATTTTTTTTTAAATCAAAAGGGATTTAATGGAAATCATTGACAAGGGGGGTGATTTATTTTTCAAGGATTCCAAAATCCAATTTCCAAACGGTTTAATGGCGTGACACCAGCAGTATGCACTCAGTTAACATCTTTTGTTTCTCCATTCTCCACCATGAGTGAGTTGATTTCATTTATCATCCAGGTGGAGGATAGAGGGAATAACATAATGCTGGCAACATCACACTAGCCACCGTAAACTAACCATCAATCTAAGCCCAAGTAAGCCAACCTAAACTTCAACCCTCCAGGCAACGAAGACCAAAAATTACTGATTAGAAAAAATTAATATGTATTTATGGATTTTTGTACAGTTTTTCATTAAAGTGTCCTGTACAACATACAAAAAGTGAGCAGGACGGGGGGTACAGTTTGAAAGTATCATTTTTGGTTGTTTCAAATAATATGGGAACTATCTACTTCATCAAAAAGTACTTTGTAAACAAAATTAAAGTACACAAAATTTCCTATAAGGAAGGTCCTATTCATTAAGACAACTCAGTAGTTAGGGAGATGAAGGGTTGTTTTTTGTTAAAATGGTCTAACATTTCACTTTTTTACCTCTAAAATTTGAAATAATGGATAATAATGAATAACTTTGGAAAGACCCACCAAGGGGTTTTGTAAAGGTCAGGTACCACCGCATTGTTGCTGACCATCTGCCCATTGTTGATTCCCCCTCTTAGGTAAGTATTCTCATTCCCCCTTCAAATTTCTCAAACTTTTTTTTCGGTACTCTTTTTTAAGTTGGGCTATAAACATTGCAAAAATCTCCTTAGTGGTGATTATGGTGGATATTTTCTCTGAACGGGATTTTCCCTCTTCGATAATGTCGGGAAAATGTTCCATTTTTTGGTGATGAAGTAGGGAATAATGACTGCTGTGTTGGTGAAAAAGAATTATTGGTTTGAGAAAGGCAAGTTTGACAAAAGGTAATGGCAAAGCTGAAGGTAAGAAAAAAGTGTTTGTTCGTATTTCTTGCGGAAAAAAACTATACCTGACTTCAATCAGTTCAAAGTGTAATAACCCAAATTTTATCACCACAACCTTCCAAATCATATTCAATCTCTGCGAGGAGATCATCACAAAAGAGATTTTTTTTAAAAGTCAGGAAAGAAAAAAACCGTTGGTATATGCCGTTCAAACCTCAACATTTGATGGATCTGTTAAAAATCGAGCGCCACTAAAAGAAGATAAATGGGGGGATACTGTTTTAAGACGCATCGACGTTGTAGGGGACCTACATGCGAGTGATGCTTTTCACCCCTATGACTGTTAACTTCTCGGTTCATGGACAACCATGCAAGGTCCCAAGAGGTCGCCCTCATGTTGAAAAAACTACAGCCGCAATGAGATTTATAAGTATTTTGATGAACACAGTGATATTCAGCCAATCGAATACGAGTACTGTTGTCTGATTTCGTTTTGTTGGCCACATAATCTTGAACGAGGCATGACCTAACTAAGCATTGCACAAACTGCTGCTGCCATGTCCGTTCCCAAGGATATGAAACAGACATGTAGCCACCAACTGACCATTTTCTAGACCGACTTAAGGATATGGTTCCAGAAACCGTCACGTTGTTTCTGGATTCGTTTGTGTAAACTAGTGTATATTGCCCCCGCTATAATTACTGCAGTCCTACCATGTGGATGCCGGAAAGCTGGGATGCCATGTTCAGCAGTTAGCACCGACTGCCGTGGCGCATGCACCAACGGCCCACCGATTCAAGAAGACTCCGACGAAGAAGAGGAGTAGGAGGGTGAAGAATTCGACTTCTAACAACCTCACCTCTCCATCGACCCAGTTTCATATTACTTTTTTTCTTTATTTATATTTTACTATTGTAATAAGCTACCTTTTTTACTATTATTTTTTAATTACTTTTTCCTAAGAAAATTGTGAGATTTATTGTCCTCTTCCCTAGTTATCCCCTAAAGTGTTGAATTTAAATATTTCTGAGTAGTTCATTTTCATAATAACATTTATGCAGCTCAATGTTAAAACCTCTAAAACGTGTTTAGAACTACTGACTCTATGAACAAAATTAATAGTACCTTTCTTTTAGGAAATCGGTATTTTCCGAGTTATTTAATAAAACCGGGGGTCTTCAAACTGTTGGTGGGGACTTTTTGTATGTTGTTCAGGACAACTGTACCAAAATTCAGAACTAAATGATTTATTTTTTTTATTTTCCCTTTGTTCCCTGGACTATCATTCATCACTTCAGATTCATCATTACTTACTCAGTGTTTCGCATAACTTACGAGAAATCAAAACGCACTTTTTTAAATCTTTGGGTAATATTTAGCTCCCTCTAAATCACCCAGATCAAACAATGAGATGTAGCCACCGCAAAAGGATTGCATTCATGCCGCGGAGAAGTGATATGATAAACCCTATCAAAACCTTAAAAGGTAAGGAGGCTTCGTTGCAAATTCTCTAATGATAGGAGAGAAAGGATTTCCCAAGTGAGTTTAAATTACGAATCGCTTACTCCATCCGTGATGTCATTTTCCTTATTAGGCTCAACATCTACGTCATAGCACCGGTAAATGGATCACAGGAACAACCTGTTCAGAAATGAGCGTTCGTTTTAATCCTTGGTAGTTTTCCGTATAGTTATTTCCATATAATTATTATCATAAACCCTTAAATGACGTAATTTCAAAGGCTTTTTCATTCATGTCACGCAATGTTAGGAAGTTCACAAGCCAATTATTAAAGCGATTCCAAAGAGGTCTCAATGTCTAGAGACATTTTATAGATATACATACATTTATTTTATTTTCTGCACATATTCCTGTATTGCTTCATTCTGATTTTCTAAGAAGTTTAAATCGGTACCCCTGGTTAGTTGCTTGCTGAGCCGTCGGTGGGTGAGTTCATTAGCCGGAGACACATTAAGTTTTTTGACTCGTTGCAGCACCTAACCAACCCAGTGTTTAACACTATGGCCCCACCACCCTTCCCGCATCGATGGCAACAGACTGTCGGGGGGAGATTAGGTCAAGAATTAGTATGTAAGTTAGTTTTAAGTTTGATCAAAAAGGTGAGCCCCATCACCTTTATTAGTTCAGTCCAGTCACGTATAATCTGTAACATTATACTTGTTTATTTCATTATATAATTTTTATAAAATAACAAAACCTGTATATAATGTAGCGACACTACAGGAAATAAAAAAATAATTTTTAAATAGATGCCTTTTAAATAGATGCCTGAGGATCTATAATTGTATATAATTATCTGTAAATTTAAAGGGTCAATAAAGAAAAGAAAAAAAAAAAAAAGTGAGTGATCAGAGCAGCTATACACCATGTTGGTTTCATTCTTGAAGGACAGATTGGTAAGGGAGCGGGTGGGCGATTGGCTCTCTAACCCATCCAACTTGTGGAGTTCCTTAAGGAGCGGTTTTGTCTCCGGTTCTTTTCACCGGAAAAGCTCACTATTAGTAGAAAACAGCATTTGTAAAAAATGTTGCCAAGCTAAAATGAAGCAATAGTAAATAGATTTGTTTGTAGAATCTATATTTTGTACATATATTAGTTTTGGAACAAGGGGATATGAAAAAAAAAATAGGTGAGATAGTAGTACTTTGTTTTGGGGTGATTTTTTTTTCTGCTTAACAGATTTTAATTGCAAATCCAAACCACCAAGAGGTGTAGGGACTAGAGTGTCTTCTATCTGATCATTCTGAGAAATCCTCCTACTGGTTTCATTACCATTAACAGTTGAAAAAGTAATTCAAATATAGTCTTGTGTACACTTGCTAGCCTTGATTACTTTAAGTTGCTTGCCAGAGATAAGTACGTGTTGGATATTAAAACCATTCTGAGCAGCTAATGTGTTGCTTACTTATATAAGCAACGGTCGGAGGATTTTCTGAGAAGGCCTTTATCATGCATTGTCCATTGTTGGAACATTTCGTGGTATATTTAGTGATGTCACCTGTGCTTCTGACCGACACATTCACCGTAGACAGAATTAATGGAGCTTCATTTTATAAGTAGTCTGTTATTTAATAAACCACTCTTACGCAAATAAAACACACAGAATTCCGATAAAATATGGCGCTACGACTGACTATACATAAATTGCACTCTTAATAAATTCTACCTCTTAAAAACCAAAAGGTTTTTTTTTTTATTTGGGCCGTTTTCAGCTTCAGTTATGTCGGAAATTACATTCAGTTTTCAGAAGGAGCCAAGAAAAAAGTAATTATTATTACAACGAAGAAAAAAGGAGTGGAATATATATAGCTAAGGAAAATAATATAATATCTAAGATTTAAAAAAATAATAACATAGTGAAGTTGAAGGATTACAGAACTAAATATACAATAAAAAATAAAGAGCATTTCACTTCTTTAAAGATGAGATTAAAAAAAAATTAAAATTAAATAAATTTAACTCAAATTTACAATGAAAATAAAGTGTCTATTCATTTGTCTAAAGTTTAGATTTAAAAATAAAGTTGAAGAATTACTGGTACCGTTGAACCAACGGCTCTTTCGGAATTACATTCATAACTTCCGTATAAATGATGATTTTCACAAAAAAACTTTTCCTTTTTTTATATTTACACATTATAATAAAAACAAAAAAAAATTAATAAAAAACGTTTTAAGCTATTCGCTAAAATTAAATTAAATTGTATCTTAATGTCCTCTACCTCCCCTTGAACACAAATATTATAAAAAGAAATGGATAACTAGACAAAAATCCAGTCAAAATGAAAGAGACCCGCTGCTTACGTGGTAGTTCACCGTAACTTGAGCGTGATTCCATCCAATAAGTCTGAAGTTTGGAATGACACATTTGATTAAAAATTACAAAACATTATTCCTGTCGGGTCGTCACGAGGGTGGTCTAGTTACCCTAGCCCTGGTGACGGAGTGAGAGTTGAGTAGGCTATGACCTGGACGATTGCTTCATGACGGGTCCTACTATTGAGCTATCTGACTCCATATCTGATAGGTATGTGCCCCGACTGTGCACTATGCTCAGGAGGCTTGGTATTATAGATAGTTTATGTGGTCTTGAAATGACCACGAGTTCACACTCGGTATCTGAGGGTAGGTGAAAACCGTGCGGACCTCAAAGGCGAGTGTGAACTGGAGGGAGGCAGACTGGCTAGCTGGGGGAGACGCTACTAGGTAAAGTTTTAAAGGCCCCAGAGACCGTCTCCGCCTGGTATCCCTTCCAAGGAGGTGCTAGTTTTAGCGAGACAGAGGCAGATAATTCCTCTAGGAAGGTGTGGGGTCTGACAACGCCGGAATAAAACATAGCGAGGTTAGGAAAGAGACATGCAGAGGTTTTCATAAATGAGAAGGCCAAATCTTGAAACATCAGTGCAGCTGAAAGTACCAGTCCAGAAGCGGGCCGTAGCTTGAATGAATTGTCGGCTAAAAGTAGGGGGTATATCCAGCCCAAACGGCCATTCGCATTCAGGCTGGCTGCTGGATGAAATTCGAAGGGGGCAGAATAGGACCCACCCCTTCCAGGAATGGGGCTGGATACCGGCCTAGGGACCCCTGGCTGCCTCTGAACTCGTCTGCAGCTACTTCATTTATTGTTTGCCATATTTACACCGATATGACATTGTTGGTTGATATGACTTTGGTTTGGTAATATTATTATAACTAATTTACAATACATACAATAGAGTAGAGGGTGATTTATCTTATGTAGCTAGCGGTCGCTACTATTCCCTATTAGATAACTCATTTAGTTTTCTCCTTCATATCCCCTTGTAATTATAAATTATGGAAATCGATATTGACTACATAAATGAATTTATTTACAATAGGTCATTTATATATCCTGTAGCTTGGCTACATTTTATAGAATTATTAATAATTTTACATTGCGATTTGTAATCGTTACAAAAGGATAATGGACAATATACATTCCTTGTCTAAACATGTTTAAAAATGATAGGGCTTACCTCATGAATGATAGACTTAGGAGAGATACGAAGTTTCACTGTGACATGAACCAGACCCTGTTAAGGCAAAAACAAAGAAAGTATTATCAGGAAATAACCTGAATTCGTAATGTTTGTAAGTTTAATATTGTAAAATTTTAAGTATCACGTTAAATATGCGATAGTCGGGTTATGAGGGGGACACCCACCACGGACTAAGGACACGCTCTCCGACGGGCGTCAAGAAAGAGATAAAATGGGTAAACCTGTGGTCTTTGACCTTTGCTGGTGGTCTAGTCAGTGGGCAGCTTTATTCGAATGGATCTGACTCATATGAGTGCCCCGACAGTGCACTATGTTCAGGAGAATAGGTAAAGGGTAGGTATAATAGGTAGTTTATGTCGTCTTGGAAAGACCACGAATTCAAACTCAGTATCTAGGGGTAGGCGAAAACCATCCGGATCCCAAAGGCGAGTGTGAACCGAAAAGAGGCAGATTGGAGAGCTTGGGGATACGCTACTAGGTAAAGTTTGTTGTTGAGACCGTCGTCCGCATGGAAGAGATCTTTTCCAAGGAGGTGCTAATTTTAGTGAGACGAAGGCAGATAATCCCACTGAGGGGTCTAACAACGCCGAACTAAAATATAGCAAGGTTAAGAAAGAGAGATGCAGAGGTAGTTGAATAAGAAAGCCATGGTTTGAGTAGAGCAGCAAGCGCCAGTGCAAAGAGAAAGATATAGCAGTGTTCACATCAGGTTCCAAATGAATGGAAACATTTTTTTTTTTTTTTTTTTTTTTTCGAAGCTCTCTAGGTCGAAATTCGGATGTGGGAAAAATATAAAATATTTGGGGTAAAAGGAACCTTGTACTAGGCGTACCTGCTCGAAGGTAGTGTGAGCGGAGTTAGGGATGTGGGAGTCCTCGGTGGAGGTTGGTTGAGTGAGCGCAGTAGTGAGAGTCTACTGGTGGCTGAGCCTAGAGTCCCCCTAGGCATGTGGTGCGGTCGTAGTTAGTCTGATGTCAGAGTGAGGGTGCCCCTTAGAGGCTTGTTGTCAGTGCGTCGGCGTCGTGATGTCTATCATATTCTCTGGTCTGCCCGATCTTGTGAGTTGCCATCGTGCCGGTAGCCGTGGTGGTGTCATGTCTCGGAAGAGCGGGTTGAGACTGTGCTTCATTGAGTCGAAGAATTTTATGTGTTGTCGTCTAATGGCCTCGGTGATGGTGGGGAGCTCGAATTTCTCGTGCATGTCGGATGCCTTCATGTCGCGAAAAGGAGTGTGCCACAGTGCCGTTCTAAGGATGTTATTCTGAAAACTCTGGAGTTTAGTTATGGTAGTGGGGTGTAGAAATCGAAATAGTGGTGTCCCGTACAGAAGAGCCGGCCTAAGGACGCTCTTATATATGAGGAGTTTTAGTCGGAGGGATATGGCCTGGCTGGTGATAAGATGCTGTAGAGAGTAATATCTTTTGCGGACTCGTTTAAGTTTCTTTTCTAAGTGTGTCCCGAAAGTCATGTGCCTACCTAAATGGATGCCTAGATAGCAGATGTTGTTGGCTAGTTTACACGGAGTCCCGTCGATGGCAAAGCTGGGTGGCCGCTTCTTTTTCCCATACTGGAAAGAGAAGATGATCCCCTGGGTCTTAGCTGGGTTAACTTGGATGTGGACAGCTCGCAACCTATCAGCAATTAGTTGACTAGCACCCTCTGCAGCCTTTAGAGCTCGCGTCGCGTTGAGGCTGGTGCTGTAGACCCCTATGTCGTCCGCATATGCTGCTACCTCACAGTTGGAGTATGAAGCTCCCACGATGTGCGCAGTGTATATGTTGAAGAGTAGGGGTCCCAGTACTGACCCTTGGGGAACACCGACAACGAAATCCCTCCTGGTAGTTAACGTGGTTCCTATGCGTACCGAAAATGTTCTGCCTGCCAGGTAGGAGGACATAATATTCTGTAATTGCTCCGGGAAGTCGTGGTCTTTCAGACGTTGCAGGAGGGTGTGATGATCGACCGAGTCAAATGCCTTCGTGCAATCTAGGGAGATCAACGCGGTGATTCTATTGAGGCGCATGCTCGATGCAACGTGCCGCTGCAGTTTCACGAGGTTACAGTCCGTGCTAAGCCCTTATGTCTTGGGCGTCACAGTGCCTGGTGAGATGCGTGTGGAGAATTCGTTCATAGATCTTCGACAGCTGGGTCAGCATACTGATGGGCCTATAGTGAGCAGGATCGTACCCAGACTTGGCGGGTTTCAGCAGTGGGATGACAACGGCATGCTTCCACGTCTGGGGAAAATAGTGCAGTCTTAGTGAGGAGTTCAAGATGTTCACTATGTGAGATATCCCCTTCCGTGGCAGCATTTTCAGAAGGATGTTCTGGACGTTGTCATCTCCTGGTGCCCTGTTGCCTCTGGTGCGACGAATGATAGCTGCTACTTTTTTTTTTTTTTTTTTTTTTTTTCCTAAACCCCTATGAAGTTATATAATGAAAATATTTAAAAGAAACTTTGTAAATTTCTCCTTGTCCCTGCTATGCACAGATGCATTTGAAGGAGTTCGTGTTACTTAACAATACAGATTGTGGTTAATAGGTAAATACTATGAATACAAATCTAGGTGATGGGGCTCACCTTCGGTTTAAAAATGGGAGAAAAAACTTACAAACTAAAAACTATACCTAGAACCTAAAACTAAAGCGTTCCAGCCACGACAGCGTCCTGCCATCGATGGGGGAACGGAGCGGGGGTTATAGTGTTAAACACCGGGTTTGTCAAATATTGTAATGAGTCGAAAAATTTGATATGTCTACGCTGGATGAATTCAGATGGGGAATTCACAGCTCACTGTTCCGTCGCTGCTCGAATGAAGTACCTCTGACCACTTTCATCAGTATACCGTTTTGGAATTGTTGGAGTTTCTTAGCTGTCGTATACGTCAGATAACGAAATAGCGGTGCACCATACAGCAGAGTAGGCCTGAGTATGCTCTTGTAAATCAGTAGCTTGAGACGCAGTGATAGATTGGGGGAAGTCAATAAGTGCGTAAGCCGGTAAGACTTCATGCGTGTATGCTTCAACTTCTTCGCAAAATGGTTGCTAAAATGGAGGTGTCTGTCCATTTTAATTCCCAGATATACTAGGTCGTTGGCTGGTGAATTTTGCTTCGTTCCTACTATGTAACTGGTAGGGAGCGGGCTTTTTCCCTTTTGAAAAGAGAAAATTGCACAGTCGGTCTTACCCGCGTTTACAGAGATATTGAGTCTCCCCAATCTCTCACTGATCTGGTTACAGGCTGCTTCAGCCTGTCTTAGAGCTACCTTGGCACTCATGCTGCTGCTGTACACCGCTATGTCATCTGCGAAAGCAGTAACTGTGGTATTTTTGTAGCGGGCTCCGACAATCTCAGACGTGTATACGTTGAATAGTACAGGGGATAAGACGGCGCCTTGGGGTACTCCACAGGTAAGTGGCACAGCTTCGGAGAAGCTATCACCCACCCGCACCCGCAGCGATCTGTTTTTCAGGAAGTTAGCCAGAATTGAATATAGTTGTTCCGGGCATTCCCGGTCGCAGAGCATTTGACACAGTGTCCCGTGAGACACCGAGTCGAATGCTTGGGTGCAATCAATGGAAATCATAGCCGGGGCTATGTTTCTATTCATGTTATGGCTAACTTCTGACTGCACCTTCAGAAGGGGGTGCTCTGCGCTCATACTGGATTGGAATCCAGTCTGCTCTGGCGGAATGATATCATTTTCCGAGCAGTAATCTTTGAGATAATTCAAAAGAATTTTCTCAAAGATTTTCCCCATCTGTGGTAGCAGACTGATCGGGCGGTAGTCGGCTGGGTGATCTCCGCTTTTGGCTGGCTTTAGTAATGGAAACAAGATGGCTTGTTTCCATGTGTCAGGAAAGTATCGCAATCTTATACAAGAGTTGTATAAGTTTGCTAGTTGTACTATCCCTCTCCTCGGCATTTGTTTGAGCAGCACCGTTTGTATCCCGTCGTGCCCTGGTGCTCGGTTTCCCTGACACCGGCGAAGAATCGCCTTGAGCTGCTTCGGTGATACAAACATGTGGTTCTGTTCAGCATCTACCGGAGGAGGCATGTGGTAGTATCCCGTCCTAGCCGTAATATCCCTAGCGTAATGGTCGGCCAGTTTTGTTGCCTGTTGCTCAGCAGTCAGAACATTGTCGCCTTCGTGAAGACGGACAGTGGCTGTCTTGCCTTTTGTAGTCTTCAACAGCTTCCAAAACTTTCTGTGATCTCCGTGAGTGCTACGAAGTCTCTCATGCCACTGCGCTGTTTTCCAGAGTTTCATCAAGCCCCGGATAGCTGCTACCTGGTGGTAGGAGGTATATATAGAGGTTTGGGTGGGGGTACACTCACCAGGCGCTGTGATTGGGTCGCTAACTCTATCCCCTCTCCAGTGGTCGGCGAGAATGTCAGCCTGCTCAGGAACCGAGATGAATTGCCCGTTAGTGGTAAGTCTCAACGTGTTTTTCTTCGTGAAGGATGTCTTAACCAGCCGCCAGAAAGCCTTATAGTCGCTGTGTAAGCTACGGAGTCGGTCACCCCACATACTAGTCTTCCATTGTATCATGAGGGACGTGATTTGTGTAGTTAGGGCGTTGAGCGCGGGCCTCAGGTCTTTATTTTTCGTCCGGAACCATCTGTTTTTAATATTGTTTCTTTGCCGTATCAGTTGCATGATATGTTCCAGTGGCTTCCTCTGGGAAGGCGGTACCGGGGCGAACTTCGGTATGGAGGCATCAGCAGCTCGGAGAATTGTATCCTGCAACTGATAGATGGCGCTGTCAACGTCCCAAGTATGTCTGAGTGGCGCAACTGGGGGCAACTCTGCACCAATGAGATGCTTATATTGGGCCCAGTTGGCCTCTTTGAAGTCATATCGTGTGGCAGGTGGCTCCGGAATGTCACCTTCTAGCTCATAGATGATTGGTCTATGGTCAGACGATGCGAAATCGAGCGCCGAGCAGCCGGTGACCCGATGAGGTTGTTGAGTGAGAAGTAAGTCCGGTGTGGAGGTCCTATCTGGAACTTGCCGTGTTGCCTAAATGTCGGGACCCCTGGGTGGATCACTGTGTACGGCGTTTTAACTATGTGCCTGCCAAGGGCATTAGGTATTGTACCACTCCACGAGCTATGATTGGCATTGAGGTCACCAACTATTATGTGACTTTTGTTTTTGCTAGTCTGGGTTATGATGAGCCTGGCTGTCGTTAAGTTTGTCCTGGGTCGTCGATAAATGCCAGTCACAATAAGGTTGTTAGTCAGTCGCATCTGGAGAGTGACTACATAGTGATTCCTATCAGATGGCACCACTGGGTCCAGTCGTTTGCAAGGGACTCCCTGTCTGACTAAAATGGCCACGCCCCCTGTTGATGTTTCCGTGTCCTGCCGGTAGGTAAAGTAGCCTGGGAAACGACAATAACAGTCCTTCTTTAGTTAGGTGTCCGTTAAAATAACAACGTCCGGGGTATGGCAACGTAAAATTGCCTCGACATCGCCTTGTTTGGGTCTAAGGCCGCAAACGTTATAATTGAGAATGTGATGACCAATCATTTTGATGCGGGTCCATCGAGTTTATTAAGAACTCTTTCAATGAGGCCGGTCAACTGTGTTATCAAGGTGCCCAAAATATTGAGCATGGTGTCCATAGTTGAGTTGGATGTAGTCGCGGGCGCGGGAGGAGGGAGGGGGGGTTCTTCCGTGTATAGGTTCCGTCCACTAGTCGCATGCGCGTAAGATGCCGTTTGTCGTGGGGGTGGGGGAGCCGGAGCGAAAGTAGTTCCCCTAGATGACGCAATAGTATCTTGCTGGGCCTGGCGTCTATTCTCTATTGCCTGCATTAACTTTAACCTGTATGGACATTGCTGATAAGAAGCCACGTGTCCTTCCCCACAGTTAGCGCAACGTAGCGGTACCGCCTGGTCGCGTGGGCATTCCTTAGTGTCATGAGGCAGACTACATCTCACACACTTCGGCGATTTAAAGCAGTAACGCCGGGTATGGCCATACTCTTGGCAATTCTGGCACATGGGAATGCCGCGCTTTTCATTATAGGTGCTGACCCTGAAAAACACGTTGTGAACATGGCGGATTTGTTTCAGTTTTTCCGCGGTAAGTGATGAGTCACCTATAACAAGGACTGGCTCTATTTCCGTTTTGGCGCCATTGTGGTCGCTTTTGCGTAGTCTGTAGACGGATATTATTCCTTCTACTGTTTTTATACGCTCTTCAATTTCGTCTATGGGATGTGTTAGGTCAAACCCGTGGAGAAGGAATTTCCTATTTGGCTTTGTTCCCCTCGGGGCATATGTATGAAATGGGATTTGAGCTGCTTTAAGAGCGACGGTTGTGGTTATCAGGGCTTGTTCCGTGGCACAGAATACTTTGGTATCCTGCTGTCCTTGGACTATATGGTACCCCGTGACTATGTATTCTTTTAAAAGCCTGGTCAGGTCGTAGCTATTTAATTTCCCCATGACTAGGGGAGGTATGGGTTTTGGTTTAGTGGTCATGGGCTCGGATGGAGCCGTTTGTGGTTGAGCCGTGTTTAAGGGTTCAAAAGAATTTTGAACCTGGGTGGCAGTTTGTGGCACTGTCCGGGGTCGACAGTACTTTTTAGGCTGGCGAAATCCCTCAGTATTCTCCGAACCGGAGTCGGGGCTGACTGGGGAATCGGACATGGCATAAATTACTTCCATTTGAGTGTCGGATGATCTGCGGGAACCTTTACGGGCGGGCATTGTATTTGTGGGTTCGTGCGAAGCACACCCAGTTGGGGGAAAAGACCCTGAATCACCAATAAGTAATAAGTAATGATAATGAGTCAGCACTTATCTTTGTGTCGTCACTGCAGATTCCTCCCACTCCACTGCTGTAACGGACTTCTAACAGCGTCTGGTGCAGTACACTGTTAGACTAATGTTATTAACAATGATGGTTAATTGTTAATAACGCACATACACTTGGGAGTGTTAAACTTTAAAATAGCAAAGCGCACAGAACTCAAGACACGTCCTCTAGTGAGCTGTCGTGAACTACTTCTCCCTCTATAACTGACGCCTGAGGTTTTTATTATGACAATATGGAACGGTATGGTGTTTTCTGTTGAGAGGAGATGGGAGCTTCCATTTATTACGCGTTAGTGGCAAAGAATTTGGTACAACAGTGATTAACACCAAGCCTGAGCTATATTGCTGAAAGCTTGTGCTTCCTGCTTACTGAGTGTTTATCAACTTATAATCAAGTATTATTCAGTAGATTTGTCCGCGCTCGAACAATTACTTGCTACACTATTACGTTATGCATACGGGTACAGTTATGTGTTCAATAAATTATATAAAAAACGCGGAAACAACTGCAAAGACAATTACTTATTATTTTCACCATTCAGTTATTAATCAGTTTTCTCTTATCCAACTGCTCAGAGGATTCCTGTTGTATTTAAAGGCTGTTGTAGAACGTAGATGAATATTTTGAATTGTCCCAAGTGCTTTCAAGAATAATCGACATTCGCAGAGGCTAATTAATACAAAAATTGCGATATTCAATAAATAACATAAGTCAATAAGATAAAAACACCTATGAAATTAAGTAATTAAAGAATATACATAAAATTTGTTTAAAATAAAAGTAAATATCAGTTAAAATAGTTACAACGATAGTTAAAATATAACTTAAAAACAAAATATAATTAATTGCATATAAAAGTTTAATTAAAATTTCACCAGTTAACCGCAGACCAAGCAATGGTTAAATTGTAGAAATGAATATAGCTAATTCAATTAACGTTTGATTAGGCAATCACCCGAATATTTAATTTTTGTCTGTTTAGGAGGTTGGTTTCGAAAATACTTTGTTCAATGAATATAATTTGAATCTTGCATATTTATTCACAATATTTGCCCCCCCCCCTGGACTTCTGGCTCAATTTAGATTTTAGATTGGCTCTGTTCGGCCCAAAAAACATATTAATGACAAATTATAGAGGGCGGTCTGAAAAGTTTCCGACCTAACAAAGCTTTTATTTATTTTATTATCATCTTCATGTTGAGGTTGGAAACTTTTCAGACCATCTCTGTAAGTTCATTCATTTTAAATGTTGTAATGAAATTTCCGTGTTGCTCCATTCCGCATCTCAAAATTCTTACCTTAAATAACTTTGACATATCAAATGGACTAACAGGTTTTTTCTGTCATGTCAGGAAGTAAGGTAATCAGGTAATGTAAAACGATAATATTATATATTTTTATGATATACATATATGAATATCAATGATAATGAATAATGCATATGTTTATCGATTTTTAACCTTTTTCATATATCTTATCATTTCAGTATATATTCATGACTCGGGGTTTCCCAGTCCTTGGATGTCGTGCCATAGCTGCAATGATTTAATTTTTTTTTTCACACATTTAAATTTAGAACTGGAAATTCCGACAAGAACATTAAGAAATACAAAAAGCTTTAAGTTATACGTACTTACCTAAATTTTAAATTGCATAAATATTGAAATCGGCAAATCCATTTCCTTATTTTTTTTTAGATGAACCCATAAATTTTACGTGTAAACACTCATATTTAAAAATATTCAGAGAAAACTCTTCCGAGTACACGGTGCCCCTTAGTGCTAATTATAGTTAAGAGTTACATGATTGTTAAGCAGACTACATTTCATCAACTCATGAAGAATGGTGATAAAAATACGTTTGAATTGAAAATGTTTACTACTTTATGGTCATCAAAGCTTGAAAAATGCATCACTAAACCACTAATCTTAAGTATTAGTCTGGGGGGATTCCAGTAGAAAATCTCTGATATATACCTTTCTCATCGTGGTGCTCAAGACTAATAAACTGGCATACGAGATAAAAATATCCCTTTGCTTCTAAATCCTATTGTGCCCCAAACAATCACTCCGTATTTGGGGTAATATCTCTTCTTTTCTACTTACAATTATGTAAACAGTACCTGAGTTCATCCAACCCAAGTAAAATCAGTACCATCCAACTTTCATCAGAGGAAATAGCTTGAGACGTAGGGTTCTCTCATGAGCTCGAAAGTTCAGACGCATTTTTGTTGCTGTTTTCTGGCTCGTTTCGACCATAAAACTTTCAAAGTTTCATCTGTGAAAGCCTCCTCACATTGTTCAACTGTCGTCAAAGCAACTAACTCCAGGAAAAGTTGAGTTGGAAGCTTCCCCTTAAATCGATCTCTTCTCTCCCTAAGCTGTGCCCAGTGGACTCTCACCACTGTACCGCAACAACCAACCTCCACCGAGGCTTCCCACACCCCTTAATCCTCTCACACCACCTTCAAGCAGGTACTCCTAGTACAAGGATCCGCACAACCAAAATATTCCTTATTTTACCCTCATCCTGAATTTCTAACTAGAGAGCTTAGAAAAAAAAAAAAAAAACAGCTGTGCAGGGGCCTCCCTCTTAAAATCTACCTTTTTGGACATTCCAGACCGTGATATTTATAAAAACTTAACATTTTATATTTCAGTGAAAAACTATTTAACACAATTCTCTTGTGTGTCTATAACAATAACAATAGATGTTATGAAGGATAAGATCATTAAAATAAAATAAAAAACAACGGTATCTTTTCGTCCCTATTAAAAAAATGTTTACTATTTATAAAATACGCTTTGTACATATTAAAATCACTTATCTGCTTAATGTGAACAAAATAACGAGTAATTTACGTTTTGTACGTAATTCCTTAGCCTGTGTAATTCGGCATTTTTAGTATTTTGAATATGTTTTATTTATTGATGTTTCTCATTGTTGCTTTTAATGATTGATTTTGTTTGTCTCAATGTGCACAATCGATGTTTTAATCAAGTTTTCGTTTTAGCAACAGAATATGACAGCTATGAACTATAGAACTGATAGCCATTCGAAGAACACGTAAACTACGTATTAAAGCACCGTCGGGGTACACCTTCTATTATCTTCTGGAGTCAGATCAATAAACAAATACGAATTAAGCTGCAACCGACTAGGCTGCCAGCAAAGGTCAAAGGCCACAGGTTTAAACATTTATTCCTTTCTGACGATCACCGGGCAGAGGCCAGGTCGACAAGACCTCCCCCGTCCCCGCCCGGTACGACAATGATCAACTATTGTGATTTTTTAGCAGTTGTTTATGGCAATGTGAGCTGTCGAAAAATGCACAGAATATGTGGGTAGAAACCTGTAAGTGGCATTTCCTATCAACCCATTATAGATAGAACACCTTGCTATTGGGAAAATAAAAATCAATGGACCAGGGGGTGACATGATCTGAATGATCGCCAGAAACTTTGTTGAACTTTTTGTCAGTTAAATTACGAGTTCTTACGTGTTTGTTCCACCATATTCAGCCAACTGACTATCATTTTTTTCAGAGCGTTTGACGCATTTTTAAAAACACAAAATATCCCAAAATGAAAAGGATTTCATTTCTTGAATTTCAAAGGCAAAAAGTTTCTTTGAACATGGGATAAAAAACTTTTATTATTTTATTTGTTGGTCCTTGGGAGAAATCTATTGAAGCTAACGGAAGTTATTTTGAATAATAATAATTACATTTTTCTTTCATTTGCCTCATACCCTAGGCATTGACATTTCATAAGTTCCAACCCGATGCAGTTTTCGATATTATTTTACCTAAAAAAAACTTTTGATAAAGTAAATAAAAATGTGCTAAATGTCCTCATATATTTCACATTTTGTTTCTCTTTTCCCCAATATTTGAACAAATGTAAACACTTCTTGCACTTCAATTCGTTGAACATTCCTTGTATGAATTAAACTGATGATTAGACTGATTAAATCACGTGAACAGTTATAAGCACTCAATAAAATTCTCATCAAATACTGTTTATGCGCTTGTGACTTGTCATTGGAACGTTATAATTGAGGAATATTCGTGTCTGTATAGTTGAATGAGGTGGGTTATAAATGGGTAATAAATATATAGCGACGGTTTAAATATGGGGATAGACTAAAGAGTATTTTCAAGAAGACAAAGCAACAGTGAGTTTTCCTAGAGGTCAGCTTGGGAGAGCGGTGAATAATTTACAGTCGACTGAAACACTATTGACCTAGGTCAGTTATAATTTCCGACTGTTTGGGTGATTACATCAGTCGTTACAGGGAGGTTTACGCACATTTTACTGTCAACCATAAATATAATTATGAGGACCCAATTTAACATGAAATTACGCAAGTCGGGAATTAAAAAACGAAGAGAGAATATATATATATTTTTTTTAATTTACGTGGAGGCGCGACTATAAGGCTGATGAAGATTTTTTCTCTTGTTTTATGAATGACTTGAGGCTGTTTCAAAAAAGAAAATTACGGGAAATGATTTTAATTTCCTTTTAATATAGATCCACAGTAGCCTTTCCAACCACCCTAATCCTGTAGCACAGTCATTGCACTGCGCCACTCATCCCTATAATCCTCCTCGGAGACTGAAACGGCAGTGGCCTCGTGACCTGCTATAAACGCGTGACAGTGGGAGTCCTGGCAATGGCCAGTTTCTCCAATCATGTCCTGAGCGTCTGTGGCTCTCGCGCTCTTGGTCAGCCTCCACTGGCTAGTATCTGGTGACGCGGCTGACGGAGGAGCGTGGGGGCTTCCCAAGACTCCGCTTTCTCTTCGCGGTGGATTTGGGGGGTCTCTGGGCTGTCTGTAAATATTGTATGAATGAGCGAGTGAATGATGATCTGTAAATATGGTATGAATGAGAGCATTTATCTTAATTACTTATTGCCTTATAAAAGGCAGATTGTAATTATAGCACAATAAAGGAATTTAATATAGATGATAAATGAAAAAAGTAAAATTTGTTTATTTTCATAGTTCTGAAGTGTGACGGTTGGTAACATTGAGTGGAAACAAAAGGGTGGGGGCAGCATTTGTAGCATTTTCGGCAGCAGCAGTTCAGCTCGGTCATAAAACAAATGACGCTGTCCTTTAGATAGCGTAGGCTGAGGAAACGGTGACGATCCTCCACAGTGCGCACTTGGAGTATCACTTCCTGTTGTGCTGATTGTAAAACGAGATTCAGAGAATCATAGCTTCATGGACTACAGTGACCAATTGATATATTTTTGCTTAACATGATCGAGAGTGCGAAAGGGTAAATATATATCTTGCTAGCACCAAACCACATATGATAACATAAGTCATTCGTTTGCGCAAAACAAACCGCTCATGCGTCATCTTGACGACTCTGAGAGGAAACGGCTAATGACTGTTAATCATTCATTGTTGATCAACCACAGGTGACTAAATACAATGTACTGTCTGCGGTTTCATTCATCAACAGGATCTGATAATCTGATGTGATTGATTTTTATTAATTTTAAATATAAACATCACATAGCGTTAAAACTGAAAAATTAAAAATAATGCAGTAGGACGTGAATATTATTCCTAAGTTCATAAAACAACTCCAACATAATACAAATAAAATATGCATAGGTTAAAAATAGATTAAAAATAGAGGAGGGTAACTTCTATTTATTTGTGGTGGAGAAATTCTTGGTATTTCTATAAATAACTCTTAGCAATTTGTTTTCATTTGACTTTATCTGATCAGATATGTGTTGTTGTATCTGATCTAACCCTTACTGCGTAGGAATTGTCGAGTCTCAGCTCCAAGCCTTTTCTACCAAACCTTCGTCAACCTCAAAGAACGATCACGTATTTGTTCTTGCTTCCTAAAACCCTTCTGCATTTGTATCCTCAATCGCAGATTACCTCAACAAGTGCTCTGAAGTCATATATTTATTTTTCAAAGCGCTAACATTTTCAAGTCTGTGCCAGAATTATAGAAATAAAACTGTTACTGACAGCACACTGAGTCAATTTTCACAAGTGTACAACAAATCTGTAGCATTAAATAAAATATAGTAAAAATGGATATAAAATATTAAGATTGTAATAAAAATAACTAAAACGTATAAAACCAATTCTATGTATTAAAATGTATCAGATTCATTTAGCCTACCTTCAAATGTGAACAAATTAAAATACGAAAACATTTATTGTTTACTTCATATCTTCTTTCTCATTGCACAGCAGACATGTCTGATTGCAAAGCCAACACGATCTTATCTGATTTGTATGCACAGCTCAAGTGTTTAGTGTCAAGTGGTACAAATCGCTTTAAATACATTGTAACGCAATAAAATAATTATTTATAGTTTAAATACAAATAATGACAGCATTTATAAAGCAGTTTTGACCAAACCCAATATCGAAAAAAAATCAAGGCGCAGCCTGGTATTACAAGTGGAGACACTGCCACGGGGATCAGTGAAGATAAGAAGGCCAATAAGCCTCATAAATCCAAACACTGCCTCGAATACAACCATCATCAAAGCAATCTCACTCCCCTTGAATGGTGGCATTAGCTATAGCAACATTTAATGACTATAATTAGGACAACATAATGGGTTCCTGAGTACCTCAATGGTTCGACATCCATAGATTGAACCAAATAGTAATTAATATTTGGAGACATTTGGTAGTCATCATTGCTCATAGACTATCGTCAGGGGCTCGCTGTAGTCTTACTATGAAGACTTTAATTATCAAATATTCATTTACGTTACGTGGTCGTGAGCTTCAGAGTCAATGTTGTATATATTGCATACATTTTATTCATGTACGTTCAGCCCGTACAGACTGCCAGAGAGTCTCTGTTTCCTGTTTGTTGTGAAAAAGTATTTGTCATTACAAGAAGGTTGAACGTCCTTAATTGCGTACGCCGTCCGTTGAAATAAAGGGTGTCCCAGAATTAACGCAAGATTTGATTTAAATAGAAAACACAGTTTTTAGTATTTTTTTTATTATCTTTTTATTGAATTATAAAGTAAATAAGATAGGGTTATTTTTAACCCTCTAACTCTTTTGTAGAAATTTTCCATGACCATTTGGCATAAGTGTGGTTGAATTTCGTTTACGCAGCATTGAATTTCCTCTTTTAATGCACGGGAGGGTGTGGGCTTGTTGACATAGGCCTTTGACTTCAAATAACCCCATAAAAAGAAATCTAAAGGTGTTAAATCACACGATCTAGGGGGCCAATTCTGATCAACGAAACGAGAGAGTACACGACCTGGAAATGTCTCGTGCAGTATTTGAATTGTTTCATGGGCTGTATGGCATGTGGCACCATCTTGTTGAAACCACATATTGGCCACATCAATACCATCCAATTTCGGCTCAAATAACTGTGTTTACGGCGCCGAATTTATGTTCCTGGATTTTCAACAACATTCTCACGCACTGCTTCGATATTGACATTTTAACGGCTTGTTTTTGGACGACCAGTGTGTTTAGTGTCTCCAACTGATCCAGTCACCCTAAATTTTTCAATTAATCTCTTCACAGTTGATGAAGTCAAGTTGATATTTTGTATAAAATTTTTGAACTGCGGCCACCAAACTTTTATTATTTTTGAGATAATGTTCAACAATAAAGACACGTTGTTCTATCATGTGACGCTCCATTTTTACTAACCCTAAACTGTCAGCTGTCAAATTGTTTTTTTTTTTCAGGGTTTCCAGCACTTTACTGCACAAATGGCAGCAAATTCAAATCTTACGTTAATTCTGGGACACCCTTTAGTTACAGGTATTTTATTGGATTTATAAAATATTTTAATGTTTCTAAGGAATATTTTCTTATGTATTACTCCAAATTATAGAAACATATATTTTTCTTAATATGTACTTATTTGAATATTTTTTATATCAAGTGGGACTTAAATACTGGACAAGGTCATTACAGGCACACAAAGGCAAAAGAAAAAGTGTTTCTGGTATTAAATAAACGATAAAAATGATGTGGCAATTAACCCATGTTGTATTCGTAATAGAAATCATACTTGTTTATTCCTCTTAAGTGTTTTGTTATTGGATATATTTGCTTAGAAAGGGCACAGCAAGATCTGATTAGCAGTCCTGTGTGCTAAGTGGCACTGACAGGATGTGACTCAGAGCTCGAGGTTACCTGCCGATATTTCTACGAGGATCCTCCGGGTGTATTTTTATCCATTGTAATTGTATCCTGTAAGCGTTGTTTACTCACTGAGTTGTTGCATAATGTTTACAGCTTTGAGTTTGCTTCTTGAGAACCTAATATTGCCCTGTAAAGTAATATCGCTCACTCTAATAATATCGTATTACTCTCGAATAAACTGATAAAACTAAAATTTGTTATTCATATTCATTTCGTGGTAGGGATGAATTTCATGTCTTGCTATGAGACAAATAGAACATGATATGTTCATAAACATAGGTGTGTTTATACGTCTTCCCCAACATTTATTTTCCAAACACAAAACGAAAAATAAAGAGGTTTCTAGTTTAGCACCACATCGTTACAAATCAACCGAATTCTCAAAACATCTGGCATAGGTATCTTGTTCAGAAGCTACGCTGGCTTATGGTTTAGGAGCCAATGATACCTATATCGTTAATCAATAGACCTTATTGCGTACAACTGGTCTCGTCTTGCTGTCCAAACACGGATGCATTTCTCGTTAAATTTGGACTCACAGTTGTCAAATTTTGAGGTACCATTCAACTGAAAGATAAACACTTGGAATTTATACAAAAGTTAAATTACACCCAGTAATGTTATAAGCTTCAGAGTGGAAATTCACGTAATCAGGTGCGTTTTCAAAACTGACCACTAAAACGTAAATTTTTTTAGTTTCATTCAGCCAAACAGTGAACGTGAAAATCAATTGAGTAAGACGACGCAGGCTAGTGCGTTTCCAAAACTGACGCAAAAAAACAAATTTAGGTTGAATTGATTCAACCGTAATAGAAACAGTCGAAAATACAATTATATGAAAAATTCGAATACCTGGTTAATGGCCGTAAAGAACTGCTTTGTAATTCGAATGAGTTTCCAAAGCTGATGCGCTCAAACATTTCAAATTATTATTATTTATTTTATTTGTTCAGCAACACGTACTGTAACGGTAACTATTGTCCGTCAATCAATATAGAAATATAAAGCAAGTACAGTAGGACTCCCACTCGTTGCAGCGCCTGACAAATCCAGTGTTTAACACTATGACCCCACCACCCCTCCCGCATCGATGGCAACAGACTGTCGGGGAAAAATTAGGATAAGAATTAGTATGTAAGTTAGTTTTAAGGTTGATCAAAAAGGTGAGCCCCATCACCTTATTAGTCAGTTTAGTCTAGTCACGTATAATGTATATCATTATGCTTGTTTATTCGATTATATAATTTCTATAAAATAACAAAACCTGTATATAATGTAGTGATGCTACAGGAAATACAAAATAATTTGTAAATGGATTCACCTGAGGATCTATAATTGTATATAATTGTCTGTAAGTTTAAAGGGGCTATGAAGAAGGGGGAAAAAAAAAAAAAAAAAAGTAGGACTCCCCTTAGTGAAAGGCACCCATCATCCCAAATAATTTCCTTTATTTTTTCTACATCCTATATTTCCAGTCGAGAGCTAAGGAAAAAAATAAAATAAAGCAAGAGGAAAAAAAATAGAAAACTCGTCAAAGCAAAATAAATGAAGATATTCATGGAATTTAAACGATAAGTTGGCAAAAGATTGTGAAAAAAAAGTAAAAGAAAAACCTTATTCAATAGTAAAAAATATAAATAACTATGATTATAAGGTACAGCAAATAAATAAATGAAAAACGAAAAATAAAAAAAAATACATAGCTAAGCTAAGTAAACTTTTGGAACTCGAAGAGGTTAAAATTTTTCAGATTTCAAAATTCAGTGAGGAAATAATTTGGCTATGATTTCGAGCCCGACTGTCACAGCTGTAAATATCCTTGTCGGGAGGAAGATCTCGTCGACACGGCCACTGCTCGGCGGGCGTCAAGAAAGAGATTAATGAATAAACCTGTGGTCTTTGACCTTTGCTGGTGGCCAAGTCGACAGGCAGCTTGATTTGTACTTTGTTTATTGATCTGACTCCAGAAAATCTTAAAAGGTGAGCCCCGACAGTGCATTTTCAGGAGAAGAGGAACAGGGTACGTATCATAGATAGTTTACGTAGTCTTGGAATTACCACGAGTTCACATTCGGTATCTGAGGGTAGGTGAAAACCGTCCAAATTACAAAGGCGAGTATGAACGGGAAAGAGGGATCACTTGGGGAGACGCTACTAGGCAAATTCGTAGGGCCCCCTGTCGTCTGCATGGGAGGGATCCCTTCCAAGGATGTGCTAGTTTCAGCTAGGCGAAGGCTAGGAATCCCACTACACAGGAAGGTAGGGGTCTGACAAAGCCGGACTAAAGCAAATTTAACAAACAGAGATGCAGAGGTAATTAAAAAAGAAAGCCATGGTTCGAGCAGAGCATCAAGCGCCAGTGCAGAGAGATAAAGCAATGTTCACTTCAAGTGTCTGATTACAACTGTCTGTAAAAGCTCAGACTTTCGGCCTTATATAAGCAGGTCATTCCTGTCTACAACGAATGAGAGAACTGTTTATTTCGGCCAATCACGGGGCTACTACGACTGCGCAGTAATTAGTTATTCTACCTAATTAGTCCCTCAGTTATCACCGGCAGTGTTGAGATCGTGAACAACCCCCTTCTCTCTAAACTAAATTTAATAATAATATTGATAAAATATGGAAAGATAGGTGAGTGTTTACTGCTCCTTGAAGAGGGTAACTTCTTTTTGTTTGTGACTGGGTCCGACTGTCTAAAAAAGCTTAGAATTTCTGCCTTATACAGGCATATCAAAGGCCGGGCTGCCGGGCTATGCCCGCGCCCCTTGTATCGGGATCGACAACTAGTCCCCTTTCTCTATATAGAAGCCGAAGATTTATTGAAATATGGAATGGTAGGAGGGTGTTTTCTGGTCCGAGAAGAGAACAACTGCTATTTATTCGTGGTAAAGAAGTTGGCACAACAATGCTGTTAATAACAAGTTTTATTATTATATGACTATTAGTTTTTATGTCACTATGTTTTGTTTGTCGATTTAAATAAATTTAAAAAAATGTATATACTATATACCTTTTACCATTCAATGAATTAATCGATTTTATAATTATATTGAGCGAATTCAAGCTATTGGCTTTGAAAATCGATTAAGACCCTAAAGTAACGATCTACCAGGGGTTCTTGGCCTTGCTGCCGGACCTGGCACAGAACGAGGATATGGTGACAGAAAAACGCAAGCAGCTGGTACAGTTTTTAACAAGTCAGTACACGGAATGGCCTATCGCAATGATGTAGCCACAGGGGTGGATAACTTTATATAGGTAGATCAATTAACAGGCCGAGAATATTTGACTTGAAAAAACAACATGAAGAAAATTTCATATAAATAATTAATTATGATGGATGATCTATATTTCCAATGTATATTCTAGCAATAGCTTAGGCAGCCCGATAATTAGACAATTATCCGGCATTAGGAAACAAAATATATCGTTTTCTAATTTTGAGTAGGTTCAACGTCTCTACATTGATAAAATATTTCATGTATTTATACATTAATGGGTGTAGCGAGCGCCAAACATATATGTAAATCACCCTATACTCTGGTGCAAATAATGTATTAAAATATAATGCAAATCTTTGTAAGCTTCTTGTAATAAACCAGGGTCCATGCGGCAGTTGTAGCAAGGCAGGTAAACAGAGGGGCACCGTCATAAACGGTACCTGACTAGACATAGGGGTACCTATAGGCGGTCAAATAACCTAAGTGGGTGAGACCCTAGCAGCCATAAAACACACCCTTTTAGCCCAACAGTCGTAAACCTAAGAGGGATTGGCCACCTGGGTATCGTAAAACATACCCCTGTCAGCCAACTCCACCTTTCACTAGGTAGGGGAAATGGTATTTAAGACCAGGAGATTAGGCACTGAACTCTACTCTCTCTCTCCGCCGTCACCCTGTCTCACAGCCTGGCAGACCCCCTGACGCCTCGCGCCTGCTGCACTGCCGTGCCCCGTTCTAACTCTGATCAAATCTTATTCTTTATAAAACCTCCATACCCTTTTCTTTTGAACATAGTGTATTGTCGGGACACATGCCTATCATAAATGGAGTCAGATATTAAACGCCGACATGGAACAATGGTCCATGTTATTAACTACAACAATCCGCACTTGTCACCAGGGCTAGAGTGATTAGGCACTCCCTTAGTGACACCCCCCGACAATGGGATATTTTTGCATACCCATTACAATAGTCATTACAAGTTTTATTTAATTGTACTTGCAATTTTTTTTTACCGTTTCACGCAGATAATATTTCTATGGGTTTTATTTGATGCCATGAATTTGCTAAAAATAACAAAGTGCAAACAATTAACGGTTATATCATTTGTAGTGTTATATGTTCGAACCCTGCCATGTAAAGTAAAGTTAACATAGAAATAAGAATAGGTTAGCAGATGTGTGGGGCAGGTGCTGACTGCCTTGAACGGAAGAAGTAATTTACCCTTTTGGGTTCGGGCTGATTTCACCGACGGCAATTAAAGGTCATCCGCTGTGGAGGATTTGACAGTTTACAATCCACTCCTTTTTTCTTGCATGGGAGGGCCATCAAATATATGGAGTGCACTGGTTAAGGTGGTCCTCCGACTGTTTTGAGATAGTCTTGAATTAGTCACAACTTAGTGCGAAAGTATATCCACTAACGCAAAGGGTCATAAAAAAAGCATTCTTATCATGAGATAGCGACTAGATGAAGGAGTACAGAATATAAGCTTTCGGACGAGGCAGCACAAGAACTTGGTCAAGGCCGACCTCTGAGGCGCTGAGCTCTAGATCTGCACTACCCATCTTAATAAAACGATGTACAATAGTAAAGAATGTTTTAATTGTTATTTTGTAGGATCTTTTTGATCTTTTCGTCGTTGTATTCATATTATGTAATAATTTTTTCATTAAAACATTTCAAACATTTTTAATAAGGGTTATTGTAGAATTCTATTTTATATACTTTAAATCCTTCCATTTTGAATCCACGTTACTTAGAAAATTACTTTTATTTAATCTAAAGTTTGTAAATTACTTAGGGCCTGGATTCAATTGGGACCTCTAGTAAATTAAAAAAAACATCATTTTCGCCGAACGTAGCAATATATTTATTGAGTAGGGTTTAAAAAATTGGAGAGGGGCTAAGTAAATTTAAATAGTTCATTCCGAATATATTTAAATTGCCCAATTACAAGTTAAAAGTAATTCTTAATTGTTATATATTATAATTTCAAGGTATAATATTTTATGGTACGAAATTAAAGATCTTGTCGTTCTTGTGAGTAATAGATGCAATATTTATTCGGTACTTTGAAGGCTTACTTTAGTTTATTAAAAAATGAATAAACGGCCATTATAAACTGCGCAGGATCGAAACCCTTCATTTTGTCTTTCATGGCTTCATTTAATGACGACTCCTTCTAAGGCAAAAGTAGATAAGAGTTGTTAAGCACAAATAAAACACAACAAAAAAATTAAATATTGGAGCCACGATTCTAAGTTGAAGGGAAAAAAAATGACTCGGTTTGATTTGTTATCGGTGATTTGTAAATATAATCCGTAGCCTCGATTTACCAGTGGGTAATCGTATGCTTCTCGCTATTACAAACAAAGGAAAAAGGGAAGAATAAATTAGTTACTTATGCTGGTATGTGGCAATAACACTCGGCTTGGGAGCTTTTTTTTATTGATTTATTCTTGGTAAACAATTTTTTATTAGCAAAACTAATTATGTTTTTTAAATAACATTTATAAGCCATATAGAGCTCTTCCGACGGGTTGTGATCTGGGTTATGAGAGCGTTTCTCATCGGTCGCATATATCTGTTCATCGTCCAAATGTGGTCCGGCGGCTTCCTCAGGTGCCGGTACCGTCGGTACAAACTTCGGTATCAAGGCATCAGCGGCTCGGACGATGGTGCTCTGCCACTGATATATGGCGCAGCCTACGTCCCAAGTATGTCTCAGAGGCACAATTAGGAGTAACTCGGCACTAATGAGCTTGTATTGGGCCCAACTAGGGGTAACTCGGCACTAATGAGCTTGTATTGGGCCCAATTAGGGGTAACTCGGCACTAATGAGCTTGTATTGGGGCCAATTGGCATCTTGGTACTCATATATTTTAGCTGGTGGCTCCGGAATATTTCCTTCCAGCTCGTACAGTATAGGCCGGTGGTCCGAAGATCCGAAATCGAGCGCTAAGCATCCGGTGACCCTATGTGGTTGTTGAGTCAGTAAAAGGTGCGGTGTGGAGGTCCTAACTGGGTCGCCATATTGTCTAAAAGTCGGTAGACCTTGGTGGATCACTTTAAACGCCGTCTTAGTTATATATTGTAACATTCATGATATTTGAGAATATCATGGCCTGCAACCCTTCCAGCTGGTAAGCATCATCCCTTTGTGCTCTTAGGAGTGGGGATGAGATGAAGGGCGAGTTTTAGTCAGTCTTAGCCTGACAGCCAGAGGGCGAACGAGAGCAAGACCCCGACTTGGCGGTATCCAACAGAAGAAGAGGAGAAGAAGAAGAAGAAGAAGAAGAAGAACCAGAGATCAACAGTAACGTTGATTGGATTAAACGGAGATCATCGATTGGGTGATATAGATATTGTTTTTTTTTATTATTATGGATCCATTAAAAAGAGATTGAGCTCAATTTTCATTTTTTTATATAACTAATTAATAGTAACTATCCTTGTTCAAAAGGAATTGAATATTTTTATATAATTTATGTCAGCACTATTTATAATTATAAGTATTTGTTATAACCATTTTACTTGTATATATTTCACAATTCCCAGTTTCTCAATTTATTAATAACTATAACATTAGCCTTGAGATCGGGCGATTCAATCGGGATAATTTCCTATGTCGAAGACATAAAAACAAGTTGAATTAAAGATCTCATGACGGACCTACCAAATTAGTTAAGGTCAATTGATATAATAAATTAGAAAAATAAAATGGTAAAAAATGAGGTAGGTTTCAATATATGTCTAGCGCATTAGCTCTTGTGCCACTGTTGATTGGCTGTTGAGGTATCCAATAATGACACGTCTCCTGTTTTTGCTGATCTTGGTGATCAGAAGCTTGGTTGTCGTCAGATTGGTCCTCGGACTTCTGTAAATCCCAGACACAGTAATATTGCTGGACAGTCGGAGTTGCAGGGTGACTATATAGTGGTTCCTGTCCGGTGTCGCCCCTGGGTGTAGGCGTTTGTACGTCACTCCGAGCCTGATTAGAACAGCCATGCCCCCTGTGGTGGTTTCGATGTTATTCCGGTATGTGGAGTAGTCTGGGAAGTGGCAGTAGCCTGCAACACCCCCCCCCCCTACCAGCTCGATGGCAATTCAGTAGGTCTGGAAAAGCAGACAAGATGGTGGACATTACATCCCTTGGCCAGTCAACAAGCCCCTGACGGGCACACCACTGAACGCTACCCAACCCAAGAGAGAGAGAGAGAGAGAGAGAGAGAGAGATCACTTCAACTCTCTGGTTCCAACTAACTGTCATAATGAATTTATGCCTTAAAGAGGCCGGGCTATGTCCTTGATTAGCACTTGATTACTGCCGGATTTGCTGCCAGAATAAATACACATTTATGGGAAGACAAAGGAGCTCGCATTTATTTCATTAAATTTATTTATTTTATGAAATCAAATTCAACGCCATTTGCTCAGAGTCACTCAAAGAGAATTTGAAGTAGACTCCATCATGAGCTAATCCACCAACGCCAGGAGAGCTCAAGAGTCACTAGATCAGATACTGCCTTCATTGGCAGCATCATTAGTTGTGCCACATCTGATTCGCTTGAAATCGATAATAGCATTATATATTTTAACAGATATTTTTTATTACCAACAACGTTTTATGTATTACTAATGATTTTTGTTGTTTTAGCTTTTGAAAATGGGAACGGGACCTGTTGAAAATTGAAGTGACTGTGGAGGGCCTAAAATAAAATATACAAATTCATGGGCAGAGATTGTTGTTGATGAATATAAACGTCAGCTCAATACCAGCACGTACATCCTAAAGGGATCTAAGTTATAATTACAGGTTTATTTGTGTGCAAGGGAGCATAGACTTGTAAGTGCATTGTTAGCATGAGACCAGAAGATGGATTTGAACAATTAGCGCCAGCATTGTGCAAACTAGCCTCGTCAGTCGTGTCGTAACTGCTGTCGGAGAAGGACATCAAGCGTTGAAGTGTTCAAATGCCACGAGAGAGGAGCTTGGGTAGGCGCATACCATCTCTAAGTTATCGGACCAAGCGCATGATCATAACAATGGCAAAGCAAAAGAAAGCAAAAAACCGTTTGAGTTAACGGTAGGTGGCAATGTCGACCCGAACATTTGCTCAGGTGTCTCGTGTTATATGTGTAACCCACTGCCACATTAATATAATAATAGGATTAATAGATATGGATCGACTATATGAGGGCGGGCTAGATGTAGGTCCCCTTACCTACTGCCGTAAAAAAAACAGTTTGATTTACATGCAACAAACCCCAAAGTCGTCTAGGAAGTAAAACACGGAAGTAAAAGGAGGGATCAGGTCATGGGCAGATGGATCGGCAAACAGGGTAGTGTCCAGAAGGAATTAAAGTCACGTACTCGCTTGGTTCTAAGGTGGTGTAAGAAATTGCCTTTTTAACACAAAGTGATTGGGAGAGAGTTTTGGGATGAAAAGTATTGGAAGAATTAGCTTTTTCTCACTTGTTTGAAGGGCGATTACGTTGCACTAATATCCCTGTGGCTGATTTGCAGGACGCTGGATTACAACCTTGCGGAGCTGACCTGGTGTATGCGTACTATAATAGTTGTAAGCGTTGACCACACTGAGTTTCAATTAATAATCTACCATAACCGTTGCCAGTTAACGTTATTACCATCACATTATTATAGCCAATCAAATTGAATATGCTATTTCTTTAGCGAGTGTACCTATGAAGGAAATTTAATAAAGAGAGGGGGGAGAAGGAGAGGCAGAGAGAGAGATTAACTGTGTAAATGATAAATGATGTGCCCATATTTTCATTTGTTTTTTTAATTAAGCATATTTTGCCACATCGTCTGTTTCTTTATTGGTCCCTTTGCTGCTAGTTTTACGTGCTCAAATGTTGGTATCCACTTTTAAATTTTTTTTTAAATATTAACGGGTATATAAGGGTGTAGAATTCATTTTTGAGGGAAAATTGATGATAGTACATGGATGTCCATTACTGCTCTGATAACTTTATGATAATATTCGTTTCAATAATATAATAGCGGCTATTTTGTATTTATGAATAAGCTTTAAGGTAGCTTCTTGTTATAAACTAATCAGAGATGTAAAAAGAACTGTTAGTTGTGTACTTTTTATTTGTATGCTCTGTGATTTCTACCTCTTTGCCTACCCCCAAGGTTGTGCCTAATGTATACAATAGGGCGTCGCAGCGCTCCTTAGAAATGTGCTGATGTATCATGTGATTTGGTTCTGTTAGTTAAAGTGTTTATCCAGGAGATGTTATGCATAAATCCACTTTACTTCAGACATCAACAGAAACTTCGTAAGTCGTGGTGTTATATAAATTTATATAAAAGTTCAATTCTTGCCTTACTTCCTATCTGAGAGCCTCTAATTTGATCAAAAATTACAAGTAGTTATAAATTACAAGCAGTAATAATAGGTTTTGAATATGCTTACGTCTATTAGTATGTAGTAGCTATCGAGGTTGTTTTGTCTAGTGCTTATATATAAGGTCGTTTGGTTATATACAATATAAATATGGCAGAGGGGTCCAAAAAAATGTATCCACTGGTTAACAGTCCATAACTTGCAAACTAATTGACGGAGTTGTCTCATTTTTTGGTGAAAGTGTAGCTTAAAGTCCAACTTAAAGATATCATTGTAGGTGTTCGAAATGGTCACCATTAACATCCACACACAAACGATGCCGCCGAACTGCAGCACGAACTACTGACTGCAACGTGTTCAGTTGGATATTTGTACATGAATGTACGATGGATCCTCAAAGTTCATCCAATGTGCGTGGCTTTTGTCGATAAACGACGTCCTTTAGTGTTCCCCACAGGTAAAAGTCCAGAGGATTTAAGTCTGGGGAACGTGGTGGATACTCTACAGCACTTCTACGGCCTATCCATCTTCCTGGTAGATTTTCGTCGAGATAAGCCCTAACACGATTGTGGCAGTGGGCTGGGGCACCATCTTGTTGAAAGTAAAATCTTCCGTCTCCATACAAGTCTTGGATGGCAGGTAAAATGGATGTTTGAAGCTTCTGAAGGTACACATCACCGGTAACTGTGCCGTCAAAGAAGAATGACCCAATCATATGGCTTGTATGGCGATTGCCGGAACTCCGTCAATTAGTTTGCAAGTTATGGACTTTTAAACAGCGGATACATTTTTTTGGATCCCTCGTATATATATAAAAATTTTAAAAATACAATTTATGGCATATAAATATAAAATAATCTACCAAAATTTTAAAAATGGAAACCATTTTGATCCATTCATCAACTACTATAAAAAACAGTACGGAGGGCTTTTTTTTATTACAATAGAAAGCTATGGAATTGCTATAATGTTTATTTTGAGGGTGAGGGAACCTTAAAGAGTTATATTAGTGACTAACAATTCGCACCTTAACCGGATGTTGGCATCTTAAGCCTTCAAACTGTCCTCGAGGACCCTTGCTCATTTTTGAAGTCGGCGTCACTGTAGCTTGAATGTTACCAGACTTCAAATGTTCCAAAATGAAACCAGATAAATACATATAGACGCACAATAGGGACAGGAGATGAATTCACAAGTAGACATTTGCCAAATAGCATCACAGTAGTGCGTAGAAGAATTTATCACAATCATTGCATAACCTTTCCTATCGCGCTTTGCATATAGATGTTGGTAATTGATGTTTATATTGTGCGACCGCCTTATGGTGGGTGTAGCAATCCGCAGATAAAATAGTTCCAAGAAGAAGACTAATCTAGGAGACCGGTTCCACGAGCGAGTAAATGATTGTTGACTAAGGCCAGGCATTCCTGACTCTATAATGACTGCGGCAAGTTACCAATGGTTGTTCGCCGTGTCACAGGGAATTCCCACCCGCGGAGCCACGCTTGCAGATCAGACCACTTCACCTGCTTGTAAAATTATACGTATGATTAATGTATTCTATAAATAGCGGATTCCATGACAAAACTGTATAAGAGAAAAAAATAATGTTTGAACGGGCAATGCGTACCGTACACGCGGCTTAAGCTTTAAACCTCGATCAAAATGTGTTTAATTGTATTAGAATGTAAAAGAAGAAAAGAAAAGTTGAATCGGGAAACGCACAGTTTCCATCAGGAATGGGCTGACGTACATTGTTTCAAGTTGCTAAAGCAAGTTGGAGCAGATTGTATGTCAACACAACACTTGGACTTCATTTCATTAGTATCCGTCCTGTTTTGTCCATAAGATGACAACTGACTTTAAAGAAATGTGTTAGGGCCGAAACAATCCAGGTCAGTAGAGTAGGCGGTCAGTGTGGGGACAACTGAGTGAGTTAGACAATCTTTCATACGGACCTGAACCACGGTTGACCTGCTACGGTTTCTAATCAATAATAATAATACATAAAAAATAACTTCTATTAATATATATTTGTACGTAAATTTATTACTATCCTAGTTAGTTAACAGTAATCTCAGCTGTATTTTTTGAGTTTTTGGTATTTTAGTTTGTACTTGGATATTTTGTTAATGAAACTTTTTTTATTAAATAAATTTGTTTCTGCTTCTTACTACATTGTATGATACTGAATTTGTAACTTGGGTTTATTATAATAACCTTGAACTTTAATACATTCCAGACGTAACGTGCAAAAAGAAACACACATTCAAATTCACCGTGGCAAAAATATCTACGAAATGAAGCTAAAAATAAAATGAAATGTGAAGTCCACAATGACAAATGATGTATAATATTTACCCACCTAACATACTACATTTAGATAACAATAGCATGCCCCGAAAGCTGCTTGAATTCATTAACATCACCGAAAACACAGTAAAATGAACTAAATTATATATATATATTGTAACGGCCTTATTGATCGCTGAGGTTTCGTCTGTCCAGTGCTGACGAATTAACTTAACCTGAACGGATTAACGTAACTGAAGCTTTTGTGAGATTGTGTTTGTTGTAGATAATCAAGTGGCGAGTGCAGAGAGAGGACTTATAAAACCCTTCTTACCGATAGTTATGTGTTGTATTTTGTTTCTTTTCTAACCAAATAAAGAAGTGTTCCTTAGAACGGTGAATGTTAAAATCTATCATTTAATTACCCTGAACCTAACCTAAAATATTACAGTACAATATACATGCACTTGTCATAGAGACCGAGTGCATGTTTCTACTGCAACCTTTTTTTTTCCATTTACTGTTAATGTAATGCGTGATTGAAATCTAACATTAGGAAAACAAAATTGACAAAACCTACACTATAAAACAAAAGTAAAAATTAATAATAATAATACTAAATAAAATATAAATGAGATAGGGTTAATGAAATTAATAAAGTAGAGATTAATAAAGTACCAAATTTAATTTCCTTGATGTATTCCAACAATATATATTTTGTGTGTTAGTGGATGTATCCTTCGAAGGATTCCTTAATGTAATTGCCTATTTCTCTAATGAATGAGTTTTCGCATGTGGACGTTATGCAGGTACTAGTCTACTTCCATTGTTTTGCTGCATCAATATGTTATTTTTATTGATGTTTATATTAATAATTCTTAATTTAATAAAATGTTATTGTGTGAATGAGCGAGTGAATGATGAACTGTAAATATGGTATGAATGAGAGCATTTATCTTATTACTTATTCCCTTATAAAAGGCAGATTGTAATTATAGCACAATAAAGGACTATAATCAAAAATAAAATGCGAATTTAAGGTCTATTTGAAAATACAACTTATGAATTAAAGATTGGTAATTATGTGACTTTGCATCTACGGTAACTAATTTGTAATATATTTGTACTTACGTAAGCAACTGAATACATATATTTTTTTCTAAATGAAACAAGTGTATGGCAATAATAATAATAATGGCATAATGAGCACACTTTTTGTAACAATGCAGTTTATACACAACATAATACAATATAATACAATATAAGTAGCTCATAATGACAGAGCCTTTAATTTAATTCATAATAATATGCTCCTCGCTAAATGTATGAACGATGTTGTCGGTTCCAGTTATATAATCCTGAGAATATTGTAATGCTAATGTTATATATAAACCTAAAAGTAGAAGGGGGTTGAACAGAACTGTATACCTGCTTCGTGACTTCATGGAAGTCACTGATATTTTTAGGTAAGCGACCGCATCCTTCCAAGACCTAGCTCCCTATTCACGGACCACCTACCCTTCCCTTAAACATATGTGTCTCAGCTTTAGCCCCAGAACACACTCGATCCTAAACCTCCCACCCAGTAGGTAGTAACATAACTCTTAATATTTGTATATATACCAGTGCTTTGATTGCTATTCATAATAACGTTTTTTAGAGACTCTCCTCTACAAGATTATTTAACTTTCCTAAGAAATTTCGTTAGGTCATTCTCATGATTTACATTTAATCGAGGATGTTAATAATAATTCTAAGAAAGCGGGCAATGAACCCATCAAGACCTATTTGATGTGGAGTACCTACCCTAATGCGATGACCTTTTGCCATCTTTCTGGTAACTTCATGATCCCACGCTCATAGAACTTCTGGTCCTTATTAGCAAAAAACTCAACCAAGTGCGATTTGAGGTCATCTTTATTACTGAAATTCTTACCATTTAAGAAGTTTTGTAAACTTCCAAAATAAATGATAATCCGATAGTGCTTAGGTCGGGGCTGTATGGGGGATGCGACATCACTTCTCAACCAAGCTCCAATAGTTTCGTACGTGTTGCTAATGTGTGTGAGCCCTCGCATTGTCGTGGCGGAACAGCAATTATCTAGCTTCTTAACTAGTCCAAGACGTCTTATATGATTTTCGATTGTGGTGTGTGATACATTCAACTGTATTGTAGTCTCTCGCACAGTTATATGACCATTTGATTCAATTATGGCTTACATTTTGCCATCATCAACTTCAGAAGGTCGACCAGAAAATTGGTCATCTTTTAGTGAAAAATCTCCAGAACGATTTTTTTTAAACAGATTCTGACATGTGCGTTCTCTTAAACAATCAACACCTTAAACTTCAGATATATCTTTGTTAGACTCAGCCGCTTTCTTGCCTTTATGAAAATAAAAAAGTAAAATGTGTCGAAAATGCTTATTTTTGCACTCCATGTTAAAACTGACCGTAAACTGACAGTTGTAATCAAAATTGCTCGGAATTTCTTCCTATAGCCACCTAAAGGTATCGACTACTAAATCTCAAAAGAAAAAAATTGTAACATTGACAAAAGTATTATGAAACGAACATATCTACTCGTGAAAACCGAAATCACTTTCTTGCCAACCAATAATTTGTTTTCAACAGAGTAGAGATTACAGTCCAAAGAATTGAAAAGTTTAAAAATAAATGCAAACATTTGGAAAATAATTTAGGTCGAGTCATAAGTAACTTCCGATCCAGCTAATTAGAATCTATTGTTCGTATCTACCCGCTATGAGTTACCATGACAACAAGTTTTTGTTTTCGCTATATAGACGAGGCTTCAGTTAGTCTTTTGTCAACTGTTTTGTATGAGACACGTTACGTTAAACGTCATGTAATGCTTTGGGAATTTTAACAAGGCAATAGTGCTAGGGCGACAGCTGAAAAAATATGAAGTGTATATGGTGAAGGACTAGCTTTACTAACTAAAAAATATTAGTTAAATCGTGTTAAGGACATATATCGTAATAAATATATATGGATACCCGTATATATGTATCGTAATAAATAGTGAATTAAAATATAACTAAAACAATACAAAAAACCTTAGTTGATGTTTAGGTAGAATAAAACAAATTTATTAACTAACTACTAAAGCTAAAATAAAATAACTAGTTTAATTTAACTGTTTATAAATCTAAGAATAAATAAACTAGTATTAAAGTAAAAAGTAAAAAAATCCAAATAATTTATGCTCTTTTTTTCCATCACCATTAAAGCGTACTGTTGATAAAGTTATCTTGGTTCCTAACCTGTATAACCTAATAGAACCAGGTATGATTGAAGGTTTTTGAGAAATTCACTTACATTTACTCTGGAAAAAACTACTTCCTCCAATTGATACCATCCAAATAGCAAGCAACATAACCAAAGGCCCGAGATAAGAGACTCCGAGATACTAGCATGCTCCAGTTTTACTGGAAGAATTCCTAAACACTACTTTAACGAAAGAGCATGTAACAAAAGAGTAAAAAAAAATTACTAATCTCATTTGTCCAAGGAAGTTCAGAGTGCTTTCGTGGAATACTTCTTGCTTTACAGTGTTGTGAAGAATGGTTATTCAGCTATTATTGCACTCGTCAATAACACGTCGAGTTCAGAAGAAGGTAGGCATGGGTCAGCCAAGTACGTCCTATTCGTAAACGGGTGAACGCTGGCGATTGCTTAGGCACTGATTTTAAGATATAGACAAATCATAAATTTTGCGAAGGAAGTGAAAATTTGCAAAGGAATTTAAGGAAACTTGTCACGAATGAGCTTAGCAACGACTTGAAGCAAGGAACAAACGGTACCTTAGAACCATTTAAAGCCACGAGAAAAAAAAAATCAAAAACGAAAATACCATCACCAATGAGACATTCATTTGAAAAATTTCTAAAAAAAAAACTTTCCAGTTGGCTAAGACGAAAATTTATCGATCCACGGCTACCAATCTGCAGGATACATACGCTTACTTCTGAACGTAGCAACTCACATTAAACCTAATATTAAACCTAATTAAACGTAGCAAAAGATTAAACATATAGATTAGTACTGATATCATATACTATGCTATTCAATCAAATAAAACCATCCAAGACCGTAATACTTGAAGTTATGGCTCCTATAATGTCATAAATACAAGACGTAATGGCAAAAATTAACCTGTGAAGATACCACTTTAAGGATATTTTTTTTAAAATGAACGTAGTTTCAAAACAAAGGGAAATAGACCAATTCCAGCATTATCAGGTTCACGAACTGAGGCCCTCCCCTCCACGAATTATTCAATGACGTGGAAATCAGGAGCTAAGAACTGGTAAAAAAACATGTGGAATACCAAATGGTAGTAATTGCTGTGATTCAACTCCAGCTCCTGGATTTTACCGAAGGACCTTCAAAAGTCAAATAATGTTACCCCCGAAATAGAGTAACCACCCTCCACAAATTAACAACTTAAGTATTCAACAATTTATCCTATAAAAAAAAATAAAAACTGACCTCACAGTGAAGTAAACAGTCAAATGTAACTAATAAAGATTTACAGTCAATTAAATAATAAATAGTTCGGAACCTTCCCGTTACCTAGTATATAGTAGGGCTCTACCAACCAAGCTACCCTGCACGAATAAACGATCTTCCCAATGTGAATTCACTTTAACCAAACTCTGTTAGTGATTGCAACGCCCGCACACTGTGTGCCTAGAGCTAACAGCCAGGAACACTATCTAAACTAATTTTCTGACTAATAAGAGGAAAATCTAAATTAATTTTCCGAGAACTAGTTTGCCAATTTTAAGGCACAATATGAAAATATAAGCAATCGTTCAATACACATTTTTTAAATAAGTAATTGTGTTTTTATAGACCCCATTGTTACTAGTAATTATTATTAATTAACAGCCAAATAAAAAAGCTGGTTGGTATAGCAACCGACAGGATATTGGGGCCTGCCAGTATATTTTCTCTATGGCTGTGAATTTCAATAAAAATCACAATCTGCCCTAATTGAGAAATGTGCGTTTGCGATAAATGATCTAATTTCTACCATATATACAATATTGCGTTCACTCTCTCATTATTATTGTATTTACAATGTACACATACAAAAGACAGATTTACAAATCACGGGAATTCCCCAAAATTACCTGCCACGTACCAAACAAAAAAGAATGAAGCAAGAATCGGGGAGATCCCCCCACCTGCTCCTGCTACTGACGACTGCTAGATAGTTGAGCAGCAAAGACGTAGTGAGCCGCTGACGCTCAGGGCATAAAGGGAAAATGCAGGCCAGTGCAAGCACTTCCAGTGACGGGTTAGCAATAGATCTCGTGCCCGATTGATGTCGCTACTCTGAGGACGATTGTAGGGATGTGTGGAGATTAGAAAAAATTTTGAAAAGTGTTTATTTAATGGATTGTAACATTATTCGTTTAATTATAACAGCATATATGAATGATACAATTGTAATACAAAATTAGGAATATATAAAATTGTCTGTTATATAGCATTACACTTGTTTTTCCGTCTCGAGAACGCCCTTTTCGCTTTAATATGTTACTTTGTATCCAACTCACTCTAATTACTAAAGATTGCTGATAAAGCGTACTGTTATTATTCCATTTGCATTCTTGTTTCGGTCCTTGAGAGGATAAATAAACAATACAAACGCATCCCTAATCTCAGGCTTAATTTATCTTGGGTTTTGTTGCTCTGAGCACTCGTTAGATGTGGGCTTTTTTTTATTTACACAAATTCACACGACAGGTATAATTTACTAAAATAGAACCAGGGATGCCGCCAGTGTGAGACTTCTTACCCGTATGTTTTATTTGTATGAAATCTGAAGGATGATCTTTCATTGTAGTCATTGGTTACACAATATACGATCTACCAAACCCAAATAAAAGTTACAAATAAAATTGTGGAGGTGATCTATACGATTCTGTACACAGCTGAAAATATAAAACATCTAATTAAAACTTACAATTAACAAGTGCAAAGAGATATAATGTAAAACTTAAACAAAACAAGTCAGTAAGTTAAAATATATGGTTAAATATTAAAAACAAGAATGTAATTAAATATATCATAAACAATTGATAAAAACATATTAGAAAGTAAAGAAGTTATTTAGGTATGCTAAAGAAACGGAGCAGAATAACATGCTTGTACCTCCAAAGGAGCTCAAGGCGATTCTTCGTCAGGCAAACCTATACCAGGGCAAGGTGGGATACAAACGGTTCTACTGACACAAATGGCGAGGAATGGGATAGTACAACTCCCACGGTACTTCATTGACAAATGGAAACATCATGTTCTCACTACTTAAGGCAATCAGCCCTCCAGATATAGTCCAGTTAGACTCTTCCACGAGAAAAATGCACATCACAAGTGAGCAGAGAGAAGTGAAGCCTCGCTTATTCCTTGTATACAATGTTTGAGTGCCTGATTCGGAGGAAACCCGGTTTTTAGATGTACATGCTCCGTAGAGGGTACGGAGTGACCAATTGTCTGCTCTAGCTTCAGAGGATAAATAAATTTTCTATAGCTAATAAAACGTTTAATCATTTCATAAGATATAACAACTAGCTCAGTCCTTGATGATGTCTGGAACCGGCGAAAGAAACGTTGGCTGTCAAATGATATTTTGACAATAAAAGAATACTTTGAGAGACTAAAGCTTGATGAACACCCCATAGAGCAAATTCCATCAATAGTATAAGTTAATAGAATTACTCAAATATTCAACTCTGATTAACTTAATCGACACAGTATTATTGTTATAATACTCAAGGTGCGCAGGTGTCAGGGGGCGCCGCCGGGAGTTCTCTTCGACCAAGCCACCGCCGTGGCGCCAAAACTTTATTTTGGACCATTTTCTTTTACTCCAACCGAATAAATTCCTTTACTTTAATTAAAATCCGTCTCCTTTTATTATTTTATTTTATCTTATCGTTTAACCTATCATTTAGCCGATCATTCATTGAGATTCGATTCATTTAATTATGTTCATTATGTATTTCCTAGGGGATAATGTTATTAATGCGAGGAATGCTTGATAATATATTGTATATTAATAAGTAAGTAGTAATAGTATGTATTTAACAATATATTTCGTTAAATGCAGACAGGAGAGAGGGAGAGGGGAGAGAGAGAGAGAGAGAGAGAGAGAGAGAGACACTGATAGCAATGTTTTGAAACAGGGTTCAACGGTGCGTATTTATAAGTTTTTTGATCCCCGGGAATCAGGGGAGTCGACTGTGAAACATCGCGCTGTCTACATCGGAGTTGGAGGTCTCCCGATTCTCGACTTGTGTCCCGCTCATGTCTGTTGACACTCGAGATGAACTTTCTTCTATTTTTCTCACTTAGCGCCCAATGCTCGTTGCGCTCAAGCTGTGCCATAAATGAAGATCGACCCGACGCGTAAGGTACCGATCAACGACTCTCTCTCATTTGTGAATTAACAATCGATAATCATTTGTTTATTTTCTTATTAATGAAGTATTATTAATTTTAGTATTAAGTTTACTGAATAAAGATTTATTTGTTTTGCTTTAATATTTGTTTTTATTCAGTTTCTTCATTTATATTTAAAATTGATTTAGTGTAACAATTTCTTTCTGGCATATAGGCTGTAATATCAATTGGAAGTATGGCCAATATTTTGATGGTTATTTTCAACTGTGATGGTGAGTTCGCAGTTTCTATGAATGATCGGTTTCTCTTTTTTATTTCAGCTCGTCTTCGGCGATTTCTTCCTTATTCATTACTTTCGTTTGCATCCATTATTTTCCTTGTTCCTTTTCTGTCTTTTATTTTCTCAATTCGCATTTTGTCGGGGCTGCTGCTGGACGTCTTCAAACTTGCAAAACCATTGAAGCCGGCGAAAACTTTGGAGAATCGAGGATTTCAGGGTCAAATAGCTAACTCTGCTCCGCGTTCTCAACAAAATCTGTGGTATTTGACCTTTGCTGGCTGCCTAGTCGGCAAGTCTTAATTTGAATTTGTTTATTGATCTGACTCCATAAGAGGTGTGCACACTGAAATATGTTCAGGAGAAGAGGTAAGGCCTAGGTATTATAGGTAGTTTACGTGGTCTTGGAATGACCACGAGTTCACACTTGGTAGCTGAGGGTAGACCAAAACCTTCCGGATCCCAAAGGCTAGTGTGAACTAGAAAGAGGCAGACTGGGCCGCTGGAGGAGGCGCTACTAGGTTCATTTTGTAGGGCCCCAGAGAGCGTCGTCTGCATGGAAGTGAAGGGGGGGAGGGAGGCAAAGCCAGATAATCCCACTAGGAAGGTGAGGCGTCTGCCAACGGCGGACTAAAACATAGCAAGGTTAGGAAACAGAGGTGCAGAGGAATAGGAAAACTATGGTTCGAGTAGAGTAGCAAGTACCAGTGCAGAGAGAGAGAGCAATGTTCACTTCACGTGTCTGATTCCGACTGTCTGAAAAAGCTCAGACATTCTTCCTTATATAAGCAGGTCACCCCTGCCTACATCGAATGAGAGAACTGTTTATTTTGGGCAATCATGTGGTCGTTTATTTCGCACAATCACGGGGCTACTACGCCTGCGCCCCATAGGTAGCTCCAGGAGTGTCGGGTTCGCGAACAAGTCCTCTTTCTCTAAACTAACGCCAAAAATTCATTGATAACATATGGGTGGTGATCCTTGAAGAAGGTAACTTCTATTTGTTCGTGGTAAAGAAGTTCGCCCAACAGGCGGTAATGAATGAGCTAGTAAATTTCAAGGTTTTGTTCTAATCATGGTAATTTTTTTTCATGGTGAGGCCTGTAGAACGCGCTTAAACATAAAGAGTGGGAGTAATCAGAAAACTCATGACATGAAAAATTAGTCAGCACTACAGTCTATATAGTAGTATATAAAGTGAGATTGACTGAATCCTCAAGCCACTCAAGTGTGATTAAACTCAACAGCAGATCATCGATGTTAAGAGTTCATGATTTCTCTGTTCCTACTTTAACATTTCATTTATAAAACAATTTTAACTAAAAAAAAATGTTATTTTGTGTGTATTTTTTACTCCTTTGTATGTTATTGAATTTGTGACCTCGCCAATATTCTAGGCCCATAGCAATAACCAAAACACATTCGTAAAATAATAAAAAAAAATATATGTATATATCTTCAACGTATGTAGAGTTAATGTGGCTATTGTGCAACCTTTTTCACCACGAATAAATAGAAGTTACCCTCTTCACAGATCAGAAAACACCCGCCTAGTTTCCATATTTTATTAATAAATCTTCTCAGTGTCAGATTAGAGAGGGGGGGCTAGTCCACGACCCCGACTCGACTGGAGCCCCCTCGGAGCGCGGGCATAGCTCGGCCTCTGACCTGCCTATTTAAGGCAGAGATTCTGAGTTTTTTTCAGACCGTTGAAGTGAACACTGCTCTCTCTCTGCACTGCTGATAGTTGTTCTACTCGAACCACGGCTTTCTTATTTAACTACCTCTGCACCTCTCTTTTCTTACCTTGCTATGATTTAGTGCGGCGTTATCAGACCCCACACCTTCCTAGTGGGATTCTCTGGTCCTGCCTAGCTAAAACTAGCACATCCTTAGAAGGGACCCCTTCCATGCAGACGACGGTCTCTGGGGCCCTATAAAATGTACCTAGGTACATCTAGAAGCGTCTCCCCCAGTGATCCTGTGTGCTTCTTTTCGGTTCACATTCGCCTTTGGGAATTTGACGGTTTTCGCCAACCCACAGATACCGAGTGCGAACCCGTGGTCATTCCAAAATTACGCAAACTACCATAATACGAACCCTGTACCTCTTCTCCTGAACATAGTTGGAGGGTAAATGTAATCGGAACACCGTGTCGACGAGACCCTAGACCACAGCGGGTGCCCCCCTACCTGACAGTGACAAATAAGAGAAAATATTTGTTGGGGGAAACCCTTTCCTGAGGATTCGTTGGGCGTGTACTACACATGAACCAATTGAATGTTCACCAATTGACAGTTTACCTTCAACCACTAAACAATATTTCCATAAAGAGTAACATAGTCTCCTTAGTCGTCAAATTAATCATAATTCAAATTTCACTATTCACAATCATTTCTCATGATACAATCATTTGTATAGGGAATTTTCTAATACAAATTTATTTTTCATCATCAATTAAGTTTTTTTTTTACAATTACAACAATTATGTTGGAAAAGGATATAATTGTTCATTCGAGATATAATTGTTTTCACTAATACAATGGCTGAAATTGCTATGAACAGAGTCGTGAAGAGATAGGAATTTATTTGACGAGATGTCTGTTACTGAAAACAGACCATTCATTTTATTTTCCGAGAACATTGATCAATAGTTACGTTGTCAAGGCAACCCACAGCATGGATCCCATACAGAGCATATCTATCATATTACTTCGTCTCGTGACTATTAACTTATGATATTCAAATTATTTTCAATTACAATTACAGGAGCGATAAATAAATTAATTTCGTTACTTAATTTAGCCCTAATTACTACTTTTATGATTGATTATAGAAAGGGAAAATACCATTAAAAACCTAAAACTTGTTCAACATCTGTTAGGTCAGAATGATTTTCAATATCATTTGAAATTCATCTTCTTAATTTCAAAATTGACAGACCGACAAACTTTCCTTTGAAATTACAGTCTGGACAAACTAATACATACACGATGAAAAATATACTAGACATGACAACCGGGAAATCTTCGTTATCACATAATTAAACACTTTTTTACAGCTGGGAAAATGTACGAATTTCATACCAGATCATTTATTTTTTCTATTTGATATCCTTCCCATATTATTCTATAAGAAAATATTTATTTTATAAATTAGTAGTAATTGATTCTTCATTGATTATAGCATTTTTTTTTTGTCAATAGTTTATTCAAGAAAAGTCCTAAACTGCTTTTATAAGTAATTGCGAGACGTGAGCCATTTTTTACAATATCACATTCACTCTCAAATGCATATAGTATATACAATATAACATACATACTACATAAAAAATATTTACATAGCCCATGGGTATCCCCACATTCACTTGCAGAATCATTATTTTCGTGGATATGGAGAAGAAGGTAGGGATCATGGAATACCGACTACTTAGTAGTAGTATTGTTGCCGCAGAAGTAGCTCGAGAGGATTCCATGATCCTTACCTTCTTAGAGAGGCCGACAGAGAGATCAAGAGCCGCAGACGAAAAGAGACGTGATGTTTACAAAAAGTCCTTTAATCTTCGAGGAGGAATATTAGATCGAAGGTAGAAAAAATGGATTTTCAAGGATTTTGCTGCCCCCGCCCCTAATAGGCCAGTTAATCTAAACCTTTCGGGCACCGTAGCTGGAAGTAAATGTTGCAAAGCTGGAAGTGGTTTTATAATTTCCAATAATATTAGAATATAATTATTAATCAAGACATTTTTGGTATTGGAACTTTTGCAACACTGAAAGAATAACTAAAAAATGTTATTTGTTCATTGCTGCTCAGTTTAAAGTGATATAATTGTTGAGGGAGAAGTCTTTCAACAGTTGCAAGGTGAAAGAAGGCCACATGACCCTTCTAACAATAAGAGCAACCCCTGTCCTACAATCTTGAATCTTCAGTAGCTATCAGTTTTCAGACCAGAATACAGCTCGTTCTTCTAGTAACTTACATTTCCATTTTCTTCCAATTGATTTAATGTGGTTTGTACTTTAGCCGTTAATTGTTAGTTAGTGTGCAAATTGAAGCGTTTTGTGAAATCAAGAGGACTTCAAGGTCATTAAGATTTCCTCATCCATGATTTATTTGTTTGGAGAGTTTGTTTCTTAAAGAATATGTGACAGTAAAAAGTTGAGAGAGATAGTCGCATTTATTGAAGTCAGTAAAAAAATATTAAGATGGCAAATATAGAATAGAAAAAAGAATATTTCTTGAGTAAAGGTGAATGATAAATAGAGAAAACATTATATGAAAAGTGCTACCGGCTGTGGAACACCAAAGGAGAACAAAGTAGTTCTAGCAGCGATGATGGGTTTGATTTCAAGAGGAACTGTGTGATATGCGAGAACAATTCAGTCGAAGAATTTCTGTAAAAAATACAATTGCAAAAATAATAAGGGAACGAGTCTAGCTTGTTGAAACTTTTCCTTAGAATTCCCTCACCACTTCGGGCCAAAATAGAGGAGGCAATATCGTGTTGGACTGTAGTAATCTTGCTTATGATCACCAATTTTGTAGCAAGAGTTACTTTAAGTTAGCACTTTCTTTCGATTACGTTAGCAATTATATCGCATAAATGAAGATGTGTGCCAATTCTAAAATTGTAAAGGACTTCATGGGGAAGTTATAAGTTATAAGGTGCTCAATGCTCGGCTTAAAAAAAACGTTCAGAGGCGATATAATTGTGAACACATATAAATGAATAAAAAAAACCCACAATCTGTTTCCATAACACAGGCCAGATCCAAATGGAGTGGTATGATTTTACAAGGAAAAATCCACTAGACGAACCATTTCGGGGTGTAGTGACTCAACTGCATAAGTGTTAAATCACCCTATACTCTGGTGCATATATAATGTATTGTAATTAGATGTAAAACATGGTTTTCTAGTAATAAATCATGGAGAGATCGGCAGTCATAAAACAAGTAACAGAGGTTCGAAGGTCCAGCATAAACAGACCTGGGCAGACATTGGGTCACCTTCTGGCGGTCATAAAATCTAAAAGCCATGCCATAAAACAGTCCTTTAGGGGACGAGGGATCGCGTACCTCGGCGTAGGTGAGTCCCTAGCAGCCATAAAACACACCGTTTAGACCAACAGTCATAAACCTAAGGGGTATTGGCCACCTGGGCATCATAAAACATACCCCGTTCAGCCGACTCCACCTTCCACTAGGAAGGGGGTACAGTATTTAAATCAAGGGGTTTCCCCCTGTAAGACACTCTTTCTCAGTCTCTTCATCTAGGCAGCCGCTATCACTCGGTCGCGATACGCCAGGGCCCCGGGGCCCTGGAAGTAAGTCCACTCAGTCTGCTACTAGTCTACACTCTCTCTGCCACACCTCTGCGCCGTCACCCTGTCTCACAGCCTCTAGCAGACCTTCTGACGACTTGTACTATTACGCTGCTGATCTCTCGCCCGAACTCTGAAAACTGGTCTTATTCTTTATGAAACCTCTGAACCTCTTCCCCTCAACACAGTGTATTGTCGGGACACATTCCTATCAATAAAATGGAGTCAGATATTAACGCCGTCATGGAACATGGTCCATGTTATAAACTACAACAATCCGCACTTGTCGCCAGGGCTAGTGGCAACCCCGACACGGGGTAAATAAGCTACTGCGGTTATAGTAAAAGAAGACTTGAGATCCAAAGTTTACGACACTGACTACTTACGCCGCATTGGACGGTTTTTTTTGGAGGTAATTGAAGAAAACGTCCCACAAATTTCTCTTCCTGGCTTTTATGATGCCTTAAAAGAATAGAAATGCTGAATCTGTCAAGACGAAAGTTATGGAAGTTGCAGTGGTAAGTGCAAAGATCCTTTATACCGCCTCTTCAAATTGGACTTGGGGCAATGCTTCTCAACAAGTATGGTTCTAAATATCTCCGTTAGGCTTCAGTTTCATCTACCATGATGCCAGACGGCATCATGCATCATCCTAAACCATCCTATGGTTGAGGCATCATGCATTTACTATCCTCAAAAAAACAACCTGACTGACTCATTCAGTCAATAATGCCAATCTGAATGTTGGCACGATTGATGGATTGAACACCTTTCATGCCATGACAGGCATTTAATGTTCAACAATACTTCTCAAGCTCAAAAATACACCAAAGGTCCAGACTTGAGCAGAAAACCAAAAAAATAGCGTTGGTGTCTTTTCAAAAGACCTCAAATGATGGGCTAAAAAAATTCTGTATTATTGACACTAAGCAACACAACTTCAATAATCCTTTCACAACTATGCCTGGACAAGGCATTCCTGGATGGAAAGGTTTTATGGAAAAAATACCAAATCACCTTTCAATAAATCTCGTGTGCTGTTTTTGCCTTTTCTCAATTCCCCTCCTGGGAAATGTCACAATATATTTAGTGTTGCTTTCTGTATTTGAAATGAACAAATCAGATGGTAAGGGAAACTGTTTTGTGACGTTTGTTCAGGGCACACATTTTTTCTCATCTGGCTTTGGGCAAATATGTGTAATCCATACTGAATATATCCGATGAAGAAAAATCATGTTTATTGCACGTCCTAAATAACATTGGCAAACCCACCTCCAATATTGAATCACCTAGCATAGGAAATGTGCTTAAGTAGTTCTCCGACAAATTGCTTGAACTAGAACATGATGGTCCAACTTCCAAACTTTGGGAACAATATTTTCGTATGGTAACGATGCTAAAAATATTTATACACGCTGAATGGAGTGGTTACTGGTATGGCCATCTGCAAAGTGTGCTACTTTCATTGCAGTGACCACTTCCTTCACGCAAAGTACTGGCAACTGTACTTACTAGGCATGGATGACCTGCAATCAAGACTCACTGCTGAATAATGCAACCGTTTGGTGACAAAAGGGGTTTTCACCGTAAGAAGATCAGATAAGGTTTGGTCAGACATGATTATAGATCAAATTACAGTGCGCTCCTTTACCTTGGGTATGAGTGGAGGACGTGGTATTGCGGATAGTGTTCTTGTTTAATGCGTTTCGTCTTTTCCTGCCATTATGGAAGCCTAATCTCTTGGTAAGTCTCGAAGTATCTTCCCCGTTCTGTTTCTTTATTGTATAACTACTCGATCTTTGTTGAAATAGATAAGAAACCGTTTTTTGAAAATTAAATATTCAGATATTACAGATTGCTTGCTCCAATATATCGATATTAAGATTTGATTCCAAGAATAATCTATTGAAATTAATCATCTGCGTGAGCTATCATTTTAGTAATTAGTCGTTGAACGTATAGATATTAGTATTTTTTATTTTTTCATATATCTTCAAGTACCTGAGGATGACTCCTATACACAAAATAACGGCGTTGAAAACATAATGGTTTTATGCCAAAATAAACCCAACCAACCTGAGTATTGACAGGTTGACTGTAGGAAGTGCTTATGGTACAAAATAAAAAAATTATAGAATTATGGAATTTTAGAAAATTACGGAATGCAACAATTTTATCTCCATTTATGTGTTAGATTAAACTATTTGTCGTGTTGAAAGTGAATTCTAGAAGCGTATTAAGTAGCTTTGACAAATAGAAACGCTTCATTGGCAACAGTTCTGATTTTTAGTAAATTCGCAAGTTACGGAAAAAAATTTTTTTTTAAATAAAAGCCCTTATAAAAATTCATAAAACTGAACACACTCAATGTCGAATGTTTGGAATGGATACATCATCAAACACTCAGACTTTTAATTTCTATTTGCTACATGGCCCCATTTTATTCGTTAAAGAATACACCAGTTCAGTGAGATCTTTAGTTCTGGGGCGACCGAAGCAAAATTTGACGTTCTTCAAACGGTGTGTTTGAAATATTTAAAAACTACCGACCTCTTAATTCATCATCATATTCAATTTACTATTTAAAATTGTGACATAAACAGTGAGTTATCTGTTATGATATGAAAGTAAAATAAATTAAATAATTGTAGCCTTGAACGAAGAAGGTATCGTAGATGGAGGTTTGTTGTCCAAGATAGTATGGTATCGGCTTCTTCATCTACCTCTATGACTGCATTCTCTATGGTGCTGTTCAGGAAGTTTCTGCTCTCGATAACGCGCTAGTTCCGTCTCTTGGTGAATCTGGCTTCTTGTAATAAATATTAGCTACCGAGATGAACTGTAACAAGTGGTTTGTGAAAAGGCAACAAATGCAAAATGAAGTGGCCAATCTGGATCCCCTTAAGATGTGAGTAAAGGACTTCACGAAGCTTTTATAATTCGACTTAATAATCATATTCAACTTTTATAGATTGACACCTGAAGCCACGCTACAAATGGTTGACCAGGAAGAAAATTTTGACGTTTTAGCAAAGGATATAAAGATAGAAGCAGCTGACACATATGAAAATGGTATGAAATCTTCTTAGGTATATTTAGTTTCACATTGATCTAAAATATTTTCTCTGTATAATTATCTGAAAGTAAAACCGAAATATTACGTGTGGGATTATATGTCAGTTTCTTATCAAATCCTCATAAAAATGATATTTACACTCATTTTAGTAACTGTAGGGATGAAATGGCATGTTCATTTAGTTACCTGTGTAATAGCAGGTGGAGTTTGTTTAATTCCTATTGCCTGTGTTAATTTAATAACTGGTGGATTGGTCGCTTAGCTACAAAGTAGAGAATATTAATCTTGGTATTACTCGTTTTTTTATACTTAAATAGTTTAGTTTATTAATTGTTCATATGGTTTGTATAGCTGTGCAAGTTAGTAAATGAGCACCACTCTTTTACCGAGTTACCGAGTACTCGGTTAATGAATTAAAATAGTTTTTTATTAGTATCTGTGTATACTTTGTTTCTGTGATGAACAGTTTTTAATTGACACTAAAATAGCTAAAAAATACTTCACCAGTGATATGGCGATGCCAAGTACAAACCCAAGTGTCTATAATTCAGGGTTTCCGGTTGTGCCATCTAACGCTAGATTTAGGGTGTACAAAGTGGCTCTTGTTATTTACTTATATATTCTTGTACATGCTGTAACATTGATGTGCAATACGAATTGATTAGACCCTTCTTTGATGTTTTTTTTTTTAATTAAACCCCATTAATTAGCAAGTACCTATTAACTCAAGGGTATTATTTATCACATTGTAATAAAAATAATATGTATCAAGGATGCTCTTTTCCAAGTAGTATATCCAATAGTTGTTTAACATTATTAAAACTACAAGGTAAACAATGTAGAAGAAAAATGTTGTAGTACGATTGACAGAATTCAAACCCAGGTCTTATTGGTGCTTCACCGTCAAATTCCCTTTCAGGCAATGCAAGGCCTATCTACAGGGGAAATCAAAATAATTTAGTTATAAATTTTTTCAGACCGTTGTAAGATTGTGCAGACAAAATATAGTCTAAAATCTGTAAATTTTGACTACTTTTAACACATTTCTTTATAATAATTGTAAAATATCTTTTTTGTTATACAATAATTAACAAATACATTAATTATAATTTTCTAAGTTTCAGAAAGTAGTGACGAATTTACGAATCCTTCCATTATAATACCCGACAATATCAACAATCTTAGTATTGATTCAGAGAGGTATATATTTCTACTTAAATTGTTATTCTATTATTTTTTAAGAATTACAAATGGTTTTGTTACAAAAACAATTTGCTAGTTGGGTAATGCAAAGAAATACTAAGGAGATTAATTTGGATAACAGAATTTACATCAATCATTCATGTATAGGAGTTTGTAATGTTGGAGATGTGTTTGTGTGGCTTAATGAAAGTTATTGTGTAATACGTCATTGTCGAGAAAAACCTCTTACTCATTTCTTGACCAAGATCATTTAGTAAGCATTGGTAATAGGCACTGCTTCATCGCAAGTAAAGAAACAAGAACTGATATTAGGTTTTAAATTTTGTATTAAAGTCTGGATAGATTAATGTTTTTACCTTAATCCAAAAAAATAGTCTGTAGATGTGACTGTGTATGTTCTAATCTGCGAGGTGACTGTTCGTAGTGCCTCAAATTTAACTTTTGAATTTGAATTTCGTAGTGTCGATCTTTTTAAACACCTAATTTTGGCTGACTTTATTGTGGCTTTTTAATCCCTCATTGTTGGGATTTCTGGAATGAGTGCATCTTCTTGGACCTAGTTTCAGTATACTATCACCAGACCTCTATACCTGTGAAAGGTCTACCGCAGGCTATTAAGTGTACCATTAACGTTGGGAACTTCTCTTTCATATCTACTCAAATTCTGATACTATGGTTAAACATCATATTGCGTTCTCATAGTAAACAATTGCTTTCTAGTTCCAAATACAAGATTTGTAATTTTTGCAATTATGAAAATGTAGGCATTCCCAAGTTCACACATTTTGAGATTCTGAAGCTGATCAGTTATTTCCTCTCTAGAATTTAAATATATCACTGTGTCTCCAATGTGCTGGTTGGCAACTTCATTCTGAATATCACAGTATCTGACTTATTAAATGTTGTTTTGGTATAATACACATGAGAACCTAAATTTACGTTATGTTTCAGAGATCATGATTCCCCTATTGTTATACATATGGATATTCGGGACCCACTGACTACTCTTCGGTCTCTACTTGAAGAAGAAATTGATGTTAAATTGGATGACTTTTCCTTTTCTCTTCAGGATTGTCAACCAGTAAGTTTCTCAAAAATACCTATTTGAATAATCGGACAGACTTTTATTAGCAATCATTTATTTATTCTTTCCTCCATGAGTGCCTAAATGCTTTATATTAATTATTGATACATAAATAACACAAATCGTAATAAATGAATACTTTTTGAAATACCGTTGAATATTACTTATTGCAATTTTCAAGTAGCGTGTCAAAGATAATTCTGTTAACACTCTGTCATTCCATGTTGTAACTGCTTTAATGCCATAGCTTTAGATGCCAACAGTACAATGTGTTTTTTTTACGGCGCATTTTTAGATAAAAATAGCCAACAATTATAACTGAGTGAATTTCCTGTAATATATTATTTTCAATTTTTTTTTATAGCATCAAGTACATGGAGAACCAAAAAAAAAAACACTTATTCCTTATCCCACAGCATCTCTGAATTGTTGCATTTGACGGCCTTCTTAATGCTTACTTGTTTTATTATATAAATCTTTAATTGAAAAAAAAACTAGATGATTGTGATAAATAATCTCTTTTATACCATAACTGTTTACTTTAAAAAACAAAAAATTGGTCGTAACATAAATCATAAGAAATATCCTAGGAAGAGTGAAGATATGAGTAGCAAAGTAAAATTTTAAATGGCTCCTCAAAAACCTTTTGATACCTTTTTTGGGGAGCCAAATATAAACTTCTTCAAAGCAGTAGTGTTAATAAGTTAATTTTCCTCTCACGAGGAACAATATTATTATTGTATATTATTATTATTATATATAAGGACGATATCAAAAGTGACTCATATCTAACATCCACTGTTTACTTTTGGACCTTTGCAATGTATTGGTAACTTATGTTTTTCTTAAAGCTTGAAGAACACAAAAATCTGGTAGACCTATGTATGCTAGACAAGGGTCGTGTCCAGCTCAATGTGCAGTTGGTAAATGATGAGAAAGGTAAAAGAATCAATATCATTGATGTTTTGAATTCGTCCGAAGAAGATAAAGTTGAAATCGGACAAGGAGGTATTTTAGATTATTCATATTAGTTAAAATTATTATTGTCTGATACGTTGAATAAAGTTTAGTTAATGTTTTGGTACATAAGAGGAATATTTATGATTCAGTAATAAAACGTACAGTCAGACAAAACTAGCCGCCTGTGCACTTTCAGATGTAGTATTCGTAAAAATAATTCTATCGATCACCAACACCGACTCTTTTTATCACTACATACTGAAAACTGAACTTCTCTATGTCAGTGGTTTATGGTTTTTTAAAGTATTTGTGATTCAATTACATTGTCTATATTTCTTCATTAGTTGTATTAGAATTCACTATGATATGTTGCTTTTGATCCAATATTTCAAAAAATTAATATGTTATCATAGCTTTTTAAGATCAAAGCACATATTTTTTTTTAAACATAATAACATTTAGCTGTTCTCGAAACATTTTTTGGATTAATGATTTCCTCATTCATTATTACTATTGAGTTTATAATTAATATATCATGAACAACATATTGTCCTTATTTGAATTTATGAGTACAGAGTCTAATACTCTTTTGTCTCCAGTATTATTTCTTCATGTATCTGTTCTATGATAATGCTTAAAAAAATAATTCAGTTGATTTGAAATTTTAAAGGTATTGACTGGCATGCCCACCGGGGAAGGCCTCGCCGAGATCTAGCCAATGTTCAAGAAGAAGAAATAATTCTTGCGGGTCTTTGCCCCTTGCTGGTGGCCTAGTTGGGAGTAAACTTGTTTGTTATTTGTATCTGACTCCTTCTACGATGTGTTCCCCAAAAGTGCATGATGTGGAGGAGAAGAGGCACAGGTCTAGGAAGAAGTAGTTTATGTTGTCTTGGAATGGCCCAAATTCGCACTCTGTACCTAAGGCTGGGTGGATACTACCCGGATCCCTAAGGCAAGAGCTTTAATGAAAGCTGACAGGACCAAGGTGCGAGTGTCACTAGGTAAGGTGGTGGTGCCACCTGAATCCATCCCCCAGGTGGAAGGGGTCCCTTTCCAAGGAGTGCTAGTCGAATGGGCAGAAGATAGGAGTATCCACTGGAGAGTTGTGGAAGCCGCCAGGGTCAAGGTTAGATCTAGCATGTAAGGAAATAAAGAGATGTAGAGGTAAGTAAATAAGAAAGCCGAAGAGTAGAACAGCAAGCACCAGTGCAGAAGAGAGAGTCAGAGAGTAGTGTAGAACGTGACTGTGTCGAGAATGACTCGGTTTATATAGCAAGCCAATGAGAGGACCTTTTATTCCAACCAATCAGGAGCTCCTGTATAACTGACCAATCAAGTCCGACTACATCAGCGCCCCTAGTAAGCTTTCATGGTGTCATGACAATGAACTAACAACAAACAAATAATTTTATTTGGTTAAACCAGTTGTTTAAATAATAAAAAAAATAGGTGAAGCCTCCTTGGACTAACTAGTTTATAGTTTATCTTAGTTGTTGTTAATTGTCATGTTGTCTGATTATAGAAAAAGATGATAAAGACGTCAATGAGACCCTATCAGACAATGTTAAGGTGGTTTGGTGGTCAGTTGATGGTGCTTTTAAAAAAGAACAAGAACAATCAAGTACACCTACAGGTTTGAATTTTCATTTATGAGTATTTCAAAGTTTACATCTATCTTAATGATGTTCTATTATAAACCATTCATTATTATTATTATTATTATTGAGTTTACAAGTATAACACTCATAGAGTTTATAATTAATAATTAACTCACATTCACGAGTCGAGTAATTTTGATTTTTATATTTTCTGCCATTTATTTTGTTTTTATAAAGGGTGTCCCAGAATTAACGCAAGATTTGATTTAAATAGAAAACACAGTTTTTAGTATTTTTTGTATTGAATTATAAAGTAAATAGGATAGGGTTATTTATGGAATAAAACATTGGGCAAATGGCCTCCACAACTTTGCTGGCACAAACACACTCTTTTGTCGAATGACCATTTGGCCTAAATGTGGTTGAATTTCATTGATGCAGCATTGAATTTCCTCTTTTAATGCACAGGTGGATGTGGACTTGTTGACATACACCTTTGACTTCAAATCACCCCATAAAAAGAAATCTAAAGGTGTTAAATCACACGATCTAGGGGGCCAATTCTGATCACCGAAACGAGAGAGTACACAACCTGGAAATGTGTCAGTATTTGAATTGTTTCATAGGCTGTATGGCATGTGGCACCATCTTGTTGAAACCACATATTAGTGTCTCCAACTGATCTAGTCTCCCTAAATTTTTCAATCAATCTCTTCACAGTTGATGAAGTCAAGTTGATATTTTGTATGAAATTTTCGAACTGCGGCTGCCAAACTTTCATTATTTTTGAGATAATGTTCAACAGTAAAGACACGTTGTTCTATCATGAAAAGCTCCATTTTTACTAACCCTAATCAAATTGTCAGCTGTCAGCTGTCAAATTGTTTTTTTTAGGGTTTCCAGCACTTCACTGCACAAATGGTGGCAAATTCAAATCTTGCGCTAATTCTGGGACACCCTTTACTTCTTAAAAAAATACATTTAAGTTGAGAATTGATACAAAAAAATAGGAATTGAAAATCTATTCAAGAAAAATTTCGCTCAGAAACAGTTTACCTAAGTTGTTGCTAGAATTCATCTCTGATTATAGAAAGAAATAAGGATGGCAACAATGATGATGCTGCAGAGGGCAAAGACATATACATTGAAATGGCTTTGTGGACAGCTGATAGCACTTTTAAGAAAGACCAAGAAAAATTGAGTACACCTAAAGGTGTGAATTTTCATTTATGAGTATTTCAAAGTGTTTTCTATTTTAATAATATTCTATTATAAAGCGAAAACAATTTTCGAATGTCACATTTTGAATTGCAGATAGATTTTTCTTTAACAGATCCGGAGAAATGAGAAGCTGTATGCGTTATGCATTGGATGACATGGGCTCTCCATCATTTCAACTTATCTGGTATTATACTCTCTTAGTGGTGTTTGAGTGGGGCATGATTTAATTTCAAACTAAACTGCCGAGAGACCATCAGAATACTTTTTGAACTCGCTTTGAATTGTTGCAGAAATGCAAAATTGGTGGTGGGGATTATTTGCTAAGTTATGCTTTTTGCACTGGATTGATCTTGCATTTCCATTCCTTACGTGTTTCACTCTTTATTATGATAATCATTAACTTGTTTAGTTTTTTCGATTTTTTTCATGTTCTGTAACAATGGTTTTCATTCTTCTTTCTTTGCAAATTGAGATTTAAGGGAGTGTTTGTCCTCTTCTAACCAGTAAAATTTTCAACTAGTTCTATGCTTCTTTGCTTTCCTTTTTATTATTACATTTATTAACCTGTTTTTCTTATTTCCATTTTTTTATGCACTACAATAATGGTTGGTTACTCTTCCGCATTATAAAATACTAATTTTTAATTTACTTCTCTACTAATGTTGGGTTGATTCTTGGTACCTTTGGTAGAAATGGCCTAATATTTATCACATTTTGTATGCATAGATTTATCTAAATACATTGAAAACTTTGAAATTATAGCTTTATGATATGCAAAATTACATTAATGTTTATCCATTTAGCATACTGTTCTAACATGGCTGTCTACAAGCCACTATCATTGTCGCATATATTGATTTCTCCGTGTTTCTTTATAATTATTGATTCTATCATAAATTATTATTACTATAACATTTAATATAGAAGTGGTCCGTTTTAATGCTAGTTAATAATGGATCTATTCAAGATACAGTCATAGCTGCACACAATTAATAAAAATTGAAATATCACCATTATTTCGAAGGCCAAATGATGAATCTCTACTTTCAAAACAGGCACAAGGCAGTCATCTTTCAACTATCTATGTGTGTATTTTACGATAGAGACCTTAAAATGACACTATCAATTGGAAATCGATATATTCAACATCGCACCCAGGCTAGACTGTATTAGTTAAGATAATATGAGAAGTATATGAAAAAAATTACCCACTTTTCTTATATTAGTTAATCTTTTAAGCTTTCTTGATTCACTGCTATTTAAAATTTGTTAAATGCTTGATGTAATGTGGCTATGCAACTGTAATTTCGCAAGCCCTTATCAGCTGCCTTTACTCCAACGCATGGGAAAGAAGAGGTTATCAAACTCTATGCTCAGATACTATGTATTTGTGTATCAATTATCATGATAATATCTATTTCAGCCAGGTTGATCTGTATCCCACTAACCGCCACCACCACATTTGATCGCCAATGTGCATGCTGATATTTTTAATATACTTATATAACTGTTTATTGCTTTCTCATGTCATTTTTAGCCATTATTATTTGAAGTTTATATTTTCTTGAGATCCATACTATAAGACCCTCAGGTCTCCTGGCCTTCTAGGTGTCAAGCCGTGACATAACATTTACTATTCTGATTTTTTTCTTAGTGGCTATAGCACAATAAACAGTGTAACTCAAAATTAAAAGATATCCAAGAAAATTCAGTTTTGGGATCCCACATTAGACATCTTGTATTTAATGTGTTTTGTTTTGTTAATATTTTAGCTGTATTTTTAAAAATATATGATAGTGACAAATTCTCTTCCAAAGTCAAAGCATTGTTTCTTTATTTTCTAAGCCCATTTGGTAATTTTATAAATGCTTTAAATTTACATCAATGTGTAACCAATTTATTAAAATGATTTAAAAAAAAAAATGGCGACTTTACTTTGACAGCTATTACTCCTCAACAAAAAAATGATATGGAGGAAGAAGGAAAAGTGCTACATAAAAGTAACTACCAGGAGAAGAAAGTACAAACAATGAAGCCAAGAAAGAAAAATGTCTCAGAAACTACTAAACAAAATGTGGACATTGGCCCACTTCTCGAGGGAGCTTGTCAGGGTAAGTGTACCATTTATTGATTTCAAAAAACAATTCCGTTTCTTCCAAGTCCGCTGTGGTTTAGAATATTCTAACTACTATCCCATTAAAGCAGGAGTTCCACAGGGCAGCGTCCTGGGTCCCATCCTCTATAATCTATACACCGCTGATGTCCCCTCTACCACCAGTACCCCCTCTACTACCAATACCTTGTTGGCAACATTCGCAGACGACACTGCAGTCCTGGAAACCCATCCAGACCCCTGATATAGCATCCCAAAACCTTCAAAAACACATTGACGAGATCGAGTATTGGTGCAACCAATGGCGATTCAAAGTCAATGAAGGAAAATGTTCCCACATAACCTTTACCCTCTGCCGCAAGTCCTGTCCGCCAGTCTTTTTAAATTCAATTCCTCTCCCTGTGTCTGAGACAGTACGGTATTTAGGCTTCCATCTTGACATAAGACTGACGTGGAACCCACACACGAGGCTAAAAAGACAAGAACTAAACAGACGCTTTGGACATATGTACAGACTACTTCGAAGGACATTCCACCTCTCAATAGAAAACAAACTACTTATTTACAAGGTTATACTTAAGCCAATCTAGACATACCGAATAGAGCTATGGGGGACAGCAAAAAAGTCGAACATCAAACCCATCCAATCCTTTCAATCAAAAGTCCTAAGAACAATAGTAAATGCCCCTTATTACGTCAGGAACAAAACCCTTCACAATGATCTGAATATACCCTATATTCTTGAACTCATCCCTTCCAAGTTCATAAAATTACATTGTAACCTATCCAACCACCCTAATTCCCTAGCACAGTCATTGCACTGCACCACTCACCCCTATAATCTTCTTCGGAGATTAAAACGGCAGTGGCCTCGTGACCTGCTATAACTAAGTGATAGTGGGAGTTCTGGCAATGGCCAGTTTCTCTAATCATGTCCTGAGCGTCTGTGGCTCTCGCGCTCTTGGTCAGCCTCCACTGGCTCTTATCCAGTGACGCGGCTGACGTAGGAGCGTGGGGGACTCCCCAAGACTCGGCTTCCTCCTTCGCATGCTAGGGAGGTGACAACCTTGTGGACTTGGGGGGCCTCTGGGCTGTTTGTTAATATTGTATGAATGAGCGAGTGAATGATGAATTGTAAATATGGTATGAATGATAAAATTTATCTCAATTACTCATTGCCTAATAAAAGGCAGATTGTAATTTTATCTTAATAAAATTGATTGAAACCGGTAAAAAAAGAAAAAAAAATTGTTTGAAAATTATAGAATACTACAAATCAGATTTTATCAGTCCAATTTCACTACTACCTTTAATAATTGTATGCACTATATTAGTTATAAGGAATTAAAAAAAAAAAAATCTTTTCTTTGTGCCCAATTGTTAATAATGTTCATTAGTCCTTGAGGGTCTATAATCATTGTCCTATATATTCAGCAGATTATAGTTTTCTGTACTTTTGTCTTTATAATACTTATTGATTCTATCAAGAACAATAATTATTGTTGTTATATTTATGAAGTTCAGACTTCCTCGGAATACTCACCTACCCGAACTATAAGTAATCTAAGTTAGGCTTAGATTATTTTATGTTGTTGTATCAGGTTGGCTGAAAAGTCCGTTCGGTTTCTGTCGTCAAGAAACTTCAAGCGGTCTAATATGTAGCTAACTTCAGTCCATCCCTTGCGAGTGCACTCTCGTCACATATTAGACACTTCAACGTAGTTTGACGCGAAATCCCGACAAGACTGATTGTATTTTGTCTGTTTAGCATCATCCTGAAATGGAAAACCAAAACGAACATTAATGACACCTCACGCTTTTTTATTTTAAAAAAGGCAAGAAAGCAGTGGAATTTTGCAGGAAGATATGCGCTGTATACGGAGAGGATGCTGTTACAGAACGTGCCAGAAGTGGTTTTCAAGATTTTGATTGGTGGGATTGGAGGGGGTTTTACGAACAGGACTATCAATCCGGATGTGTGCTGTGACCAGCTGGACAAATTAAATGCAGCGATCCACCAGAAGCGTCCAGAACTAGCCAACCGTAAGGGGATTGTCTTTCATCACGACAATGCCAGACCGCACACATTCTTTGTAGACGCGGCAGAAGTTACTGGAGCTTTGCTGGGAAGTTTTGTCGCACCCTCCATATTCGCCAGACCTTACCCCTCCAGATTTCCACCTATTTCGGTCTCTTCAAAATTCATTGAATGGACAGACCTTCAACTCTGAAGAAGATGTAAAAATCCACTTGGAAAATTTTTTTGCCAGTAAAGACAGGAAATTCTTTAAGCATGGAATTATGAATCTGCCCATGAGATGGCAGAAGATACTGGAACAAAACGGCAATTATATCATTGATTGAATAAATCCCTTTGTGTTTAAAAGTTGTGTTTTATTTTCGCTTAAAAAACCGAACGGACTTTTTGGCCAACCTATTATTTTTGGACTATGATTGCAGTTCCCAAAAGAGTCACTTACCTGAACCCTGTTAAGTATTTTCTTCGGCAGCTCTAGCATCTGGATAGATTCCATTTTGTCCTTCAAGAAAAAGCCTTAGTAGTAAATGATGATCTGAAAATTCCCACAACTCTACAATCTATCTAAATTTGCCTTAATTCTTCTGATAAATCCCAGTATTTTTGCTTCTTTACAGCCGACTACTTTTAGCATATTTTCATCTGCAGGCACTCCTCTCTCAATAATCTTCGCTAGTTTTCTTTTCTTATCTATCAATAAGATTATTATTAGTAGTAGTATAATATTTAATATGGTGATGGTCAATTTTAATGCTGGTTTGTCAGTGAATTTCATCATGAGTCACAGTCGCTGTGACATAGTTAATATAAATATAACCATTATCTCATTCGCAAGTGTATTCTAAGATAATGAACTTAAAATACAGAGGGGCTGTATATAAATAGTACAGGAAGTACATATAAATAGCTAACTACTTATCTTATATTATCTAATAGTTTAAGCTTTCTCAATTCATTGCTTTGAAGCTATTCATTGTTTACTGTTCTGATTTTGTCTTCACGGCTAAGGGGCAATAAAGACTAACTCAAAATTTAAAGATATTCTGGAAAATACAGTTTTCAGACCAAACAATAGAAATCTTGTATTTAATGTGTTTTTTTAATTTTATTAGCTGATCAGAATATTTTTAAATAAATGACAGTGACAAAATCTCTTCCAAAGTCCTGTAAGACATTGTTCTTGTTTCTTGTTGTGTCATCAATATCATAAATTCGTTATTATCATATTTTTTTTTACAGCTATTACTCCTCAACAAGTAGATCAAGTCAAGGCTGAAAGTGAGCTATCAAAAAAAGAGGTGCTATATAAAAGTAACCACCCAGAGAAGGTACAAGAGATGAAATCAAAAAAAAACAATCCGTCAGTAACTCCTGAACAAGATGCGGCCAGTAAACAACTTGTCGAGGAAGATTGCCAGGGTAAGTGCGCCATTTATTCATCTGTCATTTATAGTCCAGTAAGCAATATCTGATCAATTTCATCTTCAATAATTTTATCCTCTATATTGCTTAAAAAGAATTTAATAAAAAAATTTTGTGCCCAATTTTTGATAGAGTAGTCACTATAAGTTTCAAGGAATAGAAAAATCAATAAGAACTAAAGAAAAATTGTCCATTCTAAGCGTCTTCCATTAGGGACTTTCCCAACTTTGACAGTTGATAGCGGCCATATTGTTGAAGCTGCATCTGTCAAATCAAATTGGCTGTCATTTATTCATTCTGTTTAGCCAAATCACCATGGATGGATATAGCGTTCAACAACACATGCAAATGATAAAATTGTTTTATCAATATGGATGTTCTGTTCGGGCAATGTTCCGCGGTCGCCATAACCGTCCTACCAAGAGGACTATTCGCAGTGTGGTGGATAAATTTGAGTCCACTGGTTCAGTAAACAATCAACCAACACCCGTACATCGACGAAACGCAAGATCTGCCGAAAAAATCGCTGCTGTCTGTGAGAGTGTGCAGGAGAATCCGAGGCAGTCAATTTCCCGTCGCTCACAAGAACTTGGTCTTTCGCAGACCACAACTTGGCAAATTTTGCGTCGTGACTTGGGCCTGTACCCGTACAAAATTCAACTGATCTGGAGCTGAAGGTAAACGACCATGTGGTCATCTCATGTGGAGGTGATGTGAACTGGCCACCGAGATCGTGTGATTTGACCCCGTTGGACTTTTTCTTGTGGGGTTTTCTCAAGTTGCAGGTCTATGCATATAAGCCACAAATCACAGTGGTCATCAAAGCCAACATAGCCCATGCCATCGGTCAAATTCAGCCTGATTTATGCGCCAGAGTAATGGAAAATTGGACATTTCGGATGCGCCCCACCCAGCAAAGCCACGGCGGACATTTGCAAGATGCTATAATCCATACATAATGGCATCGATAATCTCAGTCATCTCTACTGCTAGATATAAGATGTTAAACTATGAATTTTATTTATAAATCCTTATATTTTCACCCCAATGTTAGTTTCTGATGGTCTGTATTCAAGTGAGCCCTCTATTTCACCTAAAGAAGTGAAATTTTATAATTTTGATCTGACGATATTGTGCAGGTAACGCCATAAAAAATACTGCCAACTCCATGAAAAAATTATTTCCATTAATTAATTTCAGTCTGTAAAAAACAAATAAATGGTAACAAAATTCTATTATTCCTGCAAATCTTTATTTTACTCCATAAGCACTGTCAAACTGTCATCTTTAAGTGATGGAATAAATACAACAAAATAAGTGATACCATATCATAACTATTCCAGCAACTAAAGATGACATTAGCTGAAACTGCTTGTGCTGTAAAAATTAAGAAGAATTGTGGTTTGACAACAATTAAAGTCTACGCACAACCAGCATCCTAGAACAAAAAAAGACGTTTTTTTTTTGTCATCCAGAATAGGATATCAAATTAAAGACCTTGATGTCATGAATAATAATGTTTCATTAGAACTGTCATTAAAATTATGTTCTCAACTTTAACTTAAGCTCAGCTCGAGTTAGAAGATTAAATTTAGCATGGTAGTTCCATTTGATGCCCATAGGGCTAAAAGCAACTTCATGAAAAATCACTGATAAATTTGTTATTAGTAATTTAGATAAAAAGTTAAAATTGTATTAGCATTTTATGTTGAATAGTATATCAAATTATTGATCTCTACAGCCTGATTAATTATATTTATTAGCTTGAGAGGGGGGGGGGCAGAGAGACCTTGACTAATGTGCAATTGACTCCACTGATCAAATGAATTTCTAAAAATTTAGGATGCCTTACTAAATAAATAAATATCTGTAAACATGAAATATTCACTCTGTGGACGTATTCATAAAAGGGAAGGATATACTTCATAGTAGAAGGTAGAGGTATAAGCATGTCCTTTACAAATTCATAATTTGTACTTGCAAGTATATATCCTTCACGTAGTAAGTAAATGGTGCCATAGAAAACAAAAGCGATCAGACTTGAAAATCAGCTGATGCTCCGTCTCCCTTATTTTTTGCCTCTCCAGCCTGTTTGTATTATGATCTTAGTGAGGTTATTATTTAATATTACTGTGTTCTGTTGCTATATTTTTGTCTCCGTAATTGTTTATGGATTGATTATTTCTTCCGAAAGTAGTGATGCTGTTGCTATAAGTAATGAATTACAATTTATAGCAGATGAAGTTTTAAAGGCTTTGGTTATTTTAGAAAAATTTACAATTCCCATACGTAAAAAGAGAAGAGGTCAAGACCTTATAAAGAAGTCCAAAGCAAATTTTGGCTAGTCGCCAGATATGAAAATCTTATTGACAATGATTTAAAATATGAAATCAAGGCTAAAAAAATGATTTAATTGGGAGAGGAAGTTATTATAATGTGAAGCTATGTAATGTGAGTCCAATCCTATAATTGTTGAAATTACAGGGGCAATGCAAGTTGCTGTTGTAAAAAGGTTTTTAGTCAATACCAAGTAGTTCCTTAACTGAGCAATCTGAAGACACAAATGTCATTCACTGGTTTTGCAGCAAAAGAAAAAAACACAAATATGACTACAATGTTTAGTTATATTATAACAATATCACACATGTATGGCACAACAACTGTAGACATGTCAAGCAGTGCGAGATACCATAACGTGACCAACTCCAAGTTCCTGTTTGATACATTTTTGGTTGCTGGGATCTGCTAGATAATAGCGTAAACATATTTTTATTTTATAAACGGATGACCGTGACCCTCCCTGTGTTTCGTCATTGGCACCTAAAAAAAATCTGTCCACTAGCCACTGTCCATTGTCTTCTCCAAAATTATATAGATTTGTAAAGTCAGAAAACAAGTGTAGGTTAGTGGTGCTTGTACCGTTTAATATTTTGCTCATGCAAAATCCGCCATGACACACGAAGAGCCTTCCCCATAGAGATGTGAGTCTAGTACTGAGCATACTTGGTATTTTTGAAGGATTTGCATTTTTTTTAAATTAAAAGGTAAAGGTCACGAGTGCCCATTTACTTCTGTGTAAAGTAAATCATCCAATTTTGAGGAATATGCTTATACTCAAAAAATTTAAAGTTTTCCCCTAAATATTATGAATACAAACTGAAGTGTGAATATTTTGCAAGTAATGTATGCATATCATTTTTTTTTATGAAGATCAGGTATTCAACAACCGGGAGCCTTGGCTCAATATTGCATCTGTCATTTATTTTGTTAAAAGAAAAAAATGTTTCGCTCACTTCTGTGGTTTTGGTGCTCTTTAAGTCCCTAAATGATGTAAGTTTTCAACCAAAAAAAGAAATGTCAATACAGACATTAGGAACAACGTGGAGAAATTTTTAAGTGGTAGCCTTTACCCAACGATGGCACTTAGCATTTGAGAAACACCTGGTACCTGTTCTCTAAAAGTCATGCGCCATCAAAGAAATCCCTGCTAGTAATGTCAATAAATCACTGTTACTATTTATTAGTTATTATATAACATAATATATACTATGATCGGTCTCACCAAGGTCAGATAACCAGAATATATCACAGATTTACCTGCTCCTTGACCTTTACAAGTCATTAATAAGCTGAGTTGTTCCTATTTTTCAATTTCTGGGTTGGGATTCAAAACTTAAATTAATCGCTAGGAAGCTGTCTATGCTTATGAAAAATGTACAAGACCTATATCACCATCTTAGTCCAAATTTTAAAATATTTGATGTAAGTTTCTTTTTGAGAACTTCAGATGGTTGCGTTGTCATTTGAAAGAGGCCAGGGGAGATAATTTTATTAAATTTAAATTTTGAAGATGGTCTATTAATTTTTATCTCTGATCAAAATTTCTGATCTTTTACTTTTATTGTGTCTAATTATTTTATTTTTATTTTATTTTATTTTAGCAATTAACGGCGGAGCTCCTATTCATCTTTGGCAGTTTTTGTTAGAGTTGCTTACAGATAAAAGTCACAGGAATGCCATTCAATGGATTGGAAATGATGGTAATTTTTTTTTCCATTATTAAGAATTAGTTGTTATAAGCAATGTTTTATTAAGTCCTGGTTAGAGTGATGACATGCTTGTGTAATAGAAAACAGAAAATATTAAGTCCAATCTAGATGTCACCTGTATCACTAGTGCAGGCAGTATGTTGTTATAAAACGATCTAATGTATTTCTTTGGTTTTTTTTGTCAACAATAGGGCCAAATTTAAAAAACACTTTGGGCTTCTGAGATATAATTAAAAAAAAAAAGTGTCTACGCTGTAGATTTCTTTAGTATTAACCATAGTTAGCTGAAAAAAAAAAATGTTTTATAAGAAATAGTTCGAATGAGGAGTGAACCGAGTTTTAATTTAATAGTCTTTGAAACAAGTTTAACAAAATTAATAGGTCCAACTTTCTCTCAGTCTAAAATATAAATTTATTAATCGACAATGCTTTGACGTACTATCAATGTTTAAATTAGGTCCTAGTATGTGATATTAGATGTTGACTGCTTGAAACGTCCTCTAAAACAGGGAATGAGATCATTCCAATCAAATTCTTCCACTCGTTTGTATATTCATGGCTAACGATGAACTCTGTATGATCATGGTAATTTTTTTTTCCTAGAACTAACTGTTCTTGAGATATTTGATGCCAAATTTATGTTTTTCTTTGTAATGCCATAACTTAGGTAAAAATTAAAACAAAGCTCATTCAATAATACATAAACTCATATAGGCTCATCTAAATCATTGAAGTGTTATTAAGTCTCGAGATATTTAAGTTTAAGAATGAGAAAAATAAAGGGCAATTTCTTTGACTGGTTTTGTATTTTGCTAAATAACTTTTGTCCAATTGAGTGAAGCAACTTAAGTTGGGCTGATTCTCTCCTGCTTAACACCCAGACTGAATTAAGCACTTAAAGGTTATTATAGCAACATTAAGTCATAAGATATTCAAGTTGATGTGAATCGTGTACAGATTAATTTGTTACCTTGTCTGGAAGCATCCCATTTTTTCACCTGTGATTTTTGGGTTCTAGGTTTGTAAATGAATAAAATAGGTTCGTGACTATTATTTTTTATCAGTCAATCTTATCAGATAACTAGAGCACAAACTTTCAATCCTCTTAGATTTGTAAAAGTGATATCCTTATAGGTATTAGGTGTTAGTATCTGAGTACTATACTTTAGTAATATGTATTTATTGTAATTGCAGGTGAATTTAAATTGATTAACCCAGACTTAGTAGCCACTCTATGGGGACAAAGAAAAAACAAGCCAAATATGAACTATGAGAAACTGAGTCGGGCTCTTCGCTATTATTATGATGGTGAAATCATCTCTAAGGTATCTAATTATATTTTTTCTTATTGCATAAATTTTACTAGGCATTAAATTTTGTCTTCATAATATTTTTTTCTGAAGAGCTGAGTTTATAATTGGTTTCATCGTTTTTTTGTTTTTTTAAGGTGGCCGGTAAACGGTTTGTATATAGATTTGGCTGTGATCTTAAAATGATGATAGGTTATAGTGCATCGGAATTAAACGCTCTTGTTATTGAAGCTGAGCTTAAAGCGAATCAGAAAGAAAAAAGTAATAAGGTAAGACATTAACATAATCACAAATTAATTGTAAGCTTCAGTATCACACACAAAACACCGTTCTTTTTATTGTGTACATGACCATTATACCTGAATTAACTATAGACATCATTCTATATTATTTTTTAAAATTTAAATTGTCACTTTCTACTAAGATTAGGTGATTCAGCTTCTATGCCCTAAAAATGTTTTATTTATTAAGTAACTCGCTACAAACAATGCTCAGTAAAAACTAATAGCTCAGCCAAGCTTGTTTCTTTCGAAAAGCTATTTTGAAGAATGTGGTAATTTATTTTTGGCTGTTGACTAAAGGAACATCCAGAATATTAGAGATGAGGTGCCCAACATAGTATCTCTACACTTAGTCATTAAGTTTACTTCAGTTAGTTTCAGTGAATTTTGCTATGTGTGTCATGATGTGAAGTGTACAATACAGTTGGTAGTTGAACTCCTGATAAATTTATCATATTACTTGGATAAACAACCGGCAAGATTGATTTTGAACAATAAATAGTTGGTTTTGTTAATTAATTTTTAAACGTTTTTTTGTTTATTCCAGGTGTTGCTTCTCTTCCATTTTTTTTCCAAATAGCCCAAAATTAGTGCAAATTGGTTTTGTAAGAACCATCTTACATTTTCACCTGAAGATGTGGTCTGAAGTTATATCCTCCCCCATTTTTCACTGTGGACACGGAGAGTTAGTGAAAATAACAATACAATTATTCTTCTGTCCCCCACCAATGCTCACCTACTCGGCCTTCTAGGACGCCTCCTTCCTCCAAATGCTTTCGCACAAGGGAAGGAAAACTTAAGCTAGGTATTTCGGATCACTTTTCATTACTTTAGGGCTTATTATCAAATCCAGGGGCTCGAATCACTTTTTGACGTCTTTAATTATTTTGCCAAGATCTGGGGCTGCTATATTTATAGTATTCAATTGAGTCATCTGATTTTCCACCATCCTGATTTTCCTCACTGTCTAAACTACAGTTTGAAAATGCTCTCTCTACCTTTGCATCTGCTCTATTTCTGAAGTACCCACATTTCCTGTTCACTGCATGTTAGGCATGGCTCTTAGTTGTGAGACAGTTAGCTAGGATTCCATGGCTGTCCTCTCTCCCTGATGCTTCCTCGTATCTATCTCTCCTGAAACTTTGTGCTTTTGGTTATATTCTGTCATGAATGGAACTACCATGTAAATGTAATGTACAGTAGAATTGGTGTTGTATCCATTGTCTTGTTTTCAATTGGAATGGATAGTGTTATGTTGTCATGGACGAGGCTGTGAGTACCGGATCGAGGCAACATAGGCTTTAGGAAAATTTAAAGTACACCAGCACAACTCAGAATATCCCAACAGTATCGTTGGCAGAGATGTTTGACATGGCTTTCACTTCTGATGTCGATGCTTCCCAAAATATAGAGCTCATTATCGGAGAAATGGAGGTTGAACCACTGTTCACGGAAGAAGATGAGCATCCTTTAAGGACTGAAACAGATTACTGAGCATCAGGACCATTGATACAGAGTCATACCTACTCTTCCAGGCATCGGTATATCTCTAGGAGCAGATATTGACCGAGTGGCGAAAGCCTAAAGGAGGATGGTCCTTTAAGTTGTGAGCCACACATCACTAGAGGTGGTTGTCGGAAAATGTATTCTTACTGTCTCCCTCTACCTCCAGCTACTACCAAACCCAAACTATATTCGTTAGATAGTAGGAATTCTCTCCAGACTGTGAGTGGCAGTATGGCAAAGGATAAAATGATTCTCGGCAAAGACGACTCGCTCCCCATTAGTGCCTGATCTGCAGCTAGACTAGTTCAGCTCTATGGAAGACGAGCCAAGTAGATTCAATAAGACCATATGTTTATAAACTTCTTTCAGTCTAATCATAAATTCATTATACATTTTTCTTTGAGGCAATCACAGTTGTTTTTAGGGATATTCTTGGTAGAAGTTTAGGATTATTTTAAGCTATTATGTATTTGGGTATTGCTATTTATGATATTCCTCGTATTGTATTTGTCAAACCTAATTCTTCAAATGACTAAAGCCTAAAAGGTAAAATTAAAGTTTTGATGACTAATCGTGGATATAATAAATACTTTTTCATCTATCTGACACAAATTACCCTTTGGTGAACGAAATTATCAACCCCAGGCATATTTCCTTTTGATTTTAAGCTTTCCATTAAATTCTAATCTATTACCAATTTTTATTAAATTGGTAAATTCCGATATCCATGTCCTACTCTTCTCCTTCTCAAGCCAAGAAAAGGACATCAATCTAAACATGGCGGTGCTGAACCATCAAATAGATCCCTAAAATTATCAGAAAATATTTTGCTTGACTATCTAGAAAATTGGCTGAGTAAAATATTCTTAATTTTTAGATGGCCAGAGAAAAAACAATTCATTCTTTCATGACTTACACCATTCTTTGTTTCTCGTTCCACCTCATATGTAACTATACTAGGACGACTAAAAACAAACTTAACTTAACTTAGAAGCAATAATATAATATCTTGAAATATTTTTATATTTGTTTATAATACTTAGATTTATTATACTTATGCTTGTATTTAAATTGCTTGCAGAGAGCAGGACTGTGAAGACCAACAGATAGTTCAGATCTCACCACTAAGTAAGTGAAATCATATTAATATAATGCTCAATAGCTATTAAATGATTTCATAAAATTTATTACCGAGAGCAAAGAGAAAGCCATAAGGAGTATAATAAGCAAAATATAGACCCAAGCACATGTTGGTATGCTGTGGCTCCGTAAAAACGAGCTTCCAGTGTATATCATTAATAGCCAGTGCACAGTCTGCCATTAGGTTAAAAACAAACATTTTCTGTCATATTGAGTAGTATATCAAATTAAATATCTCATTACCCTAAAATTAATAGATTGATGTAATGTTGTTGTTTTTTATTTTTTAACTGTAAAAAGTCTCCTCTAAAATTGTTTTTTACAGTGAGGTGATATTTATGTTTGTTTAATATAATGCCACCGAAACATTAAAATTGTGGTCCATTATTTCATCAACTGAACTACTGCTAATTTTGTCAGAGGCATGATATTTCGCATGTTAGTTCCATTTGATACCAGGATGGCAGTAAAAATAAAAGTAATCCTATGAAAAATAACGGCTAATAGAAATAATTTGATAAAAGCTATAAAATCGATCACATGGGAACGATTAGTAAGATATTCGAAACCCATAATTGTGTGATCCTGCACGATTAAATAATTTTTTTAGGTGCCATACAGGAAATTATTAAAAATATATATGTTCTAATTGATCCCTTGTTAGTATGTTTTCCTTTAATTAGCAACCAGCAAGCATCCTATTATATTTATTTCACACTATCCTTGTTATTAACTTAACATTATTTTGTTTTTAGAATATTGACAAAAGGCTGCCCTCCGGATACTACATTATTAACTTTATTCTAAGATAGCACTAGACAAAGGCTATACCCTTTTTATTTTAAAATGTTGATCGTTATTTGTTCTAATAATTTCAGTATATTTTGTTAAGTGTGTATATATTTTTTTTTATGTACATGCATTTATATTATCTGTCTCAGAGGAATAGTTTAAAGTATTCTATTTAAAAATAGAAATTTTGATCTAGTACTATCCTGTCACTTCTCACAAATTTTTATGAAATATTTTAATGTTTGTTGTTTTTTAGATCAGACTCATTTAAAAAAAATAAAAATAATACAACTTGGTTCAAAGTAATTAAATAAAAAATGTATTGCTGAAATACTTTCAATAATTTGAAATAATACCAAATCCCCTTGCATTGACATTTATATTTTTTTGTTTTATTACAAAGTTTTAATATTAAACAGTATAACATCGCTTCAATGCAGATTTATGGATTGGTTACTATTGTAAGAACATTTCCTTTAACAGAATTATTCTTTTAATTGTTTTGTTGTTAATTTTTAACATAGGCAAGTTTTTTAGCATTTAATATTTGGTAAAATTTATTCTTTCTTTGTTGTATTGTAACAAATCAGCTTGAATTGTTCTACTTTTGTTGCTAATTTTCACAAAAAACATAACTTATCGTATAATAGATACACACAACTATCCTGTTATCAACTCCTGTGAGGAACAGTACTAAACTTTAAAATAAGATATGACTGAAAAGTTACACTGTGATAATCAGTAAGTAAAAGCTTTAAGCATTCATACTAGAAAACTTATTTGTATAACTTAAGCTAATAAATTGTACTTAACTGCAAAATTTTTACAACTGTTACCTCTGAGAAACAGTATTAAAGTTTAAACTAAGTTATGACTGAAATGTTACATTGTGATAATGAGTAAGTTAAAGCTTTAAGCATTTGTACTAGAAAACTTATTTTTATAACTTAAGCTAATAAATTGTACTTAACTGCAAAATTTGTACACTGTTACCTTTTGTTTTTTATGTAATAAAATTATATCAAAGTTTCAGAATACTCGACTACTTTCTTTATCCATTTCTATTACTAATTATTGTGTTTATGCACAATATTGTAAGTATATGTTGTTTATGCACTTCGCCCCTCTGTTTGTATTGGATTGTAACTGGTTTAGATAAATAACTACACCTGCACATATTTTAAATAAAAAGAAAGTTTATCAATCATGGAGCAGCCTGCTGTTAATTACAATTCAGACACCAATACTTGAAAATATTAACAAGCCTATCTTTATATATTATAATGTTATTTTGAAATTATATAATATTTTTGGGACTGTCACTGTTGGACAAGCTGTTGTCCGTTGTTGATAAGCCGTTGGACAAGCTCGATGTCGCGGTCGTAAAGGTTTCATCCCCCCTCCCCTACTGAACGTAGAGTTTTCAACATCAAATCTCCTGGTATGACTAATTTACATGGTGCTGAGGCAGGTCTTTGATAGAAAGTTCCACCTGAGGCAGTACGGCTCCTGTAAGGACAGGACCACGGCTGACGCCCTGGATAGGACACAGGGATGCAGAATAGAATAGAAAAAAAAATGTATTCCTGGACTAAGTCCTCTATGAATAACATTAATGTTCAGATGACAAATTCACATCTAACAAATAAAAATAACTATAACATCATAATAATAAAAGAAAACAAAACCAAAATAGTAATAACAATGTAAAATAAAGTGTAAAGCTCTATAGGAAAAACAATTATAAAAAAAAAATTTTGACTGCTTTTGGTAAATGAAGTCCTGCTAATAGTAAAATAAATAAAAACAACTATGCAGAAAGAAGTCTGTACAATAAGACATTAGATAAAAAAACAATGAAATTAATACAAAAGAAAACAAGAAAGTGAGATACTAACTGGCAGCCAAAATTTATCTACATATAGTTTACAGTCGAACAAAAATAAAAGTCAGGAAATATAAAGTAATGGCTGAGTGAATCGTTCCCATACTAACAGGAGACTCCTAGCAAACTCTAGGACCTAATGGACAGCTATCACAACCATCAGAGGCCGGTCATCTCAGGAGATACGAGGTGAAGGCACCTTTGGAGAAAGGCTGTCCCCAGGGGTCAGTAGTGTTGGGGTCTGCCTCTGTAAAGTAGTGTTTAACAAAGCCCCAATGGCCCTGGACCACTGTCATCTCTGCAATGTGGTCTATGGCGAAGACCATAATGGCAGATTCCCAACCTGAGGACAGAAGAAACCAAGCCTTTGCTACCCAAATGGAGAATGGAAATGAAGGAAGATCCCTGACCGATCTCACTCAAATCCCTTGGGCATAGGGGGAGGCCTAAAAGCAAGGGAATTGAAGTTACTTCCGGAGAAGAAAGGGCAAATACTGTACCTTTCGGGTGGCTTCAATCATAAATAGCACTACCAGGGTAGGAGGTGTAATGTGGTATATCTGGCTGCTAGATGTTGAGAACCCTTAGATATATCTGTCATTTGTGGCCAGAACAACTGAGTAAAGGACAGAGAAATAGCCCGGCAAGTCCTAGACTCCACATTAGCTCAAACCCTTGAGGGTGATGGCCTAGTCTGTCGAAAACAGGGATAAAATAGCAAAGCTGTGAAGAGACAGAAATTATTTTATCATAACATATACAGTGGCACCACACCAACAGTCTAACTCGCGGGTGAATAATATGTTGGGGGTTAATAGGTAGTAATACCATAATATTATATAATGTTAGTTTGTTAATAGGAATTAATATGATTATGTACTCCAATTGTTGTTTTTAGCTAGAGTAAATAAACATATATATATAAACATTTAATACTGGTGAAATAAAGGGTGAAGAATCAATTTAAGAAAAACAGAATTTTTTTTTGTCATACTGATTTAATCACTACTGTATACATTAAATAAATAATACAACCAGTAAATGAGATGATGAATAGTACCAAATCGGCATGAAGAACATCAACTTTATGATTTTTATAATTTAAATCAGGGAGAGGAAATTAAGATGACAACAAAGAGGCTTGCTTTTTAGACAACCGTGTATTTAACTACCGATTGTACAAAGGGTCGATATTAACAAAATTACGTCATTAACATTGTGATGTCACAGTGGAAATATATTTAAATTAATAAATCCTTAATCCATTTCCCCCGGAGTTGTCATGTCAGGTAAGTCTTATGTTGCTACTCCAAATATGTGAGGATTCAAATGTTTTTAGATGAATTTGTCTGTGTGTTAGTTCGTAATTCTGAGATCCTGAGGTGCATCAGTGTAGTTTTGATTGAAATTGTCCCTAGTTTTGATTTTTTTTATGTCCCATAAATCTGTGCTCCAATGCCCAAATGGACCTTACTGAGTTTATGTCTTCAGTTCTTGTGTCAGAAATAGCCGTGGTCGCCTTTATAGAAAGTGGTGTAGCAGTTTTAGCCTTTGATACAAACTTTATCGTTTTAATAAGTGTGTGGGTTCTAAGTTAGCCGTTTATCGAGTGTCAGCCCAATCTAATTTGCGGTCTCTGTTTAAAATAGTGGATGATTTCCACCAAATCAGGGAGGCGATGCCCTCAATAAAGCGTGAATTTTTTTTTTCTATGTATGATTTATGCATCGGCAGTTGTTTGATTTCATTCTGGACCTCAAGGGATGGAATGTCTTCGGTGTGGTGAAAAGTTGCGCCGTTTGCACAAACTGGACATTCTGTTGGTATGTTAAGTGTTGATGAGGCATACATGTCGCAGTCAGGCGATCGGCATATCGTTCAGCCTTTTGGTCATATTTTATGTCACTAGGATTGTCCGGAGAGATCAGCAGTGGCTGAAAAACTGATGAATTTTCATTCCCAGCTTTTTCATTGACCAGCATAAGGTCAGAAATGTAGTTATTGTCACTGGATCGGTACGGGTAATTTGTCACAGTAGCAGTTGGAGCCGTGACAGATTTTTACTGGATCGTTAGATGCCAAGTTTGTCCAAATAGTAATGTATCGGCGTCTTCTTCAAAAGTCGACGGCCTGGACTCCACAGACTACTGTCCTCAGTAGAGAGGGAAGGTAGGTAATTGCGTTTTAAGCCCATTGTAAAACAAGTATATGAAATATTTAATTTATGTCAAAAATGGTATTGTATGCCCACAAAAAACTTAGGGAAAAGAAGTAGGTTTTTTTTTATAAAAGTACATAAAGGTTATTAACTGGCTCCTTGAACTGCATCACAGCTGCATTTTAGGGAGGTTTTAAAATACGTTTTCTGGAACTGCCTAAGTTAGTAGTCCCCTCTGTCACAGCCCCGTAGCAGTAGCAGTTAAGAGCTCGGTCCCTTTCTCTAAGGCCTCTGTCACAATCGCTTCTTATTCCTCTGTTGCGTCTCAGCAGCATTGTCCCTTCCTCCACTTCCCTCACTTAGTTTTATTTGTGTATTAACCATTTAAAAACATCAATCCCGGTTTATACAAAGATTAGTAATACTTACCATAAGGTAATTTTTCCATTTAAAACAACAATATTTGTATACATATTTGTTTACTCTGAAAATCATAAATTGACATTTTTCTTTCATAGCCCCTCTAAATTTACAGACACTTATACACAATTATAGATCCTCAGGCGAATCCATCTACAAACTATTTTTGTATTTCCTGTAGCATCGCTACATTATATACAGGTTTTGTTATTTTATAAAAATTATATAATGAATAAACAAGCATAATGATATACATAAATTGACATAAAAATAAGGTAAAGTTAAATGGGACAAAATTAATTCATTTATACGGGCCAGACCTAGGTACATATTATACAATTAAGGCGTCAATGAATTAATTTACATTTGAACAAGCATACAAGTTTAATATAATAAAAAACGTAATATATAGGTAATATACAGATCAAAAAAATATCTATGTGAAATATGACAAATGATATAAAACTTAAATATGCTAAGAAAGCAAACAAGAAAAAAATATTAAAGGCAAAGTCATGTTTCATTTTCATTCCCCGTTGTGACAAGGCCAAAAGTTTAGTTATTGTCACTGGGCCGGTACCGGTAATTTGTCACTGCTACAATGGTGTCACAGTAGCCGTTGGAGCCGTGATTTTTACTGGACTGTCAGATGCCAAGTTGGTCCAAATAGTAATGTATCGGCGTCTTTTTCATCTACTTCTATGGCACAAATTAGGAGGTTTCAGATTCTGAAACAAGTGCTGGATGTTAACATCCGCCGTATCTTATCTGTGTTGGTAGATTTTTTATTTGTATTAAATATTAACTACCGAGATGAATAATAATAAGTTGTCTGCGAAAGAGAAGCTGATGCAGGATGAAATGGCCAATCTGGAGCTCACTAAGAAGTGAGTAAAGGACATCAGAAAGATTTTATAATCTGACTAAATAAACATCTAACAAATCATTTCCAACTTTTACAGATTGACACCTGAAGCCACGCTACAAATTGGTGATCAGGAAGTCAATTTCGACTTTTTAGCAAAGGATATAAAGATAGAAGCAGCTGATACATATGAAAATGGTAAGACATCTTCTAAGGTATATTTAGCTTCACATTATTCTAAATAATTATCTGGAAGTAAAACCGGTATATTTCATGTGGGACTAAATGCCAGTTTATTATTACATCCTCATAAAAATAATATTTACACTTATTTTAGTATCTGTAAGGGGTGAAATGGCAATGTTCATTTGGTTACCAGTCTAAGCAAGTCCTTATAAGTAGCTACTACTGTTTTTTGTGGTTTTCGAATTACTAAATGTGGATACTTGATTTTTATGTCTTGATAATCTTTTGACTTTGGATTTAGGGTGTATAAAATAGCTCCTGTTATTCACTTTAATGTGTAAGTAGCCACATTTTTGGTGGATGTGCTATAAAATTGCCAGTAATCTATTTGGTGTTTTTTATAATCAAGATTTTGTATATTTTTGAGAAAATAAGTTTGAATTTCTGTAGAACTTAGCTGCGTTAAAGGAGTGGCCTCATTGATTAACAAGTACCTTTAAATTTCAGTGAGGCTGCTCTATTTTAATAATAATATAAAGTATTTTTAAGAATGTAATATTGTTACTGTGACTTCTTTGTTTTTTTATTTGAAAAATGCTGTGTTAGTCTAGACTATAAGAAGATCAAATAGTATGATTGTTTTTTCGGGACTTATTTTGGCGTAAAACCTTCAGGTCATCAATGCTGTTTGATTATTTGATGATTAATTACTTTTTATACTTAATGTTGGTAAACATACACAATGGTAGTTATGATGTTGATGTGATAGAAGCAGGGCGGAGCTGTCTGTTTATGATCTCGTGCTTTATTCTTAACCTCCTTTCAGCCGACTACTATCACTATCAATTTCTGTGGTATGTTTAAAGGTTTCAGTTTTCCAAGTTTTAAATGCTGATAGTGAACCGAAAATATATACCAAGTTCAACTAACACTTTTCTTTGTAATAATTGTAAAATATCTATTTTACTTCATTTTTCAAATATTTATATCTGGTTTCGGGGCTAGATTTGAATTTGATTTAAAGAAAATTATTGGGTATGATAATGATAATTTGATTTATTGGCTTTTCTTTATTGTCCTATTTTCATTTGTTATGTCATGCTTTGTTGTTTTTGTGTGCGGGTCTTATTATTCATTGTATAAAACCTTATTATTTATCAAAGTAATCATCAGTTAGTTTATCAAATTAGTTATAATATTTTAATTCTCTGTTATAATTTTCAGGAAGTGGTGATGAATTGCCTTCTGACCTAATACCGGACCTTACTGAAAGTCCTTGCATCCCAACCTTTGATGCTAATCCAGAAGGGTATATATTCCTAATTATTATTACTGTTTTTTTAATTATAAATGATTTTTTTACATAAAAAATTTGTACATTATGTAGTGCAAATAGGAGCTCAGGAAATTATCTGTGTTAACGGGATTTTCTTTATACATCATTCATGTAAAATAGTATGTAACGTTGGTCGTATGTTTGTGTGGCTTAAGAAAAGTTATTGTGTAGCATGTCATTCTCTAGAAAAAGCAATAATTCATTTGTTAAGCATAGGTAGCAGACGCTACTTCATCGCTGTAAGTGAAGAAACTAGAGCTAATATCAGGTTTTAAATTTTGTATTAAAGTGTACTACAGGCTATCAATTGTAAGTATATTTTTCCAGGCTGATGACTCGTGTAATTTTAACGATTAAAAAAGAATAATTTTGGCATTCCCTGATAAACAAAATTTTAGATTAGTAGCTGATCTGTTATTTTCTCTCTGGAATTCAAATAAAATAGTGTGTGTGTGTGTCCAATGTACTAGCTGTTAATTTCATTCCGAACATCACAATATCTGACTTATTAAATGTAGTTCTTGTATAATATACCTGAGATCACCTTAATTTTCGTTATTTTTCAGAGATGAAGAAAATGTTATCGTTCTCCACATGGATATTCGGGACCCACTGACCACTCTTCGGTCTCTACTTGTAGAAGAAATTGGTGGAAAATTTGATGACTTTTCGTTTTCTCTTCAGGATAGTCAAGCAGTATGTTTCTCAAAAATACTTATTTGAATAATCGAACAAATTTTTATTTGCAATCATTTATTTATTCTTTCCTCCATGATAATCTTGATACATAAGTAATATAATTTGTGATAAATGCATACATTTTGTAATATTGTCAAATATTATTTATATCATGTACAGTGGTAACACTTTTTTAGAATATTCCTCCATTTTATTCATCAGTAGTTTAAAAAGAATTTGTAATTCTGATTCTCCTGAGCTTATTTTTGGACTGAACCACATTTAGTAGATCCTTTCTGTAAAGGATCGCTCGGCTAATAAATTCTCAACTGTACTATTTTCCTCTTTAAAAAATGTCTCACAACTCTGAAACTCCCACTATTCTGCTTAATCATGTCCATTTTCTCCCCTGTTACAATAATATAATCATATAAAATAATTTACACTAAATATAGATAAAATTATGAGTGTTTAGTTTGCCGTGGCCAGCTGTTACTACTACAAAAAAACAAGGCCGATGTTAGACACCAATTGTAGTATTATTAAATAAACGATAATAATAAGCTTAAATCTTTAAAAAACTACAATTTAAATACCTTACACAAACCTCTAAGGGTTGTAAGCTAATATAATCAACACATGGGACACTATTTAACGGATTTGTCACTAACAAATACTAATATCAGGTTCAATATATTAATAAGAAAGCAATCGATTTATTCATTGATTTTATTTATGATTTTATTCTTTTAATAATTATCTCAGGTTGGGTTCTGACGTACCAAACACTCTTACTTTAACCTTATTTTGCCTTAACTATCTTTAACATTAATAAAATATTGCTACACTTAAAAAACATGAATTATGAACACTAACTCTCCTAGCTGCGGGGGTATATAAATTGTTCTCCTACTCAATGTTGTCTTGAATTATGTAGCCATGCCTGCATTAATTAACTGGTTGAAAAGAGAAGTATTTCATCGGTGTTGTTCTGTTCTTCGCTCTTCTTCCATGAACATACTTCAAGAGTGAAATAATGACGGCTTTTCACACTTTAGTAATTCAAACTATCAGCCGTGCCTGGATCCTCGTTGACGATTGTGAAATGGCTGACCTAGACCTGGTTGAAGAGCCTACTTATCGAGGGGTATTCCCCTCCTCTATCTCATGGTATTCCGTCCTGCTTCTTGGCTAGAACCTAACCGTTTTTACCATTTTTTCTACTGGCACCGTCCTTTTGTTTAGACACCTAGTGAGGGTAAGTAAAGTCATCACCCTACATTACTGTTAATTTTTCCACATATGGAACTAACCAATGAATTAAATTTTTTATCCATTATTATTTACAAAGTACTTCCAACAATTCTAATTTTGTAAACTAAGAAAAAAATAAATAAATATTTTCAAAATTAAAAATAAGACTGCAATATGTTTTATAATTTTTTTTATAGCATCAAGTAACAGGGTAGATTAGCCAAAAAAAAAATGTCCTTATACCATAGCATCTCGGCATTTGTTAGCCATCTTCTACAACCTTATATGTTATCGTTTTTTATTACATAAATCTTTATTTGAAGAAAACTCCATTCTGCCTAAAAAAAAGACAATAGATGATTGTGATACATGATCTCTTTCATACCATGACTATTTATTTTAAAAAACAAAAAAAAATGGTCAGAACATAAATCTTATGAAATGTCATAGGATGAGTGAAGATTTATTACTAAATGGCAAAGTAAAATTTAAAAATAGCACCTCAGAATCTTTTTGACAGTTTCATAGACATATTTTTAGTGGCCAAATATAAACTTCTTCAAAGCGGTAGTGGTAATAAGTTAATTTTCCTCACAATAACCAAAGTGGCTCATCTGTAACATCCACTGTTTACTTTTGGACCATTGCAATATATTGGTTGATGTCATTAATTCCTTATGACAAATCAACATTATAATTACACAATGTACTAAAAACTTATGTTATTCTTAAAGCTTGAAGAACATAAAAATCTGGTAGACCAGTGTGTGCAAGGCGAGGGTCGTGTCCAAATCAATGTGCAGCTGAAAATTGATGACAAAGGGAAAAGAATCAATATTGTTGATGTATTGAAACCTAGCGAAGAGGATATAGTTGAAATTGGACAAGGAGGTATTTTAATTTATTCGTATTAGTTAAAATTACTACTGTATTTTCTGATAAGTTGACTGAGATAATTTTAGTTGATGTTTTGGTTCATCAGAGAAGTATACCAGATTCATTAATAGAACATACAGTCAGATAAAAATACCCACCTGTACACTTTTAGTTAAATCGTTCATAAAAATAATCCAATCGATCACCGACACCGGTTTTTTATCACTATATACTGAAAACTGAACTTCTTTTTGTCTAAGTAACAACTGGCGCTCTCACGGGGGGCACGTGTGTGTCTGTATGTAACCCCTAGCCAAAATAGTCAAGGTCACAATATAACATTACACACTATGGTAATGAAATATTATGCATTTAAATATTATTTATCTGTTAATCATTTTTCATGGACCCAAAATATCGCTTTAAATGCAATAATAGGAAATACGAAAAATAACTACACATGGAAAAACATTAGTTCCATTTTGGTTACTTTTTAAGAATTTAAAGTTCTGATTTTGTCACTGTTTGGATAAAGACACGCTGAGGCTGACTAAAAGAATTTCAAAGTTATTTCAACAATAGAAATCAAATAATTAATATCATTTAAACCCTTTACAATAGATTATTTTTTATCAATATTTTAGCTGTTCACAATTTTTTTTTTTTTTCCAAAGAATATTTTTAGTAAAGAGGATGGATTAACAGATAAAATAAAGTATCTTTGATCTAAAATACAGAGCAGTGTTTTCACATTTATTCGATAAGTATTATCTCTCAATTTTGTTTTTTTAAGTTTTCTATATCCTTTTTTGTTTAAATATTTTTCAAAAAAATACATTTAGTTCAGAGTTGATGTAGACAAATTTTATTTGGTAAAAATTTAAACAAATAGTTGTTAAAGTAATGAAATAAAATGGTGAGGCTTGGTTAGACTGACTAGTTTATGGTTTACCTAAGTTGTTGCTAATTGTCATGTTGTCTGATTATAGAAAGAGATGATGACGACGATGATGATGATGAAGATGAAGCACAACCTGGCAATGACAAAATGGTTCGTTGGACAGTTGATAGTGCTTTTAAGAAAGACCAAGAAAAATTGAGTATACCTAAAGGTTTGAATTTTCATTAATGAGTATTTTTAAATTTTTATTTTTGTTAATAGTGTTCTATTATAAATCATACACATTTTGAATTACAGATTGATTTTTTTTAACAGATCCGGAGGTTTGGGATTCTGTACACGTTAGACATTGGCTAATGTGGGCTGTTCGTACTTTCAACTTATCTGGTATTCAGCTATCTCAGTGGTGTCTGAGTGGGGCAGAGCTATGCAAATTGACACATGATGAATTTCAAACCAAAGTGCCGAGAGACCCTCAGAATACATTTTGGACTCACTTTGAACTGTTGCGGAAATGTAAAATCGTAGGTAGGGATTATTTGCTCTTTTACACTGGATTGATCTACTGTGTTTCACTTTTTATATGATCAGTAACCTGTTTTGTTAATTTCGATATTTTTTGTAATTCAGGCTTTTATTCTTCTTCTTTCTTTACAAATTTACTTTTTTTGTATGTTTGATGTTTGTCCTCTTCTAACCAATACAAATGGCTTCTAAACTTGGTACGATGAAAGTATTATCATCCTGAGTATAATTCTACCCTTCTTTGCTTTACTTTTCATGATGATATTCATTAACGTGTTTTGGCTATTTCCATTTTTTTTATGCACTATATGTAATAATGGTTTTGTTGTTCTTCTACATTATGAAATACTAGTTTTTTTAATTTATTTCTCTACTAATTTTGGGTTGATGCTTGGATACTTTCGTAGGAATAACCTTATGTTTATCACCTTTTGTACCCACACATATAGCTCACATCTCAAAATAATTTTATGATATGCAATGTTTAGTATTCTGTCAGACTTTTATATAGAAGTGGAAGTGGTCAATTTGAATATTAAATTTTTTTTTTTTTTTTTTTTCAAAACCTCTTTATTGATAATATAATACAATGACAAAAAATAAATGAATAAATTTGGAATTACAGCTGTCTCCTCTTGCTGCATTCGCAGATGCATTCGAAGGAGTGCATAAAATATAATACTTTCAGATTGTTGTTAATAAGTCCAATACACATACACTCACTAGGTGATGAGGCTCACCTACAGCTTGCAACCGTGGAAAACACTAACACTAAAACCTAAACCTAAGACTAAAGCGTTCCAGCCGCGTCAGCGTCCTGCCATCGATGGGGGAACGGAGCGGGGGTTATCGTGTTAAACACCGGGTTTGTCAAGTATTGCAGGGAGTCAAAAAATTTGATATGTCTACGTTGGATGAATTCATCCACCGAAGGCAGCTCTAAGATCTTGTGAAGCTCACTGTTGCTCCACTGTTCGAATGAAGTACCTCTGACCACTTTCATCAGTATACCGTTTTGGAATTGTTGGAGTCGCCGAGCTGTCGTATACGTCAGATAACGAAAAAGCAGTGCACAATAGAGCAGAGTAGGCCTGAGTATACTCTTGTAGATCAGTAGCTTCAGACCCAGTGATATATTGGGGGAAGTCAATAACTGTGTAAGCCGGTAAGACTTCGTGCGTCTTTGCTTCAACTTCTTCGTAAAATGGAGGTGTCTGTCCATTTTAATTCCCAGATATACTAGGTTGTTGGCTGGTGAATGATGAATTTTAATTTATTTATAGTGGATCTCTTCATGATAAATTTACAATTGCTGTATCCTAGTCAATTGATCAAAAATACCGAGCTTTTTTTTTTCATTATCATTTAATTAGTAATTTAATAATTATAGATATTTTGTCTTCACTTTTTTCATCCTTTATTCTTTTTATAAATGCAATTTTCTGTTAATTGATGTAAAAAAAAAAAAAACTTAGTGAAATCTTTACTAAAGAATTATTCTAATAATGGGCAAAATTACTAATCCTTGTATCAACCACTTTAAACGCTAATGCTGTCTAGAAAAAATTCACTATTACTTTTTTATCTTTTTTTTCAATAGCGATTACTCCTAAGTCTAGTCAGATCCCTTGTATTAAGCAAGAATACGACGTCGAGGATGAAGGTGAGCAGCTAAGGAAGGAGGTGCTACATAAAAGTAACTATCAGGATAAGAAGGTACGAATGATGAAATCAGGAAGGAACTATCCATTAGTTACCGCTGAACAGGATACGGACAGTGGCCAAATTCTCGAGGGAGTTTATCAGGGTAAGTGCACCATTAATTGATTTGTCAGTTATAATCTATTAAGGAAAAATGCTTGCATAGTATAATTTAAATTGCGTATTATATGTTTAATTTCAGTTTGAGCTTGAATAATTTTAATTTTATACTCTGTATTAGTTAAAGAGATTTAAAAAAAATAAATATTTGTATCCCATGTTCAATTGAGCCCTCTGTTTCACCTAAAGAAATGATATTTTATAATTTCAATCAGACAATGTCAGACCACCAGGTTAGGGCAAAGATACTGCCAATTCCATGAAAAATGGTTAAGTTTCATTTATCAGATATGCTTAGTAACAAACACAGTGATAGGCTATCTTAGCAGTTTAAAGTACTGAATGCAAGTTTGCTTTCTTAGTTCTTAGACGCTCATATATTCATTTAGAAGTGGCCGGGAGAGATAAGTTTGATTACATTTAAATGTTGACTGCTCATTTTTAATTGTTTCCATAAGTTTTACAGCCAATCTAAATTTCTTATTTTTACTTTTCTTTCTCCCTTATTATTATAATTTATTTTTGTAGCAACACATTGCGGAGGACCTGTTCAGCTTTGGCAATTTTTGTTAGAGCTGCTTACTGATAGAAATCACAGAAATGCAATTCAATGGCTTGAAAATGAGGGTAATTTATTTTTATATAATTTAGAATTGTGTGAGAATTATTAAGAATGATATTAAGTTCAATCCTAGATGTTTCACTAATAAGGGCACATATGTTGTTTTAAAACTGTCTAATGTTTTTCTGTGTCTCTTTTATTTTTTTCTTGTTATTTATTTAACTGTTGACAATATGACAAAATTTACAACTGTTAAGCTATAAATCACTATGGCACAATCTTTTCTTTAATGTAAACCTTAGTTAGCTGAATAAAAAATGATTTTCATAAGAAATATTTTTAATGATGAATGAACTGAGTATTGATCTAATAATCTTTAAAACAAGTTTATCAATAATTTTATGGCCAAACTTTATAAACAAAACAAAGTTCATTCTATAATAAACAAACTCCTCATGTAGGCTCATCTACATTATTGGGTTTCGAGGTGCATATTTAAGGTAAAGCATGAGAAAAATGTTTCAACTTCAGGAACAAACAGAAGTCGCAGGGAGCCATGTTCGGTGAATATGGGGGCTGAGGTAACACAACAGTGTTGTTTTTTGCTAAAAAAATACAATCAATCAGTGAGGTGAGAAAGGGAGCGTTATCGTGATGCAATTTCCATGAATTGTTTTGCCACAATTCCGGTCGTTTTCGTCGGATCGCTTCATATAAATGGCGCATTACTTCTAAGTAATATACTGTTGTGATATTAGATATTGTGGAGTTTGTGCATAAGAAATTGAAATATAAATATTTAATCCAACCTTGAATCAAAAAGGCAAATAAAAACAAAAGAGGAATGATGGAAAAACAAAATGGCTATGAATTAGATTAAAGAGTTTTTGTTATAATGAGAACACAGCATTATTCACTCTAGTTTTGGGATCAGTCCGGGATATAATTATCTGAATATAGTGATCATAGTAAAAAAATGTTTAAGTTATTTGTTGTTGGCTTTGAAGCGGAACGGAAGAGAACCAGCACTAGGAAGAAGTGTTAATTTTGTTTAAAGAAAGAAGATAAGGAAAAGAAAAAATAGACAAGTAATAAATAAGTTTATTTTGTTTAGTTGTAATCAAATACACCTTTTGCCAGAATTATTTTTGTTAGAAGAACCTTAAACATCAGATAATAAGTAATAAAATAAATTTTAAGTTAAAAATAAAAATAATTTCTTCAATAAACGTAATAATACTTTACTGACCATATGGCCTTCTGGCAGGAACTCATGACGCACTACGCCATTGAAATCAAAAGAAACAGTGATAAGAACCTTCACTTTTGATCGAAGTTGTCGATTTTTTTTCGTTCTTGGCTCTTCAGGCCACTTCCATTGAGAAGATTGGGCCTTGGTTTCCACGTCATACCCATGTTCCGTCACCTGTTCCGATGCATTTAACAAACTCTGGATTGTTGGTTACTTCGTTCAGCAATTATTTGGCGATATCCACTCGATGTTTTCTTTGGCCGAAATTCAACAATTTTGGAACGAACTTTGCTTCCCATATTCATGGCCACAACCTCGGAAAAATCGCTTGGCACGATACACATGATGTATTAACTTCATTAGCAACCTCTCTAATAGTAATTCTGCGATTGTCCAGAATCATTTTCTTAACTTCTTCGATGTTGTCGATGTTTATTGAAGTGTTAAGGCACCTAGCGTGATCATCATCTTCAACGTCTTCACGGCCCTCTTTGAAACGTCCATGCCACTCATAAACTCTTGCTTTACTCGTGGTAGATTCACCAAAAGCCAATGTCAACATTTAAAAAACTTTGCTCCACTTTATTTAATTTTTTTGACAAAATTTAAAACAAATTCTTTGATCCATATTTTTTCGAAACTAAAAATCGTAGAGAACATCAAAACTCATATAACTTAAGCGACTGCTACTAAAAAAGTAAACATTGAAAACAGCTGCAAATTTCAATGTATTTCAGAAATATGTGTACCAACATGATAAAAAAAAAAATGTTTAACATCAGAACCATAACACCCGCAAAATTATAAAATTCTCGTCACTTTTTTTTCAAACCTTGTTGTATTTATTGTAATTGCAGGTGAATTTAAATTAATAAACCCAGAATTAGTGGCCCATTTATGGGGATTGAGAAAAAACAAACCAACTATGAACTATGAGAAGCTAAGTCGGGCTCTTCGCTATTATTATGATGGTGATATGATCTCTAAGGTATCTAATTATATATTTTCTTATTTCATAAGTTTTAGCATGCATCAAATTTGGTCTTAATAATATTCTTTTGAATAGCTTAATTTATTAATGATTCATTTTTTTTTTTTTTAATTTCAGGTGCATGGTAAACGGTTTGTTTATCAATTTGTTTGTGATCTCAAATTGATGATAGGGTATAGTGCATCGGAATTAAACTCTCTTGTTATTGAAGCTGAGCTTAAAGCGAAACAGAAGAATAAAGTTAACCAGGTAAAACATTAAAATAATCACAAATTAATTATAAGCTTCAGTATCACCTACAAAATGCCTTTTGTGATTTCTATTTATTGTGCACAAGGATTTGATTCCAATGTAAAGATCATTCTATTTATTATCATTTTTCAAAGTTTAAATGCTCCTATTCTAACTTTTTATTATGATTAGGGTAATTCTGCGTCTATAGCCTGAAAATATTTTATTTATTAAGTAGCTTGCTACAAAAAATCCTTAGTAAAAACTTCTTCCGCAGTCAAGCTTGATTCTTTCAAAAAGCCATTTTGAAGAATGTGGTAAGTCATTTATTGTTGTTAGGTGTTGACTAATGGAACATCCAGAATATTAGTAAAATGTACAATATAGTATTATATAAATTTACCATATTGCTTGGGTTAACCGTGGGCGAGTGTTCCCTTTGTCCTTGTCATCAGATAAGACCTCTCTCATGCAAAAGAAGGAAAACCTCAGCTTGGTAATTCGGATCACTTTTCATTACTTCAGGGCTTATATTATTATATTCGAGGGTTCAATGACTTTTTGATGGCCTGAATTGTTTTGCCAAAATCTGGGGCTATATTTATTGAAAAATTGTATTCGATTGCTTTCTATCTTCTTCCAGGCTTTCTCTGATATCCGTGTCCACTCCGTCTCGTCCTCAAGCCCAGAGTAGGACATAAACCGAAACTAGATGACATTGAAGCATTAAATAGATTATTAAAATTATCAGAAAATATATGTAATTGTTAGGTGGGCAGAAAAAAAAAAAATCATTCTTTCATGACTTTTACCATTCTTTGTTTCTCATTGCACCTCATATGTAGTGGGGCTAGGACGACCAAAAACTAACTTCTAGAAGCAATCATATAATATCTTGAAATATATTTGTTCTTACACTGCTATATTTAAATTTTGTTTGCAGGGGACAGAGCCATATGGACCTATGGATAGTTCAGACATCATCACTATTTACCACTAGGTAAGTGAAATTATATTAATTAAATGCTCAAGTAGTTATTTAATGATTTCATTAAATTAATGGGAGCGATGAGAGATATGGGGTGGGCACTTGTAGGCTCAATGATCTGATTGAACTGAACTTTTATAAGTGTAAGTGAAATTTTATATAAATTTTTTCAAGTGCTTACGCCACTCAACAAGACTGTGTAACTTCCATTACTTAAAAGTAAGGACCTGGAGTTCCAAAGGAGGTCCTGGCACCGTCTTGTGTGACGTAAACACTTGAGATTGGCACTTGTTTAAATATATGTTCTAATTGACCCCTTGATAAATAAAATGCTCACAAATTGAAGTGGACCACTGACAAAAATTTGGATATTATTTATTTAATTTTACCAGGATGATTTGAATTTTTTTTCCAGTAAACTATTTTTACAACTTATCAACAATCTTTATCTTAATCTCTATTAGGATTAATGAAAAATTAAAATAAACAAAAACAATTACATTTGGTTTACGCAGTTGGGATTTATTCGCCTAACGATATCAATAATTCGGCTTTCAACATCAGTACTCATTTAGCTAGTGAACTAGACAGCTCTTTTTAAATGCCTTTACGAAGACTTGCTATTAAAGAAGTAGGGAGGGCTTTGGCTCTTTCAGAGTTAGCCCATTCTCGGCGTTATGTTGGCTGTCGATTTGCTTGCTCTCACACAGTTATCAGAAGACCCTGGACACGATACTGGGGAACAGGTATTGCTCAGTACACTCATAGAGGAGGCCAAGTTCGAAAAACTGCCCTTCAGCAGGACCGATATTTGAAAATCCAGACCACTAGGCAATGAGATAGGCAATTCAGCAGCTTGATAGCTGCAAAACACTATAGAGAATGCAACAGGGGTCCGCATTTCAACTCTTACAGTTAAAAAACGCCTGCATGAAGTTGGTTTGAGGGCAAATAGACCAGGGAGGAGGGTTTTTTTTAACAAGGCAGCAAAAATCGTCTCCTATGGGCTCTGACAAATCGAAATTTGTTCTTCATCATCGTGACTTAAGGTTTTACAGTGTGGAGAGAGCAAAATCAGCGATTTAATGCAGGTATGACTGATGCAATGCATTCTTATAGCGTAAATTTAATATTGGTCTGGGGAGGGTCATCCGTAATCGAAAAACTCAGCTGATATTGTTCTGGAATGAGTATGTGGCCGCAAAGACATATCTGGACAATTTTGTAAGCCCTGTTATTTTCCCTTTATCACAAGAAATTGAGGAAAAGTTTATTCTTGTTGATACGATTATTTGATGACTTGACCTCATAGAGCAAGGGTGGTTGAATTATATTTAGAGAAACAAGAAACTGGCTTTTTATGTTCACCCTGAATCTGATTGATCATGTTTAGGATAAACGTAAACACCACTTAAACATACATTCACCATGTCCATATAACTAGAATGAACTTGGAGATGCATTAATTGAGTAAGAATGGACTTCTTTGCCCCAATACTGCATTTTGAGCCTTATAAGGAGTAGGGCACAATCATGTGAATCTTTAATTTGAAGCTGAGGGGGCCCAACACTACTAAAGGTGTTGAAAAATGAATAAAAAAATAATGACTTTTTTTTATAAATTTAAATTTGATTGTTCTTAATTTTCAATGAATAAATCGTTTCTTTCAATACTCTTTCAGGTCTCTTTTTCTAAACCCAATAACCTAATAAGTAATCTATTGAATAAATAAGTGGTCCACTTCAGTTTGTGAGATTTTTTTTTTATAATTAACATCCAGCAAACAACCATTTTATATTTGTTATTAACTAATCGAAAACTAATCAATGTTATTAACTTTCTATTATTTTGTTTTTAGATTAGTGGCTCCGCTCCTATATTCTAGATTGTTAAGTTTATTCGAAGATGGCACAGGATAATATTCCCCTTTTATTGGAAAACATTGATTATTGACATAGTTATTTGATTCGTCACAATGATAGTGACAGTGATTTGTATTAAGAATTTTTTTAGTTTCTTAGGTTCACTGTAAATTCTCACGAGCAAAGCATCAGCTGATATATTTTATTATGTCATTATTATTTTTGACCAGGCTCGTATCCGTTGCATTACATTTTTATATTAACAGTACAGCTTCACCTCAATGCATATTAACGGATTGTTTACAACACAAGTTGCTATTAAAAGAGAATTTCCTTTTTCTCAATTATTCATTTGATTTGTGGTAATTGTTTTGTCTCTAATTTTTAACATAGACAAGTTTTAGTTTTTACTATTTGGTGAAATTTGCCCATTATATCAGCTTGGAGTCTTCCACTTTCTTTGCTACATGTCATAAATAACCATACATTATTCTAAAATCGATACTAGCAACTAAACTTAAAAATTAAAGCCTCTGAGAACCAGTTTTAAAGTTTAAAATAAATAATGACTGAAAAGTTGCACTGTGATAATCAGTAAGTAAGTTTATTTATGCTAGAAAAGTTATTTTTAAAATTTAGCTGATAAGTTGATATTTTTTTGTATGTTTAACTCTTTTTTGTTTTGTTTTTATTAAACGACAATATACATTCATACATCGTCTTGACTGTGAAATATTAAAACTATATCTTTTTGTTTTTTATGTATTAAAATAATATATTTTATATAAGTTTGAAATATCCTGTTTCTTTTCATCCACCCATTACCATTATTATCGTTTAATTGTGTTAGTCGAGTAAATTATCACATAGCTGGAGAAACTGTTAGTCATTCCTAACGCACATAAATTAATTTGAGATGATTATTATTATTTATCTTAGCATACACACGTTTCCTATTTCTTCGTTTTTATTAATATTACCCAACATTAGGGAATTTTATTTTATTTCAATATCTTCCAGGCTATTAATTCATCTTTTATCATTTGTTTGGTGTAACAATGCAACTTTATGATGAACAATACACTAATGCTGTTTTATAATGTACTTTTTATTTATTACGATGCTTTTGTGTTAACTTCCATACCAAATGATCATGATATTAAAATAAGATCACACATCCATTATTTATTCTAAAATATTTCTGAATTATAAGCTTCTTTTTTTTTTTTAAAGAAGTTAAGAGATGACTCGACTTCTGTCTTATTATTTTTATCTCACACTTTCATTATTAAACTTTCTTCAATAACGAAATTTGTAAGTCAGAAAGAGATTTTATTAAAAATTCATTTTCTGAGACTGATAAATTTCTTCATTATGTCACATTTGTGGCCTATTGTTATTGTTCAATAGCCTTCCATTAATCAACACGAATTTCCTCTGTAAGAAGAAATCGGGAAAGAGTGCTGTATATAAATAAAACATGATGTGTTAAATGTTTTTTATCTAATTGAATGTCTAATGGTGAGCATGGTATAATTGGTACCCCATTAGTTATTTTCATTATTGAAAAGTTAATCTACGGTATTTTGGATAGATTTCTTATAATAACAACATAAGGTATAAGATGATAATCCATAAGGTAAGTAAGCCAATCTACAGATCATCAGTCACACAGGAGTTTCATTCATATTGAGAAGGGCATGAAGTTTAAGTTCTCAAGGTCTTTATTAACAGTACGTAGATCATGTTTTTATAAATTAAATTTATACAAAGTATTGTCATTGAGTTCATGTTCACAAATTTAACTTAACCAATGTTTTACTTGGAGGCATGGTAGTTCAAATGTAAGCTTTGATTGCGATACAAAAATAAGTAGCTTCATGGTAAATAAGAGTCTTAATTAATTAATTAGTTGACAAAACAAATCTTACTTCCATGTACAATCAAACCATGTGTTACAAATCTTAAATGGTTGTTCCATTTGATGCCCTAATTAAAATAAAAATAATTCTAGAAAAGGTAATGAATGTCATTAATCAGTTAATTAGTGTTTAATGAAAAAAATATTTTGTTTCTTAGCATACTGTGTGGGTTATCAAATTAAAAAAATTCAATTTAGTTCATAATTAATGTAAATATTTCTAGCCTGTAAGACTAAAAAATATTTTTAGACATGATTATTTATTGGGATAAACTACTGGATGAAAAAAAAGATTTTAGATTTTCATCAACCCAAATCAATACACTTACTGATAATCCATCCATATCATAATTCATGGCTAAGTATGAACTATTAAAAAAAATTTATTTGTATACCTAAATATTATAAATAAAATTGGAAGAATATTATGCAAACCTTTTAATCATATATTACGTTTCTATCCTTGGAAATATCATATATTAGTGAAATTAATCCATTATGATATATAGATAGATTAAACTTGGATTATTTGGAATGCTCATGGATGGTGGTTATATTTGAACAAATTTTTTACTCCTGTGAAAGTCCCATTGGGCTTCACTGGGGGGTTGTCCAACTTTAAAATTGTGCGAAAACATCGGGAACATGTCTATTGTTCTCAGCTCTGGTACCGTGTGGTTGTTCATGAAAAGTGACCCATGAACACTGAGATGAAGACACCCATGAAAGAATGAGTGCGTGTTTACATTTTCTGGATCATATCCAAGAACACCATATGTGCTGTTTTGTCTTGCTGAAAAAAAAAAAAGATCAGTTAAAAATACTAATGTGAAATTGGAACGTAAGAAAAAAAAAGTATTAAGTAAAGGGCTCTATCGTTTCCTTTAATCTAAACGTTGTATTAAAAAAACATCAGCAGCTATTAAACTTCTCGCAAGTATTCTACAATAAACATTAAATAAAACTGTTTAATTATGATAATCTGCAGAGGGATGAAAGTGGTTATGGACTGTACATGAATAGCTTGATGTAAAAAGGGCATCAGTGACACGAAAATTATTAGTGTTTTAATTTTTCTGGAGCTTAGGCATAGCCCGGCTAAGATCCTGACCAAGTGGGAAAATGGTCAAATATTGACCCCACAAATTATTTTTCTTATTTTCCGAAAATTGGCATGACTGGACTGAAGCCTTTCTTCATGAAACCATTTATATCAGAATAAATAGTAAATGATACATAAAATTGCTCAATTTTCTATTTTTTTTAAACTTAGTTTGGTATGTAAGGAATAGATAATTGCATTCCAATAATTTACATAAAGTAATCCTCACTATTTTGTGTGCATTTTTTATGTTTCAGGAGACTCATTATCAATCATTTTAGAAATGATCAATTGATTTAAAGTAGCAGTTTCTGTTTATATTAATAAATGGATGAGAGTGGGTTTATTCAAGCATAATAATTTTCACCAAGCTTGAAACAGATACGACTTGCTAATCTTAGTTTTTTCTTACTCTAATTAAACGAAATGTCGGATCGTAGGTTCCTTAAATGTCCAGTAGGAGTGTTACCATCGAACTTAATATTTTTTTCCCCCCTGAAGGTAATGTCTTCGCTGTTAGAACGATTTTACTCCGTCTGCATTTTTCCAAATTGATAACCTAAGAGATTTGTTTTTTTCAAAACGCTTAATAAATAGAATCTAGATTAGAAAGATGCTCACTCATTTTGAGATTGAAACGGGGAAGGGATATTTTTTCTTAAAATGATAGCATTCAATTGACAGCGACTTTCATGCATTTCGACATGATAAAAAAGAGATGTTTTGTTTTTTCCAAAAGTGTAATAAGATAGAAACCGTTCAAGGGCTAGTTACACGTATCTTGATATTGACAGCCTAAGGGATTTTCCCTGAAAAGGCTCAAAAGATATAATCCCCTAGTACTGAGGGTGAAAACATCCCTTAGTGTACTTCAACTTAAATTATTTTTCTGATATTTTTACCCAAGATTCAGCTAAACTAGTTCTATAATATAGACTTAAAACCATAATTTGAGTGCTCTACAATATTTTTTTTTAAATAAAGTTAATAATGAAGGAATATATCACACAACAAAAAATTATTTGAAACACTTTTTAGTTTTTGCTTGTACTGTTTCTCGATTATATATTTTTTTAACATAGGATTTTAATATTTAACTTGTGTTTTATGTATATAATTTTAATATTTGATGTAAGATATTGGCTTATTACATCAATATTGTCTTGATTTTTACTCTTTTTTTTTTATTTATAATTAAGAAATAATAATTTTACTTTATGTTTTTGGCCTACAAACTTGAAAACTATCTTATACTTAACCATGAAATTACTCAATAGAACTGCAAAACGTTACTTACAAGTGTTGGAAAAGAACTGGGATACTTTAAAACCGTTTGATTTAGTGAAAAACGGAAAGCTTTTGGAGGAATCGACAGTGGCAGAGGAGTGTTCAGTGCTATAAGTACTTCCCTGTTGTTAAAGTATATATAAGTAATTCTCCTGATAATAGGATTTGAAAATGTAGTAGAGATGCTCAGCTAATCGTTCTGCTTTTTGTTCGTCCGTATGTCGTAGTCTGAGTTTGGCGATACTTGCAATGGCACTGACTTGGGTCATACGAGTTTTTTTCAGAGTGGTTTGATTTCTGTTTTTAGCGAGTTGTTTAGTTCAGTTTATTGGTCAACAGCCTTATCCTATGTCATCTTTTTTTATGAGTATTGCGGAAGTAAGTGTATGTTCTAAGCTGGCAGAGGTATCAGTGTTTCAAAGGCTGCCTGTTGTAGATTTTTGCTGAAGGAGTTCATTGCTTCTTTTAATTCGTTTAAGGTTTTAGAGAAATGGGGACCACTTATCTCTCATTTCAAAAAATCTTCAAAATATTTCCAGCCCTTCTTTCTCTTAGTTAGTTGTTTGAGGTTCTTCATTGATAGTGAGATAGTCCGGAACGTGATCTTAGGTATTGTGGAAGTAAGTGTATGTTCTAAGTAAGATTTAACTTAGTGTGAATTGACTGTTTTGTAGAGTTCGGTATTCTGAAATGTTTGGTTTGGCCATTTCCAGTTAGTACATTTGAGTTATAATAGAAGTCATCTCTTATTGGTTTTTATTCCAGGTATGTCATCCTTTGGCGCTTTTGAACTTCGATTAGCTATTATATGGTCGAGGCTTCGCTACAAGCGTTGAGTAGCTAGTCCATACAATCCAATACCCAAGCAGCCCTGTTTCTTTTCTTGTAACCGATACGCATTTGGTGTCTACAGTTATAAAGGTATTAGTTGTTTTGATTATACACTCCACTTCAGCTTTATCACGCTAACCACAATTTCCAGCTATATATTCGTAGTATTTCAAGTTATGTTATATATTGCATGTTGTTTGTCTAAGTTACATCACGGGGCATGAGCATAAGAGTTAATTTGGTCATAGTCAACATATTGTTTATATTTTAATTCACACACATTCATTTTGCATACAGACAATAGGTCCTAACTCAACATTACCAGAAGCCAAAATATCTTCAATTACGTGCGTTGCAGATCAACTAAGAAAGATGGCAAGAACATTGGGTTTCTTTCGTGTGATGATGTCCAGCCATGATTTTCTTGGGATACACCTCATATCCGTGTGCTTCAAAGTCCATGATATGATTGTATGCTACAGAAGGGAAGCAAACCATCTGGAGAAATGATCCACTATGATAAATAAGTGTATCGTAAAATTTAAAAGTTACGGCAGCTCATAAAGAGTAATTTCGGGCTGCACGGAGACACCAGGCCGAACTTACCAGGGTAAGAAAGTAGCTTCTAGGGGAGTTCTATAATTTTTAGAACTCACATCCTTTAGCCTAAAAATAATTGAATAAATATACTTTATTATTGATAAAATCTATAAAAGCAATGTTTTTTATAAGGGATTTCCTATAATACAGATTCGTAGATCCCAATGCCTTTGAAGAAGGCCCCCCCATTATAAAAATGCTCCGTTGTATGTATGTTTATCATTATATGAATATATGTAAGTTAGCAAATTGGTCATCATAAGTTAGAAAATATATATGGCAGTTAAGATTAAAGGAGGGCCCCTAAAAGTCTTATACTTATATTGATATTGTCAGGCTCTGTATATGGTCCAACTAGTTAGAAAACTGATCGCAGACTAGTATTTATTCCATTAGTTTTATACCGGTTTTCTAAGCTTTATTAAAGTATCTTAGTTTTCGTGAAGAGGCTAAATACTGAACAAGTTGTTGTAGTAAAAGCGTAGTTACTCTTTGGATTCAATAAAAGCTCGTTCAAGATTCAGCCGCTGAGTCTTGGAATAGATACTATTTGAAATTGACTTAATGGAGGAGATTATCAAGTACCCCCCTAGTTAACTGCCGATATTTCCAACTGAACCTATTTTTAATGTGAATAAGTAACATTTTAGTAGAAGCTATGTCTGAAGACTGGGAGATTGGATGCTCAGATGATGAGAAATATGAAGTGAGAAAAGTTGAAAAGGGCAAGTGGGAACCACCTCCAGAGCTAATTCTAAAGTATTATGAGGAATTAAATAATGGCCGGGGGTATTTCGATCTCAACTGGAAATGCCCTGGCCGCAGGCCTCCGACTCCTGAAAAAACTGAAGAGCAAACAGTAAATGAAAATACAACTGTCATACCAAAAAGCGAAGAAAAGGATGAATATTTTGACTTTGAAGTTGACAAAGGGCAGCTTAGTTTGAGACCTTCTGGCGAAGTGGGTCCTAGAGGCAGTGCTAAGAAAAAAACTACAAGCTTAGATGCTATCCTCTCCAACATGGCTAGGCATAGAAGGATGGATATGATGGAAGAGGACCCACCTGAAATTACAAGGATATAAGTGTGGGCTTTTTCCCTTTTGTTGATTCTTGATGACCTTTGTTTCAGTTTGGATTCATCACTAAAGCATTGTAATTAGAAATGTAATTTCTCAGTGTATGTATATAAATTTATTTACAGGCACAAAATGAGTGTCCTAATGTTAAGTGAAATATAAAGTTGTTTTTTTTAAATACAGTATTTTGTTATAAAACTGGTTGTGCTTATCTTTACCTTATAAAAGCCTGTATATTGGGATAAAAATCATTATCCATTCCAGTTATAGGCTGGTTTTCTGCCTTTTGTTTGTAGCCAGGGTGAATGAGTGTACATATTTTATATGTAAATTTACTTTTTTTCTTTATTTCTTAATTCACATGTAAAATAAGTGACACCACATAATAAGTAATAATAGCCATTATTTTGGTGTATAAGGGATAGGGTGCACCTTCCTGCCATTCGGCCGTAAAGAGTTTAAAGAGGATTTCCCATCCAGCTACTCTTCAAGCATCTTTGTAGTATGTAAGTCAGATGTCTTGGCCATTGCGTTTACAAAATTTGTAATATAATCTTGCTTGTGTCCTTTTTACTATTGTGAGGTGTTCCTTCAACTATAAGACAAAATACTTTTGAAAGATATCTTTGTGTCATCTCTAAATTTGATTTTTTGTTTAAGCTGTAGGTTTGAGGTATGATTTCATTTCAGAAAGTAAGTATGAATTGAGTTTGTGCTCAATTGGTAATTTGGGTCCTTTGTAAAATATTGAGTATAGCAACTTCAGTCTGTTGATGAGGGCCTGTGTTTTTAGTTTTGTGTGTGGTTTCCATGTCATCTTTTCTATCAGTTTACTGAATAGAATGTTTCTGTAGAAACAGTGGAGGGAATATATTACATCAGAGCCTTCAAATAATATGTTTTGATTTGTGCTAATTGATGTTGATTTTTCAACTACTTCTTGAGAAGCTTTTTGCCCCGGTGATTTTGTAAGTTATGTGAATCATATGATTTTCATCTGCACTATTCCACATTGATAACCAAAGAGATTTTTTTTCAAAAAGGCCTAAAAAATAGAATCCAGATTAGAAAGATTTTTACACATTTTAGGATTGATAAGCGGAAGGAATATTTTTCTTTAAATTATAGCGACTTTCATGCATGTTTCATTGGGATAAGTAATTGTTCTGCGGTTATCTGAAGTTGGCTGTGAACAAAATAGATACTAATATTTGAGAACATGGTATAATGTGTGAGGAAGAATAAATTTTATTATGTTATTTATATAGGTATAGTTTTGACTTCTGACTGATCATCATTTTGTTGATACTTCTGATGAGACAAAGGATCACTAAAGGAGTCATCTTATCACAAAGTCTCTAACACAGCCTCTCAGATTTTGCCACGATTGGCTATAGGCCTCACTTCCCCGTAAACAAAGGAGGGAAATCCCCGGATTCCTCTCCACATTTAGAGAACACAGCATTGTCTTACACATCTTGCTAATGGAGGAGATTCAGTTTACAGTGACCAGGTAAGATTACTGTGAGGAAGCTCCTATACTGCCTGTTGATGCTTATAGAGTGTGCTTGATCGATTGATGACTTTATTTAATCATGAACAGCTTTGCCTATTGCTGTCTATGCCCAGACCATGATTTTTTCATTCTAGCTCACTTTTTATAAGCGAGGAAGAAGAGCCCTTTGAAAAGTGAATCAAAGGCTCAGGACGAGGGGAGAGTAAATCGACCCCAAGTTTAGCAACTTATTATTCGCATCAACTCATTGTCTTGGAACCAAGTAAGCTCAAGAAGTTTACTTGACTTGTCTGTCTGTTTCAGTGATTAGCGCAGGCAATCAAGACTCATATTATAATCTTTGATGTTTATAAATTGAAAAATACTGGTGAAAACGCCAATACATATATGTTATAAACAATAATCTACTTCGTGGTGGGATCAAGTCCGTAACTCTTTGATATTTCTAGGTCCCTTTAAACTTAATAGAAATTCTTAAAATTTTGGCAGAACCCAATTCTGGCAAGTTTGTATTAGCCAGATCAGGTCCTGGGCCTGACATTCAAAACTCGATTTTTTTTTTCGTCACTTTTATATTTTGAGCAATGCGTTTTTGGTTTAAATCAACATTAAGAGGTACTGTTCAGTGAATGATTTTCTGTTTTGATAATAAGACAGTTTTTAGTGAAAAATTCCATTTATTACTTTTTGTCTATTTATTGCTGTTTTGTATAATAAATGTAAAATATAATAAATTAATGATGTGGGAACTGTACCAGACCTGTGACCATCACCAAAACACAGTCACGTGCTTCGACCGGTTTAATATAGTTTGAGAATATCAATCGTGTGTAGTTGGCAAACTTATTTATTTTCATGCGATATATACAATTACAAACTTAAAATACAGACCAATTGTTGATATATTTACCTACATGGTTTTATTCTGAAGGGTTCTTCCCACCGTCAGAGTTACTTCAACCTTACCATTTATTTATTACCTTCAGGATTTGAAGTCTGGATTTCCACAGGGCTTATCTCCCAACCTTTCAAGTTCTCCCTCTACTACTTCCTTGAACATCTCCCTTGTAGCACTAGCAGCTAGCTACTATACAAGGTTATCTACTTTTGTAATCTATACGCTTGAAACAACCCTATTTCATGAGCTTCCTCTGTATGAGTTGACCAAAACATGAATATATTTCTGTTTTATCGAGCATCTACATATCCTTTTCTGTCCTACAAATGAAGCTGCAAGGTGCAGGTTTCTGGGTCCCAAAGTATGATACCTGAACACTGCTGACAAGTATTCTTCCCAAATTAATGGATACTGACCTGCACTTAAATATTATCATACTTACATTTAGTAACTTGCGAATACTATTGTGTCAAAAATAATCTTGAATCAATTTATTTTCGAAGACAGGCACTAGTTTTTTTATTACAGTGTATTTTTTAAAAACTGGGAAAAGTATAAATGCATTGTATACTTGTTTGTTATATCGACTACAAGTTTTAAACATATATTACTTACCTGACCTAAAAAGGTTTATGCTTTTAACATGAGCTGTTTCCCTTAGTACCTGATATTATGAGTCCATAGTTAGCCATTTTGTAAAATCATCAACTAATCGGTTACTCAGTAATTGGAAATGAAATGTTTTTTTTTTTTTATGTCCACATAAAACAGACCTAACCACCCGTTATATTTTACAAGAATCAATCAAGGAGGAATGACAAAGTAATCACTCTTTTAAATGGACGTTTTTATATGAAAAATGCTTTAATCAAAATTAGTAGATAATGCCAAAATTTGTTATCAAAGACTAGATGAAGTTATTGTTTTTTTAATGCAAGATGTTTATAAATAGTGGATCTGCTATGTATTTTACTTTTTGAAGTCATGCATTGAAAAAACAACCTCATGTAATCTTTGATAACAAATTTTGGCATTATCTAATAATTTTGATTAAAGCATTTTTCATATAAAAACATCCATATAAAAGAGTGATTACTAAAGAGTCCAATACCTACATTGAACCGAGCAGGGACGTGATCTTAACAACCCTCCCCCCCCCCCCCCAAAGGCCTGATAGATCATTCAAAGATTATTCCCTGTCATTACAATCTGTCTTTATGATGGTCAATAAGCAACCCATCTGTACATTTTCCCACCTTCACCTCGCAAAGGTTTATGTCTTAAATACCATTTCCTATATTCAATTTGCATGCCGGGGTAGACTATTAAATAGTTTCTTGTATGGTAGTAAAAAACAGAGGGTGAAAAGGAGCATATGTAAAATAAGTAAGGAAAAGCTATTTGAAGTAGATAAGACAAAAAGAAAGAATAAATAAAAATATTAAAATCAAAGAGATTTTATGGGATTTGAATAGAAAGGAATGCTTCAAGGAAAAAATAAATCAAACAATGTTAGAATAAGTGTTTACTTTAAATATAAAAATGTCTACATTAATAAGAAAATAAATATAAGATTTTGCTTTTTTAAATTATAGCAATAACTTATTACTGACAATTTCCAACTAAAAATTATCAGTAATTAAACAATGATTAAATTTTTACAACATAAAACCTAATATTTAAAACACAATGCTTATTCACATTTGATTTCTAATTCGCTCATTTACAATGATGAAGCAGACACATTTTTATGTTAACAACAAAGCTTTCGTACTTTACAATGCCTTAAAATGTAAACATTAATTAGGTACCCACAAAAGGGGTTATATGTTATTACAACATTTGTGGTGGCATTGATAACAGTTTTCAAATGTAATAACTTATAAAACACTTAGCATAAAAATAATGACAGGAACGACTAAAAACGTGGCCCCGTAACTCTGGCCAGATATTAACTTCACAATACTCCAGAGACCCAATACCACCATAATTTGCAGCAAGTTGTTCAACACTTTAAGTCTAGAACAGAAAAAAATATCATTCATATGGGATATTATATAAATGAAATAAAGAATATAAAAATGTTCTGAAAAGTTTGTTAGTAACATTTTTGACAAAAATATCATCCAGCCAGTATATTTTTCCTTTGTGTTACATTTATTAATACAGCCTCGATTATTCGGGAATAATGATGGGGAGAGTATTTCAGGATAATAGAAAAACACTTTTTTATAAGCCTAAAAATGAATCACATTTTTCAAAAAGTGCATATCGCCTTCCGGCAGGAATGAAGGGGCAACTCAAAAATGGCTGTTTTGAACACCTCAATTTAATAATTGTAAGTTGTAGTTCTCATCAATTGTATCAAACAATCAATTGTAAGTTTGAATTCCTGGTCAATTTTTCTCTTAATGTGTTTTTAAACTTAAAATGATTTGAACATTTAGATAGTCATACAAGTCAAAACTGATGCTGAAGACAACTTGACAGTAATTCAACAGAATAATTTAGTAGAATCAGTACAATTTTGAGCTATCCCATTATTAGTACCTGAAGGTGATAAGTACATGCATACAAAGAAAAGTAAATATGTATGCAACTTAATTAAAAGATGTTGCATGTTATCAGTTTTTTGTTTTTTGATCTTAGATTTGATTTTTCTAACCTCTATTCTTATGCTTCATGAATCTATTTAATTAAAATAAAATGGAGTTTGCTTTCCAACTTCTGCAATTTTTCTCCATGTAATGTTTTTAAAGGCCATCTTTCCTTCGAAAATCACATTTTACATTGTCCACATTTTCAATACATTCATCATGGTTTTTGCACAATTTTTGTCAAAAAAAAAAAAATGAAAGTCTTTTTTCCCTTATTTTTAAACTGGTTATGACACCTTGATCCATGGACTTAAAATTAACGAAGTTACATTAGGTGATAGATAGTAGACGGAAATTTGTCTTTCCACCGTTTTTAAAATGGATTCAGATGGGCAAGATGGTACCTTGTGGGACGTATGGAACAAATTTTTCAAAAAACCAATCGAACTTTAATTGACATGAACTATAATAACAAACACTTTAATTGATCTAAAAAAAACAAAACAAGGATGATCAAGGTCGTGTTGTAATAGTGTGCCCTACACCACAAGAAATATTGACTATAAAAACAAGAATATTTAGTGAGTGAATTTAATATCCACTAGTAACTATAAAAAAAAAAAAAAAAATAAGGGAAAATTTATATTTCAGTTTAACTGCCTGTTTTACTCCATTAGGGTAGGAAGGGTAGGTTATTACGCTTTAAAGCCAGAGAGCCGGCGTAAAGTTTATTTTATTAGTCGACCAAGAGATAAAACCATCTCTCTCAAGTCGGGATTGAACCAACGCACACCATTCTGTTTATTAAGCCCCTTTCACATGTAAACCTACATTTTATATTGTTTCTTTCCTATTCTTTTCTTTTGATCCTCAACTAAACTCGTTAAAAAGTTTTTTGAAAAAAGCCTCCATATCTGTCAATGGCTATACTAATAACTGACCTATCCTGAACTTGTGACAATCTTTCCAATACAAATTATCTTTGGCCAAACTCTAGCAAAGAATGTAAGCACTGTGGCCATTAAAGACTAAGCAGCTACAAAATGTTTACCTCTATTTACCGAGAGCTAGTTTTCCCGTGATACAGCAGAATGCGAGATGATATATTAATGTATCGTCATTATGTATTAAATTTTCTTTTTTGTATAGATCTTAGATTGTATAGTTAATTATTAACCAAAGAAAGAACCCAGGTTCGAGTCCCGATTCTAACACTATATTTTTCTTTGGATAATAATCATTAATAAGACTGGAATCTGTACCACACTGTCTAAATAACATTATTACTTAAACAAAAAATTGACATACATTTGCTGCTTCTTCCTTGCGCTTTCATAATTTGATAGAGGTTCATTTTGGAGGTACTGTTTCACTCCACTGCCAAGGCTGTCGAAAAAATCTAACCAATCGATAGTTTTAATATCCAAATTATAAACTTCTTTATCAACTTCATTTAGGCTGCCTTGAAGTTCCAACGTGCTCTTGTTATCGAACAACCATTCGTTAAAAATAAATGGTTCAAGCCTTGCAAGAGATTTATGAATGTTGGTGTGCAGCCTGACAAGACTGAAATTAAACAATTAACATTAATTATGTTTACTTGTGAAAATGTAAATGTAAATTGTGTGAAAATCTGATTATTCTTACATAGGCCTTCCTCCAGACAACTTAGTTACACCATCAAGAATATATGCTGGAATCCAATGAAAGAATATTGCTGACAACTTGAACAAGAACAATGATGGCAATAATTTAAGATGAGGGTACCAGGCAGCAGATTTCACTGGGTATTTCTCAAATAATTCATTCAGGTGAGGTGTAACGATGTTCCAACGGAAAGGATTACGGGTGCTTGATGTCAAATGATATATTGGTGTTGCACTCGGCCTGGAAAAAAATATATTAGAAGAGATCATTTAATCATGAAGAAAAAAATTCAAATTGCATGATTTTATAGGGTAAAAAAAACTATAGTTATTACATAAAACATATAAGCTGAATATCTTATAACCTTGTGGTGGCTGCATGGTAGGCTCCGACTAGGATACCATTTACTACAACATCTACAGGAATGTAGTCTGCTATCAGGTCCTTGTCTGCCGGCAGCCTTCTCACAACTCCCTTTCCTGCACCCATAATGAATCCTTGGGGTCCGTTCTTCGAAGACGTCCAACCAGGAACAGGTTCCTTCCAAGCAGCGACGACTGAAATCAATTTCTAACTTTAAAGTACAGATACATATATGAAAATTTAATTAGTTTTAAATACCGCCATGAGTTATTTGCTGTAATTATTCTAGATAATAACTAAATGAATAAAATTTATCAGGATAAGAAAAGTATATCTGCCCGCTAATTCTTTTACTTCACTCTTGTCTCTAACACTTTCTCCAAAATATTTCCCATTAACATGTTGTTAAAAAATAACATAAGTCAAGCTGAATAATGCGATGAAATCATATTGAGCGTTAAAGCAACAAATAGTCAAATGAAAGTCAAGAGAATAATAATAATTTCTTGTAATGCTGTCCAAATTTGTTGGATTGTTGTAACTAACACAGCATACTAATCAATCCTTGAAAGACTTTTTTAAAAAAGTATTTAATAAAGAAGTTAATACTTAATAAAATAAGTAAATATTAAAATTTAATAAATCAGCTAAAAAAATGTTTATCATCATTTAATAACATTTCAACTTCTTATTATTTTATAAAGAAATATTGTCAATAGATGTTTATTTGGTAAGTTATGTTATAACTTGGTATGGATAGGGGCTCATCTTGAATTGAAACTCCCAGAAAAAATTAAAGCATTACTTTCAAATCCAATTTAATGTTAAAGAAAACTTTTTAAAGCATCAAATATCTTCTGAAGTTTTTCTTAGAGGCAATGCTTCATTTTTTATTTGGTTTTATCTTTTCATCTACAAATTTGTGTTACCCAGTTAACCATTGAATTTGATAAAAATTAATTAATAAACAGTATTCAAGAAATATAATGGAAAACATGGGGGGGGGGACAGTTTTTAAACTAACAAAAAATAAATGATAAATTGACTTGCTAACTTCGTCCTGGAGTTTATTTTGTAAGTATCAACCGTTATGATTTCCCATAGTTTAGTCATCACAATATTAAAATACATTTTTTAATAGCAATTAAGTGAACAATATACTTACTCATACTCGGCCTGACGATGCACGATGGGAAGTGGGCTATAGAACCAGCTACTTCCTGCTCCGCTAGTGCTTTCGTAAAAGTATATGTGTTGACATATTTTCCAAGAAGCCTAAAAGAAAAGAAAAAAATTAAGTGGTAATAATAAAACTTAATATACTAGATTATAGTATTTGATTTTCTTTTAGAAGGCCTCACTGTGTTCAGAACCGACTATAATGATAAAAAAAGGGATTGCTATTAAATATCTTTGGTTGCGTTGAAGCATATTTCCTTAAGCTAAAATTTAACATTCTGGACCAAACATGCCATGTCTTGAAAGGTCTGATAAACGCTCTTTTATCTGGATATCTTTATATGTTATATTACTTGAATACTGGAGGTATGATAAACACCAATAGTTTTCAATTTATAAAGATATTGGACATTGAAGAATTTATATTGAATAAACTTCAAATATTAATGTGATTAAATTATTAACAAAATGATCAGGTTTTGAGAGATAAATCTATGATAGCACCCTTTCCAGCCTGAGTGTGCTTGAAGAATGTAAAGTGAAGGGCTAGAAATAAACTAGAATGAAAAATTTATTTTTAATAGTTTACTAAATTGAATTATTATGTAATGTATATTCCAATCAAATCAACAACTCTTATAATATATTTTATATATTGTTCTTTATTATCAAATTTTAATGGTTTAATATATTTAGGATAACAAGTTTTTTTATAAATTATAATACTTACTTCTTAGTGACTTCTTCTAAATCATCATCACTAACAGTACCGGCTATTTCTATTACTTTTTCAACTGTCTCTGGCACGGTGTAAATTTTCTCTTCTGCACTCGATAAGTGAGAGCTAACGTAAGCACTAGATACGTGTAAAAGAGCCTGTGGAAAATTTAATCTCATTTATTCGACACAATCTAAACAACTGGATGGAAATCATTAACCATTCTGTAGAGTCAAAAAACAGTCATTACCTGCAAATTGGTAAGTTCCCGACAGAACTGAATAACTCGTTGGGTTCCAAGCAGATTAATAGTCGTAGTTTCTCTGAGATCTGCTTCGAAGTCGAGTGTGGCAGCGGAATGAATGACAACTTGTATTTGATCTTTTAGTTTTTCTCTGTCTTCTAGAGCCATGCCAAGGTTTTCCTGGCCGACATCGCCTCCGACAGCATTCAGTTTACTGAATATATCATCAGATTTCTCCTCCTTTAATCTTTTAAATACCTGGGAACAATATATTCTTTGTTAAAATTCAAAACCATAATCAAATTATAGTATTTTAATATTGAGAACAATTAAATTTAATTTATCAGTAATCAATAAGATTTGTTTGAAGCTAACCTTTTTATCTCATAGTTCCAATATTGGTAGCATATCAACTAGATTGCAAGTTAAATAAAAAACAATTTTACATGGGTGAAAAAAAAAAATGTTATTCAAAGTACTATAATATAAAAATCTATTAACAAACTTAAAACCCTTTATTTTAAACCATTAATTTAATAAATATCATGTATCGATCATTTTACCTTATCAATTGAAGGAAGTTGAGAAATAAGGCAGATTAAATTTCCTGCACTTAAAAAAACTGATAAGAATATGTATTTAAAAATTGAACAAAGCTACTAAGTTTTACTAGTTGCAGGCTAACTTCATATGCATTTCAACAAAATATATCAACCAGACATAATTAAGACAAAGTTGTAAAATATTAAGAAGAATTTTGGATTCAATAAGAAACCCTTGTGTGAGAAAGATCTTATGAATATTATTCTCTTAAGGCTATTATTTTGCTGAGCCATTGTGGGTGAGGCTTTACTTCAGGAATTAAAGTAGGGGGGGGGGTTGGTTTAACTCACTCAATATGTTATCATTGAGGTTTTCCAGTATCACTGATCAAGATTAAAAATATACCTGATTTGGTTATCAAGAAACAAAAAAATAAATTCTAAAAAAAAGTTTTGGATACTAAAAATAGAAATAGGGTATTTAATGTCATTCCAGCCAATTTCCAAACATCTTTTATTATATTTCAAATGATTTGGTTATTTAAAATGTTTTTTATTTGATTGATTTTTACAATCTCAGGATACAAAGTTAAGTTTTTATGATAAAAAAATAATGAGTATTTTATCTATAATAATCTCAATGATCCATTTACTAAATTCATGGCTGGAAATGTTAAGACAATCAAAAATAAATTTTTTTTTTTAAATGTAATTACATATATATATTTCTAAATTGATGTATTAGTTCTAAATTGTAGTCCTGATGATGCCTGAACAGGCAAAACATTTCCTGCAGATGATGTATATTCCAATCTTTCTAATCCGACAAATGTGTGACCAACAAGTTGTCTGATTATCAAATATTCCAGACTACTTGAGGGTCCCATTTAAACAATGCAAAATAAGGAGTTAAGGTAGAAATAATGCAAAACTAAAATTGTTTTATTAATATTTTTTTATTAAGAAAACATAATAATAACAAATACTATAACTTTATAACTGGAAATGTTAGTTGATGCTTAGACAGAAAAACATAAAAAAACAATTATTAACACGATATGAAAAATAGTTAAAACACATAATAATACTGATACTGATATTACGAGTGTCTCTCTGTGTTGTTCAAACCAGGAATTTAAAGCTTTTTCAACCTGAGGAATTTGCCACTCCTGAAATTTGTTCAGTTTCGCAGTTCACTTATGACGGGTTTTACAAACTTTTCAATTTTGTCTTTATGTTTCACTATATCATGTAGAGTAGTTCTACTTCGTAGACCCCACTCAAAACAGCAGGTTTTTCAACCACACTCTTGCACTTGAATGTTGTAAGTGTTGTGTATTTAAGTTTATTGTTTGATGTGGACGCCATCACTAAACAAAATCACAACACAAAACGTATTATAAAAAACTAATCAATGAAATTTGCAGCAGTGTCTTAATAGGCAAGAAAACTGGGGATGGTCTAACGGAAATTGACAAACATGTTGAACATGTGACAGGAAAACAACTCCCCTCCTTTCCGCTTCCTATCAACTACAACTGGTCAGATGTTGTTCCCTTAGACGTCACAAGCTTGTCAGATTAACAAATGTTGGACTATCAAGATTGTACTGTATTGTCAATAAGAATGTTTTGGAGAGACTGAGGCTCATACAACCCAAAATTGAAATATACACATGTGAACGTCTCTTTTAAAGTATTAATTAAGTTTGGAAAATAATCTAAAAAATGAAAATTCTTAAAAACCCAAAATGGCAAAGACTTTCCATTTGCACACCAAATCAAAACTGAAACCTCCAGAAAAGTCTTTTGGAATAGGGTGACTTTATAGCATATAGCCTTTCATAAATTTTTTTTTTTTAAACCCCACACACAAATCTAGTTCTCCCAACCTAGTCAACAACCTTTGGATTAATCAGGCCATTAAAATAGACCTTGTGCATGAAAACAATGAATATTAACATCATAAATATTTATCTGTATCTGTTGTTTATATAATTTACATTGGCTAGGCTATTCCCTTATTCAATCATGTACACCAAACATCATTGCGTTTCTTTGTTGTTATTCATTGCAATAGGAAGGACCAAAAAAAAAGAAAGTGAATCGAGATCTTTTATTACACTACTTCAATACAAGAAGTCAATCATTTTATCTTTTTCGCTTAAATAAATTATACCATGATTATTTTATGTTCTCTATATTCGAGGTTTGATTAAAAAGTAACGAGAATTTTTGGCTTGTCCGGCGAATACGGTGACTGAGGTAACACAAGAGTGTTAGTTTTTGCTAAAAAATTACTAACAATCAGTGAGGCGTGAGCGTGCTTTTTGCCACAACACATTTCCATCCGTTTTCGTCACGTAAACGGCGCATTACTTCCCAATAATACACTTTATTGACCGTGCGACCTTCTGGCAGAAACTCATGACGAGTGCGCCATTGAAATCTAAAAAAGAAACAGTGATAAGAACCTTCACTTTTGATCGAACTTGTCGATTTTTTTTCGTTCTTGGCTCTTGAGGCCACTTCCATTGAGAAGATTGGGCCTTGGTTTCCACGTCATACCCATGTTCCGTCACCTGTTCCGATGCATTTAACAAACTCTGGATTGTTGGTTACTTCGTTCAGCAATTATTTGGCGATATCCACTCGATGTTTTCTTTGGCCGAAATTCAACAATTTTGGAACGAACTTTGCTGCCCCATATTCATGGCCACAACTTCGGAAAAATCGCTTGGCACGATACAAATGATGTATTAACTTCATTAGCAACCTCTCTAATAGTAATTCTGCGATTGTCCAGAATCATTTTCTTAACTTCTTCGATGTTGTCGATGTTTATTGAAGTGTTAGGGCACCTAGCGTGATCATCATCTTCAACGTCTTCACGGCCCTCTTTGAAACGTCCATGCCACTCATAAACTCTTGCTTTACTCATGGTAGATTCACCAAAAGACACTGTCAACATTTAAAAAACTTTGATCCACTTTATTTAATTTTTTTGACAAAATTTAAAACAAATTCTTTGGTCCATATTTTTTCGAAACTAAAAATCGTAGAGAACAACAAAACTCATACAACTTAAGCGACTGCTACTAAAAAAGTAAACATTGAAAACAGCTGCAAATTTCAACGTATTTCAGAAACTTGAGTACCAACATGATAAAAAAAAAAAATTCACGTGAAACTTAATTACCACGCTACCATTCTTGGCAATTGGGGTATTTTTTGAAGTCTCGAAGATTCTACGAGGAGAAACGTAAGAAGAGAGAACTCGACGGTTTGTCGAAATGTAATCCATAATATAATAAGACCAAGGACTTCTTGAGTCAGAAAGCTGTTCTTGTTTGCACGGTCCGTTTGAAAATCGAGCTTTTTAGAACACGTTGGTTACTGTTGTGCCAACTACTTCACCACGAAGTCTCTCTCTCTCTCTCTCTCTCTCTCTCTCTCTCTCTCTCTCTCTCTCTCTCTCTCTCTCTCTCTCTCTCTCTCTCTCTCTCTCTCTCTCTCTCTCTCTCTCTCTCTCTCTCTCTCTCTCTCTCTCTCTCTCTCTCTCTCTCTCTCTCTCTCTCTCTCTTCTCTCTCTCAAATTTCTGCACTGAGACTTGCTACTCTTCTCGAACCATGTCTTTCTTATTTAATTACTTCTACACTTCTATATCCTCAACCTTGCTACCGTTAGGCCGGCGTTGTCAGACCCCACACCTTCCTAGTGGGATTTTATGCCTTCGTCTCGCTAAAACTAGCACATCCTAGGAAGGGATCACTTCTGACGACGATCTCTGGGGCCCTACAAAATGAACCTAGTAGCGTCTCCCCCCAGCGGCCCAGTCTGTCTCTTTCCAGTTAAAACTCGTCTTTAATCGGGATCCGGAAGGTTTTCGCCTACCATCAGATACCGAGTGTAAACTCGTGCTCATTCCAATACCACGTAAAACTACCTATAATACCTGGCTAGGTATAGGCTTATACCTGTCTCCTGAACATAGTCCACTGTCGGGGCACACCTTCTAAGAACTTATGGAGTCAGATAAATAAACAAATACGAATAAAGTTGCCCACCGACTAGGCCGCTAGCAAAAGTGAAAGATCACAGGTTTATTCATTTATCTCTTTCTGACGCCCATCGGGCAGTGCCAGAGTCGATAAGACCTCCCCCCGGCGGGCGCCGCCGACAGTTACTTTATCAAAGGTGTTGTGATATCAATTTCCTCGAATTCTTTTCTAATAAGTAGGCATTCGCACATCTAGTCTCAGCTGAGCGAAGTGTAAGTTTAATTGAGTAAACTACGCAGACAGTGGTCGGAAATGTGCAGGCCTGGTAACTGCGTGGTCGACTAAATTGTTGAGTTCACACGTGACATGTCAATTAAAATGAATAAAATATAGGACTTTTAGCAGTAAATAAATATTCACAGAAATAATCCTTGGGGAAATGACTTTAAAGATCTATTGGACTGAGAAAAAGTTCCGAGGTGATTTGTATTAATGCCCACGATTGTATTCAGAGTCAGCGGCCGGCTTTTAATTTGCACCAAGACCTGAATACTACAGCTTAATAAAAACCAATCATTTTATTCTCAAGTTACAAAAATAAAAACCAATTTAAAAACAGACATTAGGATGGTTAAGAGACGGGCTGTGTTATATCCTAGGCTTGTTTTTTGGCCGACTTGAAATTTTAATACAATAAGACCATTTCATTGCGTTCACTTTCAAGTTTAAGTTCTTTACCAAATCTCAATAAGAATTATCGTGAAGATACATAGACTCCATGCCAACGGACAGTACAAGGAACATATTATCGTGAAGATACATAGACTCCATGCTAACGGACAGTACAAGGAACATATTATCGTGAAGATACATAGACTCCATGCCAACGGACAGTACAAGGAACATATTATCAATTTTTAAAATGTGTTCAACAGTTCTTTCCTCACCCGGCATTGTCCGTATTTTACTGCACAATTAAATACCGTATTAAGTGTAAATTATTCACTTTTTGAACGATGCAAAAACATTTTTTTTTTGTTACTTTCTTTCATATCCCCTTGTTACAAAATACAGATTCTACTACTATTGCTTCATTATATTTACTGTAGCTTGGCTACATTTTATACAAATTCTGTTTTCTGGTAATAGTGATCCACATTGTATAATGATGTACATTATATATTAATGGAATGAATTTATTAAAAGTGATGGGGCCACCTTATTTATCATAGACAAAACTAACTTACATCAAACAATAAACACTTAAACTAAATCTTAACCTAATTTTCCCCGACAGTCTGTTGTCTTCGATGTGGGAAGGGTGATGGGGTCATAGTGTTAAACACTGGGTTTGTCAGGTGCTGCAACGAGTCGAAAAACTGGATTAGCTTTGGTGGACATGAACTCGCCCAACGATGGCATACCAAGCAACAGGTGCAAGTTGGCGTTCTTTAACTTCTCGAGAAAGGTATGTCGAACCACTTTTCTCATGATCCCATTCTGGAATTGTGGGAGACTTTTAGCTGTTTAAGACACATTTATATATCATTAATTTGAGATGCAGTGACAGGTTGGCTGAAGTTAGCAAGTACGAAAGCCGGTAAGACCTGTGTCGGATTTTTTCAATTTTGTTTCTAAAATGAGTAGAGAAATGGAGATGCCTATCCATTTTTATACCCAGGTAGTGCAATGAGAAAACCGGCGAGTTCTCTTGCCCTCCTATAGTGTAGGGTTATGGCAAGGCTTTTTTCCTCTTTTGGAGGTAGAAGATTATGCAGTCGGCCTTCCCCGCGTTCACAGTGATGTTTAACCTATCCAGTCTGCAAAAGCGATCACTGTAGCTTTCTTATAGTCCCAACAATTTGTGATGTGTACATGCTAAAAAGCAACGGAGACAAAACGACATTGCTGTTTTCTATGATGCAATATGATTCCCTTGATTGTGCAAATCATTTATATCTATTATGGTTTTAAGATAATTTGTATATAATATAAATATTGAGTAGGCAACCAAGGACTAATAGTGGATTCCAATATTAATCAAATTACCTAAATAAAAACAAACAAACATTTTTACGCTGTAAGAAAATTATCTGTATATACAAGAGTTTTAAAAAATAGGATAAGGTTAAAGATTCTAAAGATCACAAATTTGAGGGTCACTCGATTTCTGCACGTCAAGTTCCACGTGAGTGTAGTGAATGTGATTAGTCGAACAAGGAACAATTGTTAAACAGTCAGTTTTGGCAGGTGGTTTAGGTAGGATGCAACCCTTATCACTAGGCGTGAGGTTATTCTGATTCTGATAAGGAACAATATCCCACCTGGAATGATTGAATCAGGCTGAAAACCATCATTTACAGTAAAACGTCAAACAATTTAACAAAATACAGAGTAACAAGTAACTTGGATTCTCATAAATACATTCACTGATTTTAAAAAAAACCTTACCCGTTAGGATCAACGCATAGACAACAGGATAACGGTTATACTTGAGGAATCGACTGTGTCACCATCAAAGGCTATTAACAGATATGCGACGTGGTCAGTGTCACGCTTCAAGCATTAGATTTTACGAGATCTAGATCGGCTTTCGAGAGCAAATTCACTGCCAAACATCAGCTTTCGATCCGAGTGATCGAATGATGGTGCTACCATCAGTGATGGTGCTACCATCAGTACACAGTACACTATGCTTGATTCGAAGAATTTTAGAACGACCTAGCTTCTGTTCAGGCACTTCTGAGTGTAAGTGAATTAGTTCTATTAGGCAACAACAAAATATAATTGTTAACTATTACAATGAAAAAAAAAGAAAAAAGAAAAGAAGTTAAATACCTCTCATAAAAATTATATAACAAATATATGTTTTTGTAAAAGAAGAGAGAAATACACTTCATGGATAAGTTCGACTGTTCAATGAAATGAAATGATTACTCAGACTAGTTTTTAGTCCAACGGGCATAATATTTTAGGCCTATTGGCGGTAAAAAAAAATTAAAACACAATTTTAACGCCTTTCAGTAACTACAATCCTAATAAATACTATCAAGCAAGTCGTCAATTATTAGTTTTTAATTATTACTGAGCAATTTATCAATGACGTGTCATTATTTCCAAAGGAGTAACCATTATTTTATCATCGACGGGTCACCAAATTGAGCTAGTAAAAAAATATCATAAAATCAAAGTCAGGTTAACTTTTTTTATTTTTTTAGTTAAGGTTTAAAAAAAACTACCGGTAGGGATGTTAAATTTGACCCTCTACTCAACACGATAAAAATTATCTTTATTTTTTATTAGAATTGGTATGAATGAGATCATTTATCACAATTACTTAAAGCCCAATCAGGCAGATTGTAATTTTATCTTAATAAAAATTGTTAAAGGATAAAAAAAATTTTTTATTAGTGATTTATTAATAACTTTTATCTTTATTTATGGAAATTACAGTATTTATTAAATAGTTACACTATCATGAATGAAAACATTTATCACAATTACTTATTGCTCAGTGAGGCAGATTGTAATTTTATCATAATAAAGTTGTTTTATCAATAATAAAGTTACACTATCAAATGATATATTGCATGTAAAATATCATGTCTCTTAGTCACACAGGGATTCTAGTTTTGTGAAATGAAATCTTCGGACACCATTACATAAATCCAGAATAGGCAACCGAGTAAATTTGCCATCAGGTTGGCGTTTTATAGGTCTACAAGATGGCTCAGGCGCTTAATCAATCAATGGCTGGCTCTGGACGAAATTACAAAAACATGTGCTTTGTCATTCTGCTAATAAAGCAATTTAGATAATTGAATAAAAACAAAACAAAATAATCAACGATTCAATAATGGCAGGCTGAAGGTCTCCTTCAAGGACAATTTAATTCGATTATTCTTCGCGCTTGAAGGTGGAAATCGATCACCCAACCTAGGAAGGCTTGTGAGGTTCAGTTACATCGACTTGTACAATGGAAACATTACATTAAACTACCTCATAATGGATTCATTATAATTATAGATTGAATTAAAGCAATTACAATTCCATATAATGTATGCATTAGTTCTACTGTTTGAAAATAAAGGCTTTAAAGTTCACATTCACGAAAGGAGACTGGTGTATTTCTAGAGCGTTTTAAATCCTTCTGGTTAAACCCTACACGTTGCTTTGCTGTTAACAAACAGAGCCAAACTTGACATTATCCTGTTTTTTTCTGTAGACAAATTGTAATCCACATTAAAATATAATACAAATCAGCAATAGAAACAATATGTACATTAGGCCATAAATCATTGAACGAACGAACATAAATCTGATCGATTTTCAAAAAATTGTTAACAGACAATAAAACATTCCAGAAAAACTTCTAGTAAATAAATACAAATTATAAAATTAATTATAAAAATTAAGAACAATAAAATAAAAAAATATTATAATGATACTAAATTAAAAAAAAACAAAAACAATATGACACTTTACGATAGCAATCATGAGGATATATACCAGGAGTTAGAATGATTAAAAAGATGGAGCAAGACCCTTATTAGGAGCGAGGGAATTCCAGAGAGCAGCGTCAGGCAGCGTAAAGAAAACTTTGTAAGTTGCTAACAAGATCACAATGACGTCAAGATCTTGAATTAGATTTTTTTTATTGCTTATAAATTTATTAAAAGCCTTAATAGTTTTTAATGGAGTATCAACCGGTATACAATACATCGTACCGCTGAAAATAAAACTGGTCGACTTGAAGTAGCTAAAACGGTGTCAATGAGATTTGTGATTATAGCTAATAGCTAAAACATAAATTATATATTTCATCATTAGGTCAAGATTTGACACCCTAATCAAAATTGTAACCTAGTGGACTTTTTCAATCTTATATCTCTTTCAACCACAACTAATAATAATAAGAAAAGTCAAATGTCATAAAAGTAATAAATTGGTATAAAATTACAATATAATATAGCATATCTCTCACTTATACAGTTAGACAAGAAATACATCCTTGTCTAAATGTGTAATCATAGAATTATTTATCTTTACAGCTTTAAAAGAATAGCCCGAGCGGAAAACCACATGCTAAATAACTAGCCAATTAATTTAGCAAATTAAAGGTAATTAAAACTAACTAATCATAGTAATTACTAGTTAAAACTTCCAGCAGCATGTACTTTTAAAAGATCCAAGGTAAAATTTTTTGCGCCTGGGCACGTTTTTAAGACTCAAAACTCAAGGTTTCATTCCAGATCTACCTGTCTGGGCAGTGGGGGATAACTGAAGCTTTTTTTTTGCATTCGCTTAATTTGGCAGTGCCAGTCCCACTGACCTTAACACAGTCATGGCAGCTAAACACGAGAACATAATATCTAACAAAAACATTTTTTAAGGGATTTTTGAAACAAAAAAAAATTTTAAATAAACAACTTTCCTCTATAGCCCCTTAAAAATTACAATGATTATTTCCATTATTCGAACCTATTTACATGTCAGTTCTATATTTGCTGTAGCGTCGCTACATTATATAGATGGTTTAATTTCGTATTAATTTATATAATGCAATATAGGTAATGATACACATTATACTCAACTTGATTGAACAGACTCTATAACGTGATTGGGCTCACCTTATTGATAAACAACAACAAGATCATGAGTCATCACCTTCGTAATCAATAACCTTTTGCCATCTAGTGTGCAAATTTTCGATACCGGATCTTTTTGAGCAAACATTCCAGAAATATCTGAAAATGGCATTTTGGACAAAATAATTTTTTGCCACTTACAAAATGTAGCGATCGAAATAAATGGAAATACAATTGCGCAATATCTGGCGAGTGTGGTGGGTGAGGCTGGAGATGAAAAATGAGTCTTTTTTGATAATCCCAAACGCAGAAGGCAGTGGCTATCTCCGAATGAATCGCCACGAAGTACAGCTAAGGTTTACATCCCAAAAAGGCGTTTTTGTGTGTTTGGTGGAGTATTCGCGGTCTCGTTCATTTTGAAGTGCTGAAGACCTTGACAAACTTTGCATGCAGACTGTAGCGACCGCTAACTACATAAGTCAACTCACCCTATACTCTGGTGCATATATAATGTAAATCATTGTAAAAGTTTTAAGCAATAAACCATGCGCGGGACAGGCAGTCGTAAACAGACCCTTTTAGACCAAGGGTCGGGTCGCCACCCGGCGGTATTAAACCTGAAAGGGTTAGCCACCTGGCCACCATAAACAGACCCTTTTTAGACCTGCGACACCTTCCGGCAGGAAGGGGAAACGGTATTTAGCCCCGGGGCTTCTTACCCTAAACCCTACTGTCTCCTCATCGCCTCTGAGTCTGTCACCCTGTCTTTTAGTCTACTGGCAGGCCCTCTGACGACTTGTACCTGTGACGCTGCTTGGCTTCCACTCGAATTCTGAAAACTCGCCTTATTCTTTATGAAACCTCTGTACCTCTTCTCTTGAACATAGTGCATTGTCGGGGCACATACCTATCATAAATGGAGTCAGATATTAACGCCGTCCTGGAACGATTGTCCAGGTTATAAACTCGATAAATCCGCACTTGTCACCAGGGCTAGGTGATCAGGCACCTCCTAGTGACAACCCGACACAGACCTTTACCGTGAACAATTGTATCGAATAAATCAATCTTTAATTTAAAAGTGCCCAGCGATTGTCCACAGAAAAGGCGTCGTTCATCAACACAATAATGCGAGACCGCACTGCGCAAGACGTAAAAAAATTTATGAATTTGGGTGGGAGGAATTGCTTCAAATGCCATCTCCAGATATTTTGCTCAAAAACCAATTGATTTTAATCGATCCAGCAATGACAATTTGCACACTAGGTGGCAAAAGGTTGTTGATTACGAGGACGATTACATCATTGGTTAAAAACAAAAACTAGTTCAAAATTTATCTGTTTGAATTCAATCTAAAAAAAAACGACCATACTTTCCGGTCCAACTAATACAAACAATTATGTTTAACACCTTCTACTGATGCAAACACACAGGGTATGTGGAAACGATGTCTCTTAATAAATTTGCTGAAAACCTAAAAACTCTCTTTGATCTCTCAACAAACTCTTCTACACATTTAAACAATAACAGTCATTTTAACGACTATTTAAAAATAACCACCGAGGACCTATTGTAGAAAGTATGTAAACACTTCATCAATACCAGAGAAAAGTACAACAGGTTATGAACTGAGTACTTTAAACTGTTTATAATAAAGCTAAAGCCTAAAACTTACGATTCATATTAGCTCTTAATGTAACGTAGCATATTTAAAAACAAAGCTTTAAACAAGAGCAAAGAGAATCTATTCATTGTTGAATGATTGATCAGTAAGGGAACAATAATCATTCTACACCTTGTGTTATAAGAAAGGGATAGCAGATATATTATAGAAGAGACACGTCGTTACTGAACACTGCAGGGTTGGTGAGTGCTTAAAGGCGTTAACACACATGGTTATGAAACCATACAAAACCTGAGCTTCGGAAAAATACTAACACTGAAGGGAAGGTTATAGAGGAGAGATCCTAGTAGCATGTACTCCATTCAATTTCGGGAGAGTTTACAAAAGACAGTTCTGTTAAGCTCAGTATTCTCATTCATTCGTCTCCCATCTGTTCCCTTCTAATCTTTATTTTTGTATGATACATTACATTAACATATTTAAAAACAAAGTGACAGGCTCTGCATTCAAACAGGTACGGGATAATTTCGTCTGTTTCTGTTGGCCAGTTCATCAACGAAGCCCTACAAAGATGATCCACACGTTCTAAATTTTGGTCGAAAATACAACGTCGTTTTATTTACCATCCCCGAAGAATTTTCAAAAACGACTCTCTTTTTAAAATTATGAAAAGTATTTGACGTCTTTATGTGTCGGGTCGTCACGAGGGGGGGCCTAGTTACCCTAGCCCTAGTGACTAAGTGAGGGTTGAATAGTCTCTGACCTGGACAATTGCTTTATGACGGGTCTTACTACTGAAATATCTGACTCCATATCTAATAGGTATGCGCCCTGACAGTGCACTGTGTTCAGAAGAAGAGTAGATAGGAGAAGTAGGTATTATAGGTAGTTTATGTGGTCTTGGAATGACCACGAGTTCACACTCGGTATCCAAGGGTAGGCGAAAACCGTCCGGACCCCAAAGGCGAGTGTGAACCGGAGAGAGGCAGACTGGATCACTGGGGGAGACACTACTAGGTAAAGTTTGTAGGGCCCCAGGAGACCGTCGTCCGCAAGGAAGAGATCTCTTCCAAGGAGGTGCTAATTTTGGCGAGACGAAGGCAGAGAATCCCACTAGGAAGGTGTGGGGTCTGACAATGCCAAACTAAAATATAAGGCTAAATATAAAAACATACCGAGGTTAGGAAAGAGAGATGCAGAGGTTTTCATAAATGAGAAGGCCAAAATTTTGAAACATCAGTGGAGCTGCAAGTACACATCCAGAGGCGAGCCGTAGTTTAAATAATCGGCTAAAACTAGGGGGTATAAACAGCCCCAATTAGCCAATGAGATGGGGTTTTATTCTGGCCAACCGCATTGCAGGCCTGGATGGGGCTGAAATGTTCTAGACCCTGCCTCTGAGCTCGTTTTGCTGCTACGTCTTTTATTGTTTACAATATTTACACTGATATGACTTGTGGTTTGGTAATATTATTTGCATTTGTTTAAAATAATTTACAACATATTATAACAAATTTACAATTTGTACAATAGAGTAGAGGGTGGTTTATCTTATGTAGTTAGCGGTCGCTACATTACGTATATTTCTACTGATACAATTAAGTTCATAATTATTATTTTTTATTTGTAAAAAAGGAAATATTATTTTCATTAATAAATACAGACCGCCCGGGTAGAATAGCGGTTAGTATGCTGACTGTTAACTTCGGAGACCCAGGTTATAATCCCCAGAGGATTATTAGCCTCGTGAGGGTAACAGAGTAGTTACTTGAATAAAAAAACTGATAACTAAAACAACCGAAATCAAGGTTGAAAGGTAACGTCACAGATCAGGTGGTTCCGGGTTGAAAACTCGGCCTTGACACTATTTTATTTTTTTGAAAATAGAAAAAAAAAATTGCTATGTCAACCAGTTAGTTCGAAAGAGCTCAATCTAATGGGCGATTGCTAGTTAACGTTTGGTATCTTAACTGTTTGACTTTGATTGAATGTCCGGAAACAGCGAATGCTACGTGCTGTCCGCAAAAGCACGCATCCTGCACTGCACGGTGCATGGCAATGAACATACTCCATTCTCAAGGCGAAACCGAACCAGTTCAAAGACTTGGTCAATAAACCAAACCGCATCACCGTATCAACCAAACCGTAGAGCGATATGCGATATAGTCTCCTGACAAAATTATTTATCTGGTATGTATTAATTTAAAATGTATATTTAGTACTTTAGTAAAAGGCTTGCTTGGTGTGCCGTCGGTGCGTGAGTTCATCCGCCAGAGACACATTAATTTTTTTGACTCGTTGCAGCACCTGACAAACCCAGTGTTTAACACTATGACCCCACCACCCCTCCCGCATCGATGGCAACAGACTGTCGGAGAAAAATTAGGTTAAGAATTAGTATGTAAGTTAGTTTTAATGTTGATCAGAAAGGTAATCCCCATCACCTTTATTAGTCAGTTTAGTCCAGTCACGTATGATGTATATCATTATACTTGTTTATTCATTATATAATTTTTATAAAATAACAAAACCTGTACATAATGTAGTGATGCTAAAGGTAATACAAAACTAATTTGTAAATAGATTCGCCTGAGGGGGTCTATAATTATCTGTAAATTTAACAGGGCAAAAAAAAAAAAAAAAGTACTGCATTATTTTACTGTAATTTTCTTATTCTTTTCTATTTTTACAATGTTTCATCGATGAATTTATTTACTTCAATGCTTTTAAATAATTTTTTCCTCTTATGTTTCTTAGTAGAAGCTTAAACTTTATTTGACTTTGTTATATGATATTTGTTTGGTATTTTGTTAGTTAGTACTGATGTTCGTTTATGGGTCATCACCAAGACCCCCAAGGTCCAAGAATAATGTTTGTATATCTATCTAAAAATAAACTATTTACGAATAAAGGAACGGAGTTTTATTTAAGGGGGTTCGTGAAGGCAAGTAGAAGAGAAATAAACATAGCTGTTCATTCCCGCCTGTATTTACTGTTTACAGCTTTCTGCGCCAATGATTCGCCAACTTCACAGATTAACAACGGACGCGGAAAATATAAGCAATAGTTACTTAAATAACACATATTATTTGTTACAATTTAATAATAAATAGTTAAAACTGGAGCAGGAGCTTTTTTTTTTTTAACATACATGAAAATAAATCAAACAGACTACAAATATAGCAGTGAAATATGTGAGAACAATTGTAAATAACACACTTACAATAAGTTAACATATATAGAAAAAAAATTATCATTTTAAATTAAAAAAACTCCATTCAAAGTTGTACAGAGTACTTATGGTAGTATAGAATTGTGGTTGAAAGAAAACAATTACCGATATGTAAGAAATCATTCAGAAGAACTCCTTGAATGAATTAACTGGATCAACTCACAAGCGTAACTAGCAGTAGCAATTAAGTTAATTATAAAAACAACTACTACATTAATTTATATTTGTGCGAAGCATAACTATAAATACGAAACCACTTGGCCAAGACCTTAATCAAAGAAGACTGGCTGAAATTGAACATTTCTTGATTTGGTTGAACGTAGGTTATTGCTCTCAAATTATTCAAGATTTATATTTTTAATGTTTGGCAATTAATCATTCACCTTCGCTAATTACAAAGAAATATTATCAAGGGACAAAGGTTTTTATTGGCGAATTAGTGAAGTCATGAGAGGCTTGAAGAATTTTAGCAAAACATTGACTATTCATTAAATAAATTTATTGGAAAGGACCAAGACTTCATTGGATTTTGTTTTAATCTATACTACCTTTTAGGTCGCTATTTGGGGTTTTACTTTCAATTAGTCAGTGATTAATTTCGGTTTTATACATTTGGAAAAAAAAATTTATTTAACGATTAAAAATCTCTGTGACACTAATCACTACTACCTATATTATGAAAGCTTCAATGTTAACTAGACTGCGCTAAGTATAACGGTCAGTTTGACATGGAGTGCAAAAATAAGCATTTTCGACACATTTTACTTTTTTATTTTCATAAAGGCAAGAAAGCAGCTGAGGCTCACACAAAGAGATATGCGAAGTTAATGGTGTTGATTGTTTACCAGATTCCACCTGTCAGAATTGGTTTAAAAAATTTCGTTCTGGAGATTTCTTACTGAACGATGACCAACGTTCTGGTCGACCTTCTGAAGTTGATGACAAAATGAAAGCCATAATTGAAGTGAATCGTTATATAACTCTGCGAGAGATTGCAAAACAGTAAAAAGTATTTCACACAACAATCGAAAATCATATAAGACGTCTTGGAACTTGTTAAGAAGCTCTATATTTGGGTTCCAACCACTTATAAAATTGGAGGAAGCAATTAAAGAGAAATGACCAGAATTGGCAAATCGCAAAGGAATCGTGTTCCACCACGACAATGCGAGGGCTCACACATCTTTAGCAACACGTAGGAACCTATTTGAGTTTGGTTGGGGAGTGATGTCGTATCCCCCATACAGCACCATCGGACTGTCATTTATTTCGAAGTTTACAAAACTTCTTAAATCGTAAAAATTTCACTAATAACGATGACCTCAAATCGCACTTGGTTGAGTTATTTGCTGACAAGGACCAGTTATATGAGCGCGGTATCATGAAGTTACCAGAAAGATGGCAAAATGCCATCGAATAAAATGGAAGATTTTTGATTGATTAAAATTGAGTTATATCACACTAAAAACCGAAATTACTTTCTAGCCAACCCCGATATAAAGGTGGTAGTTAAATCTTCAATGTGTCAACAAAAATAAATGATTGTTACAGAATTACAATTATGTTTTCAAGAAGTTAATAGATGAGTAAATGGTTGCTTATTTCTTTCGCCCAGTTTATTCTCACGAGTTACACAAGGCTTATACCATAAGTTATTGAATCTGTTCATCGTTAAATAATTGTTCAGTAAGGGAACAATAAACCTTCTGCATCTTGCATTATAAGAAAGGGATAGCAGATATATTATAGAAGAGACACGTCGTTACTGAACACTGCAGGGTTGGTGAGTGCTTAAAGGCGTTAACACACATGGTCAGGAAACCATACAAAACCTGAGCTTCGAAAAAATACTAACACTTAAGGGAATGTTATAGAGGAGAGATCCTAGTAGCATGCACTCCATTCAATTTCGGGAGAGTTTACAAAAGACAGTTCTGTTAAGCTCAATATTCTCATTCATTTATAAGGCATTTTTTCAAACAATCAACTGGGTAATGGCTGCCTGTTATAGTTTTAATTAATTTGATTTTCCATTTATGTATTAATTTTGTGTCATGTTATACGAGATGTTGTTTCTCTAAGTTGCGTCACGTGCTCGTGATCGACAGAACTAATATGGTCATAGTCGTTTTTATATTTTAATTTACGTTCGTTTAGTTTTCTCGCATGTTCTATACCTGGATACGATTACACAATGCAAAGCAAATATATTAAACTGAGACTTATTCACGATGCAATGTTTTTGTCGATAACATCTGTCATGTAAACAGCTGTTGAGTAATCCGTCCTCCAAAAGGCCCCGCCGACTCACACAGGCACGTCCTCTGTGTGGGTTGTGATGCATGAATCACTTGCCCGTAGCTGCTGGTCCATGCGCTGCGTTCGTTGGCCCCATGCACGGTGAAAGCGTTATGAAAGGTCCAGCAAGGCCGATGAACTTAACCCTCCGATTGTTGCTGCACCTGTGCACACGTTCCCGCCACCCTAGATCCGCCATAATACTGTCAATATCCCTAATATTGACAACATTATTGAAGCAAGACTTACGATATTGAAGAAAATTCGGAAAGCCTGTACTCAAACCTTTTATAGTGGAAGTTCTTACAGGGGGAGGGGTATTGACAATAATACTGAAGCGAATGTGACACGTCAATATTTTTCACCAGTTGTGTGTGTATATATATATATATATATATTACATAAATTAAGTAAACTGTCTTTCCTCTGTTTGCAAATGTGTCAGCTCGCTTTAACTGATCTAGTGATTGTGATGTTACAATTTATCACAAGGTATATTTCACCGCTGAGTAAAGGTTGGTTAAATTGCAGCTAGATGGTCCAAGTAATAAATTTTCTCACCATTTATCCTATTAGTTAAACTGATCTTTTTTTTTTTATTTCTAATTAAAAGAAATTAACTTGCGCTCGTTACAAGATGTTGACAATCGTTTTAGATCTCACCTGACACTTTAGGTATTTAATTAACCACACAATAAAATGTGCCGCCACTACAAATTGAGGCACTCTCAAAATGTAATTAGGCAAACTAATTTATTATCATACAAAAAAACAAAACGAAATGACAAATCTTATCTGTCGAAGAGGATAACGTTTTAAAATCACTATCAGCAAAAAACGACAATTATCAGTCATTCGAAACTTTTGTAAAGGCCGCTATCACGCCTCAATCCGGTAGAAAAGTATCTGTTAATTTCTGTTAACTGTTAATAAAAAAATAATAATAAACAGAAAAAAATAAACTTGATGGTTTGATTCTACCACGCAATAGAGAATACAACGAAACCATAGAGAATATAATAGAATACGTCTAAGGAGAAATAGAGTCGTTAAAATCTTGAAGCTGGTACAATAGCTTGATTATTATCCATAAAACGAATTTATACCGCCCGGCACGAGCTTTATGATTCGCGATAGCTTCAAAGGATGGCTTCTATCTTAAGAAACCATTTTTAGTTCACCAATATCACTATCTTAGCAATTTATCTAACTAGGACACACCCTTAAATTTTTACAAAAAAAGTCTAATGCAACTTCAAAAGGCTCTTAAAACGTTAAGGCTCTCCATTTCAAATCATTTCACCGAGGATAGTACGCTACCAAAAAATTGAAAAATGGCCACTACTATTTAGTAGTAGGCTTATATAATATATATATATATTTATATCTGTCTACCATCTTCACAGCGAACACTTAACGTCAAGTTTATATTTCAACCAGTCATATGGCATAGGTATATTTTTGGAACACAAAAACTATTTTTTGGTCACTTTTAGACAGCACGTTGAACTTGACTGTTTTAAGACATTAAAAAGTTACTTGGAGGGTACTTTCTTGTCCTTTTTTTTTTTTTTATTTATTTAGAAGCGATTTGAGTTACATCTTTTGGTTTCTATTTAGTCTGTTCGTATATGTCGTTAATACGAAAAAATTTCATATCCCCCCACCATATCCCCTTGTTACTAAATACAATATAGATTCTACAAATGAATCTATTTACAATAGATCAATATGTTTCCTGTAGCTTGGCTACATTTTTATACAATTTTTGATTATTACACATTGCGATCTGCGCACATGATGTACATTATACATTAATTTATTGAACATCTTTAAACATGATGGGGCTCACCTTACTTATTGTAAACTTAAAACTAACTTACATCTAACAATAAAAAACTTAAACTAAATCTTAACCTAATTTTCCCCGACAGTCTGTTGCCACCGCGATGAGGGACTGGTGGTGGAGCCACAGTGTTAAAAAACACTGGGTTTGCGAGGTGCTGCAACGAGTCAGAACACTTGACGTGTCTCCGGAGGATGAACTCGCCCACCGATTTCATTCCAACTTTGTGTGAATTTGTCAATACCTAGTAAATTAGTATACGTGTGCGCTGGGAACTAGCCGTTACCAAGTATAGATAAAGAAAACCTTGTTCGTTAAGTCTGTTACTAAGTCCCTGCCTAGACTAATCAGTCTAGTGAGTTAACATCTTGAATAGCTCTGGCATATAGATTCTTCATCACTGTTACTTTCTTTCGATTGCAATGTTCGTCACGAATTACACAGTTGCATCACATCAGTATGCAACGATGCATCTCTGATGCCTTTAGGCGGCCCGCGCATCACCTTCTTTTGAATCATATTACCTTTTAAACGTTATTTTTGTTAAAGTACATTTTATCAGGAAGCTTAACGAACATGACCGTAAAATTTAAATTTAATATAATAAATGAGAAGTGAAAGATAGGATGTGTACGTCAGAATCAAGGGGGTAATTGGAAAAATATGAGAATGGGTATGGGGAATTTTGCGTAGGATTTTTGATTTTAGAGGTTGAAATTCGGAAATTATAGACGTTTGACTGATCGCCGCTACATGTCTTGTCTAGCTTGTTTTTTTTTGTTCACGCCAGTTTGTAATTGGCTAATGTTAACTAAGTGTCACCCAGAACTGTTTAACGCTCATTAGATAAGAGCACTTAGGTTCTCATTAACTTAAATTCCATTGGGTAGGCAAGAAAGTGATTTCGGTTTGCACCAGTAGATAGCCTTGTGTTTGTTTCGTCATTCTTTTGTCAAGGTTAGAATTTTTTTCTTTTGAGATTTGGTAGTCGATACCTTTAGGTTGCTATAGAAACAAATTCCGTGTCATTTTGTTTACACCAAGCGGCTAAGGCTCACAAAGAGATATGTGAAGTTTATGGTGTTGATTGTTTAACAGAACCTTCTAAAGTCGATGATGACAAAATTAAAGCCATAATTGAATCGAATCGTTACCTACCTGTGCGAGAGATAGTAAAACTGTTAAATGTATCACACAGAACAATTGAAAATCACATAAGAGATCTTGGGCTTGCTGAGAAGCTCGATATTTGGGTTCTGCCACGACAATGCGAGGCCTCACACATCTTTAGGAACACGTTGTAGCTTGGTTGGTAAGTGATGTCGCATCCCCTATACAGCCCCGACCTTGCACCATCGGATTATCATTTATTTCGAAGTTTGTAAACTTAAATGGTAAAAATGAGTGTTTTGTTGATAAAGACCAGAAGTTCTATGAGTGCGGGATCATGAAGTTACCAGAAAGATGGCAAAAGGTCATCGAACAGAATGGAAGATATTCAACTGATTAAAGTTAATTTTTTGTATTTCACAACAATGGTTGTATTCACACTATAAAACCGAAATTACTTTCTTGCCAACCTCAATACATTTGCAGAGCCATTCTTGAAGGGATGCTCTCCCGTCTAGGATCCTTTCCTTGGATTGGAGCTAAGGAAATATGTCGTGTAACGGACTGGGATGATTCAAAAAGTAATGGATATCAAAATATCAAGAACAAAGCAGTTAATGCCACATTTGCTGTAACTCTTGGCTGACAGAAGTACAGTGAGCAATTTTGTGAAATTGATGGTGTCCAGTGGTATGGCAGGGGAAGGTTATTCGTGTTTTCAATTTATGAACTGTACTGTTACTCCATAAAGTTATTATATTTTCCAGAACGCTTTCACACATCCTCAACACTACAATCGAGAATAATGTGACAAGCATTAATATCAAGGGTAAATAGGCAATCTATCATTTCGACCTTAATTCATATCCGTTTGAGATTGATGTAAAGTGTAGCGCTAAACTAAAGCTGCATGTTTGACAGTCGAAAGCACTTTTTTATTAAGGAAAATTACAGTAATTTTCCCACTTAAATTTCTTTTCATGAGAATCCATTTGTCCTGCGTCTTACCCTTTCCTATACCCCAATTGTCTCTACCCTCAGTCTAGAAGGCTAAATCTCCGTGCCCAATATCTACTTCTAATTAACCCCCTTCTAGCTAACGTCAAGCTCCATTATGTAAAGGCAGTGTAAACTTTAAAACCACTAAACAGAGCTGTATATGCTTTTTCTACACGCCATTTTTTCTTAGATTGCTATTATATATTTTAGAAATTTTCAGAAAAGTCTTTAAGAGACTATATGATTGCCCAGAGCCAATATATAATTTCCAAAACTGTATAGTGTACCTTTCACCAGCCAGAACCATTAGCCTAAAACCAATGCTGTACTGGGGCAAAGGCAGTATGGTTACCTTAAAGTACATTTACCCTAACAAGTCGCAAACAAAACGCGTACAAAGAAATTAAATGAAGATTTGTTACTAATGTCAGTTTTCTAAAGTGAATACAAATTTACAGCAGTTAGCACGTGTGGTTTTCGCATCGATCCGCTAGCTGCAATACATCGTTTGTTAGGACATGGAAGCTACTAAGAGTTAATATTTAATTCATATTCCCTTCACACCGACACTTCGAAGGCAAATGAATTGACCATTTATCATAAATTATCTTACATATTCTATTTTTAAACAAGTTATTTATGGCAGCTTTCTTCATACATTTTTGTTTGTTTGTATTTATTTCATTTAATAAATTTTTAACTTTACTTTTAACAAATTTGTATCCTTAAAGGAAATGATGACTCAGCTGGCTAAAAATATGTTTCTTGCAAAAATAGCTTTATTAAAATGATGTAATGGAATCAACAGAACGTATTTTAAGCAGTTGCTCAGGACTTCAGTTTTTTTTTAACGTCTTCTTTCTTTTGGGGGGAAAAAAGGCTTTTTAGCTAAAACCATTTCACTTGACAAAGTATAATAGTGAGCTCACATGAAACGTAGGTTTGGTGGAGGTCACGAGACGGCCTCCACCTTAGACGTCGTTCTGGGCTGCCGGGGATGAGGTGGGAGAAACAAAAGCTTTAGCATAGAGATCAGGATGGTGGCCAGGGAGGCAGGAATGGAACTCCTGGTAGCTGGATGTGGCTGGGCCTTGGATGAATGGGATGTTGAGATCTGCACGAAGGGTACAATTTTTTATATATAAAGAAGCGTTGGTAATCTTAGGGAGGATTCTGGATAGCAGGGATTGCATGCGAAGGATATTGCAGGACTTCTATTCCAGGAACAAATGTCGTTGTGAAGAATGTCTTCTTTTCTATTGTCACTTTAGAGCAATTGCTAATGAAACACAGAAGTAGTTTGAATCATCTGTTAGTTAAGTGAATCGCTTGTCTAGGATAAAATCTGGGATTGAACAGGAATGGTTAAAAAAACCCAATGGTTTGGTTAATAAGCAGAACTGGAGGACATGGAACGATCCCCTTTAAGAGAAGGGCATACCTTTGGGAATAAAAAATACATTTGTCTAGCACAGAAGATGATATTGAGACCAAGAAATGACTCACAACCCTGTAAGGTGTAAATTAAAACCCAAGAGCGTTAGGTTTCCTAAGTTGCAAAGGTCTATATGTATTGAGTTTCCCAAGTCAAGGGGATAAAAACATCGAGTACTGTTGGCACAGTTATGTCTATAGCCATCAGTATATAAAAGGCTTTCGGTTCGTTAAAAACGTTTGAGTGACACTACATGACAAATCACAATCCACTGTTAAGATTTTTTTTTTATGTAACCAAACCATAAGTATTAAAGTAGAAATGTCATTTGGAACTTGAGTTAGAAGGATACGAAAAAACGTTAGGCACCAATAAAAATATTGATGAGTGATGAGAACAAATGGTTTTACAGTTAGCTCTTACAATTAATCCTATTTTAGGGCACAGCTCACACCGAGGATTTACTAGAAAGAAAAAAAGAACTACTTTTTGTCCCACACGTCGTACAAAAACAGATGTGTTGGTATTTTAGAGGGGAGAGGGGGTCCGTCCGCGCCAGGCGCACTTCAAAGCCATCTCGATTGCCTCTTGAGGAATTCTGTATTTTTAAACCGCAAGTTGTTTCTGGCCTTGGTCGACTCCAGAACTGCCTCAAAAATCCAGCAACTATCGCACTGCCATCGAATAGACATGGTTCCCAGGATTTTCATACTGTATCATTACACCTCGTACTCAAAAATATATTATATTACATAATTAGATATATACAACCCAAACGTTTTCACCAATGTAATGCACTAGGATTCAGGCTCTTAAAGGCAATATCTGTAAACATTATTTGCAAGCACTTTGATGTAATATAATTACACAAACCCAATTGAAACCTTACATGTGTGATTCACTGCTATTTTTATTTCTTTATTTTTGCTAGGGGTCTTGTTGCATTAGTTATATTTTTGTATTTTAATATAAATAAAGTTTCATACACTCGACATCAAAAAAACATATCTTGCCTATGTCTTCGTTAAAAAAAAAAAAAAAATCGCTACGGTTGCTCTAAATGTTAAGATTTCTCATGTCATAGCTCTGCAGTTATTTTAGTTTAGCGTTCTCATCACTTACACACATTTCTAGAAAATACGAATTAAATCAAACGCAAAAAGGAAATAAAATTAAAAAAACAATACAAAATTGCATTTTAACCAGTAATTCTTTTAAAAAAAGTATTTCGATTTTGAACGACTCAAATAAAACGGAGTATTTTTCATCATAAAACCTAGCATTATTTTTACAATTTTTTGCTTAAGAAACTCATGTCGGTCCCCATCACGAAACCGGATCATCTCATGATATTTTTCCTTAAGTTTTTGAGTACAGTAGGTCGTTAATGTTTATAATCAAAATAAAAGATTTACATACAATTGATGAAAAAAAAATTTAGTGGGTAAATTAAATAAAAAATTTAGAGAGATATTAAATTATCCATTGTATCAACTATAACAGTTCTCTGGCTCAAACAGTCATGAAATTACTACTTGCAATTCTCTAGAGCATAGCGTAAGTTATTTATAAGCAGGGGAATTTCAGCTATGTACGTATTTAGCTAAGAAATAATCCTGGAATGAGTTGCTAAATAAATAATTATTTAAACATACAAATGTCTTACCTTATAAAACAAATAATAACTACCAAGGACAAATCGATTAGACTCACACCCGTAAGCTTTACAAATAAGAAAAGTCGTTTAAACGCTGAGTTGGCATGACAAACCGCAAACAAATAATTACGAGGCATTTAAAACTTATGGAAGAAAATAAGCAGCTGCGGTGAAATATCTACTTCTTATAAGGTTTCATTTATTGTACGAAATTAGAAAGCAAATTAGATGAAAGAAAGCGTAGAGACTTTTTAAAAAATTGTAGATGAGAAGTTGAACGCAGACAAGAAAATAACTCAAGGCGTCCGAATTTTACCTATGGCAGAAAGGATTTCAGTATAAAGCGAGTTGAAAATAAACAAAAACACGCTAATATCCTTTCAAACGGCCATAAACAACATATATTGATCTAATAATACTAATTCGCAATATTGGTACCACCATTGTGTTTGTTTATTAAACTATTTCACATAAATGTGACGGACGTTCTAGTTTATAGATAGAAATTCCCATTATTTTACAGATTAAATTAGTTGAAATATTTTGTGCAGTAGAATGCGAGAATAACCTTACAAGAAAAAAAAAACTATTGATTGATTCCTATAGAAAAGTTATCCACTGCTAGGTCCCAATAATGAGATTATAAGAAAGAGTATTTTTTTAATGTTGTAGGCCTTGCCATAAGAAATGTCAAGTTCATTAATTAATGATCAAGGACCAAATTTTTTTTTTAAAATAGGCCAGGGCAATTTAGTCAACTATAAAAGATTTAAAATTATTTGGTCCATAATACGTAGTAAACTACGCTTCACCGAGCTTAAAAAAAGTCTTCACCATGCACTAATGAAAAATAGAAATACTTTTGCTGCGAAATTAAAAAAAAAACACGTAAATTGTATATCCGACAACAAATACTTTCTAAGACAATACTAAAAATATTAATAATCCATCATTTAACGCTTTACAACCCACACTACGCGATTCAAAAAATAACAGCTAACTTACCTACCATGATTCCTACTTCTATTATGCCATGTTTCCATTACCATTTTTACAAGCATGCTACAACAGTGTGAAACCTTACTGTGTATTGATTTGCATTTGCTGAAGGATGAAAAATACTTTATCTGTGATTAAATGCAAATCACAAGAATTAAAATAATGACGATTGTAAAAACGAAACTGAATGAATATAAGCATTTTAACTAAAATCTATTAATTTAATTAATCTTACCCACTGGAGATCTTAAGTTTGAAAGTATAATTTATTATTTATTATACAATTTCCAATGTTATAGTAAAATCTCAATAATCCGGTTGTTCTTCAGTCAGAAAAATATACTGATTCGGGGCGTTTGTGTAGCTAGCTCAAAGCAAGAAGTGAGTGTCTACTTCAGTTCTCTGAAATTTTCCAATTTTCGCAAAAAACCTATCCACTCATCCAAATCCTCTTGTCAACTCTTCCTGGTCGCCTAAAACGACAGTGGTCTCGCAATCGTACAGAATGTAAGTGATGGGATCCTATTCATCATTCCTCACTTCTGGCCTGAGCGTCTGTGGCTCTCTTCTCTTGCTCTCTCTCTCTCTCTCTGGTCTTCGCCTCATGGCGAAACGGTCGAAGGGAGGGAGCTCCTTGCTGAAGATATTGCCACGGGAGGGAGTGGGGGGGGGCTCCTGAGCAGAATATGTATGAATATAATGTAAGAATAGAAATTGTACGTTGGTATTAATAAATTATTAAATCCCAATTAAAAATGCTCAACAAGCAAATAGTAACTTTTCAAATAAAGATCTTATTAATGAATAGTCCTCTGAAAAGCACGCGATCCAAACAAACAAACCATTATTTAACAATTAGATATTTCGTGGACAATGAAACACATTGTCGTCAGCTGCCTAGTTGGTCTTTTAGATCTTATAAAATGTTCTAACTATTTCGTATTTATTTTTCTGGTTATAGTTTCAAATTAAAATGACATAATAAAACCTGTCTAATAAATATAATTGACCGAGGCAGTAAACCCAACTTCAATGTGCAAGAGACCACAGACTATAAACCTCATCGACCCGTCTGGGAAGTCCGGGACATCGATCCCCTGGTGGGAGGGTGGAGAGATTCATGATATGATTAGGGTGGTTGTGCACAAACTAAATGTTTTCTACATAAAAAAAAGAAGCATTAAATTCCATACAATCGCGTCTTCATGGATAAAAAAAAAATGTTGCAATAGTTTCGGTTTGGCTCGTCCTTTCCCCGAAATAATATCGTTGGACCTTCAGACTCTTAATATACCTTACATTCTTGAACTCATCCCTTCCAAGTTCATGAAATTCCATAATAACTTATCCAAACACCCTAATCCCCTAACACAGTCATTGCACTGCACCACTCATCCCTATAATCCTCCTTGGAGACTGAAACGGCAGTGGTCTCGTGACCTGCTATAAATGCGTAACAGTGGGAGTCCTGGCAATGGCAAGTTTCTCCATCATGTCCTGAGCGTATGTGGCTCTAGCACTTCGTCGGCCTCCACTGAATGAGAACATTTATCACAATTACGTATTGCCTAAAAAGGCAGATTGTAAAGAAGAAGTTTCAATATGAATTTTTAGACATCAAAGACTTGTGATCGACCGATTAAAAGCAAGTACACCCGTTACCACAACCTGTTTGATTTTGTAGAAGAAATTTTCAAGTAGTTCATAACGGAAAAATATATTTTAAATAATATAGACGATACTGGGTACATCCGTTTATTGAAAATTATTAGAAAAACACGACCGCAAAATGGCACCGAAACATGCCAGGAGCTGTGTGCACTAGTCGTAATTAAGGATGAGTAAACCGGGCCGGGGGATGTTATACTGTAATCATTAGTACTTGTAATCTTCATTACTTGTCATTGATATCAACTCGAATGAAATCTACTGACGACTCCACCAGATAAAAGGCTTTAGATAAACGGATTTGAAGTGTATAAAATTGCCAAAGACATATCTAAAATAGGATAATCTACAAGGCGCCTTTACTCATGTTCAACGACAGCGGTCCTTCGATTTTATTGATCTGAAATGGTACATTCGACACACCATTTCGTCAGAATAAAATAACGAAAATTATTGAAAAAAAAATACAAGCTTCATTAACTTTTATGATTTCTTAAGTTCCAGTTAACAAATGATCTATTACTTCATCGTTGAAGATGAATTATATTAAATAATTTCAAACATATCCCCCATAGATATTGAGTTTTTAATATTGTTGCTCCCCCCCCCCCAGTTTTTTCGATATTGTTTATTCAATTTCTGTATTTATTTCATATTTAATTAATGTTTTTAAAAAAATACAAATTAGTCGATAATCCATGAAAAATAATTTTACTCTATTACAGAAAAAATAATAAAGAATTTAAATATTTCAGCAAAAGGTTCCTTTGGAGACTGTCCTACATGCATCACAGGCCAAGTATTCGCTTACAGGATGCCTGTGTCTTGTGTCATATAGGATCATCATAACCAAGTATGTCAACTTTTCAAAATTATTCGTAAGTTAAAAAATAACTTATTGTGACTCTCAAAAATTATGCCTTGCATAATTATATATAGGTAGGCGATATTGATGGATTTGATACTAAGCTGAGTACACTCCGGTGTTATCAGTAGGGGGGGGGGTGATAACGTTAAGAGATAAGAAGAATTATCTTATCAAGCGTATATATATATGAAGGTCATTATGACATTTTTTTTCGATTGGATGTAAATGCAGGAAGAGGAGAAAATTGTATCTCAATTATTTTATTATTTATTTTGTACATTATATATTTTTTTGAGGTTTTGAAATAAAAAACAAAACAAAAAAAAAACAACCCTTTTTTTCGTTTCACTTATAAACGCAAACCAGTAATGTTTAGTTCCATTCAGGATTATTTTCGAGCCAATCAAACTCACTCAATAACGGTCACATCATATTCTATCAATAAACTCAATATTTATTGAATTTAAAATGACAGCACTATCGTTTTGTGGCTATAAACATTTTTTACTATGCCCATAAGAGTACTTTCTTATAATCCAAGTCGAGCGCGAACCTCTAGTAGTTGATAAGCTCTTACAAGTGCTTAGAAACCGTTTACAATAAATATTTCAATTTTATCCCTCAACACACGGTATATTACAGAATAAACGGCGGTATAGCAAAAATCAATTTACAGCTTATTTACTCGCGAGTCACTTAAGAACAAATAGCTCATAGAACACGCATATGATTTTAGTTGTTAAACGCGTGTTGAAAAAAAAACAAAAACAAAGGTCCTCTTTTTTACAAAAGAGTTGGTTAAACAACCAATCGTGTCACTTTTCACTAAAGTTGACCGAAACACAATTATTTAGCAGTTTTGTTTATTATAAAAATCGATAGCAGCCTTACGTGCTTCCCTCTCGACAAAAGGCTGACATGGAGCCCACACACGAGGCTAAAAATAAGAGAACTAAACAGACGCTCTCGACAACAACTTTACATACTACTCGAAGGACATCTCATCTCTCAATAGAAAATAAATTACTAATCTACAAAGTTATACCCTAAGCCAATCTGGACATACGGAATAGAGCTATGGGGGACAGCAAAAAAGTCGAGCATCAAGCGCATCCAATCCTTTCAATCAAAAGTCCTGAGTACAATAGACAATGCCCTTAATACGTCAGCAACAAGACCCTTCATAACGATCTTAATATACTCCACATCCAACCACCCTGATCCGTAGTCATTACACAGGCCACACATCCCTATAATCGACCAGCGACCAGTTTCTCAAATCATGTCCTGAGCGTATGTGGCTCTCGCGCTCTTGGTCAGCCTCCACTGCCTCGTATCCGGTGACGCGGCTGATGAAGGAGTTTGGGGGACTTCCCAAGACACCGCTCCCATGGTGGTGACAACCATGCGGATTCGGGAGGTCTCTGGGCTGTTTGTAAATACTGTATGAATGAGCGAGTGATCTGTAAATATGGTATGAACGAGAACATTGAACACAATTACTTATTGCCCAATAAGGCAGATTGCAAATTTATCACAATAAAGAATTGAATATAACACAAAACAAATAAAGTAGACTCAGAAGTTATGGCTCGTGGATAGTTTATAAAACAAAACCGAAATCTGATGAGGGTCTTGGCTGAATTTATTGAACTGTTCGTCTACATTCCGTTCTGCCTGCTGCGAAGGTCTTGCAGTTGACACGACGGTGAAAGGTGGCATCTGGTTTGACCTTCATCTAGTTGTTCTCTTTGTCGGGGGATGTTCGCTTGGAGAACCTCTTTGACAAAGATCAGGTGACGTTTCCATGTCTCTGTTATTGAGAGTCTTCTTTTCGTTGCTCCTTCATCCACCAGTTGTCCTTCTTAAAGGTTAAAATTTCAATTGTTTCAGGCATTATTTTATTTTCTTTCGAAATATTCAGTGAGGGTCGTCCAGTTTCACTTCGCGAAGTATAACAGCCTCTAATTATATATTGTAAGTACATTTTGACATTCAGCTCTCGCGAGAGCAGCCTGGACTTGAATAATAAAGAAAAACCAAAGAAATCCGAGTTAGCATATCCTCTACAGGAATAGACTTCATACAGGATTTCATTCGTGGTCCTAAAATAACCTTGTTTATTCTTCTAGCTCAATATTCAGTGGCTTTAATGGCGACTGAGAAAAGATACTTTTTTTCATCGTACTGTAGAATATATAAATGTTGGCCATCGTTCAAATAATTTACAGTTTTTAAAATAATCGTCACTTATGACTATTCTACCCTTTTATATAAAAAAAACCCTTCGGCATGCTACAATGGCAACGGAGAGGGTTTTCTCCGATAGAAGATGCATAAAATATTCTTTTTCCGGTAACTAATAATGACTACACTTCCTCTTTCGCATGCGAGGGAAGTGACAACCATGTGGATTTGAGGGGTCTCTAGGCTGTTTGTAAATACTCTATGAATGAGTGAGTGAATGGAAATTGTAAATATGGTATGAATGAGAACATTTATCGCAATTACTTATTGCCTAATAAGGCAGATTGTAATTTTATCAAAATAAAGAAGTTTAAAAAAAAAAATCATAATAAATAAGAAATCGAGATTATGTCGCTGCCGGCTGTGAAACGTTATTTCTTTTTTACAGTCATGGCGAGAGTTCGGTCGAAGAAAATTCAAGATGGGAAGCTCGTTCACACAATTTTAAATATTGTTTTATATTTGTAATTCACAATAATCATCTGTTGCATATCAATACCCATTACATTAGCTACACACATTGTAATTATAACAAAATACCTCAATTTTTTTTGTATTCCTTTGTTGCCAATTACCAATGTTTGACACCTACATTATTTTCTTTTTTGGTATCAGAATCTGTTGCAGACATGCATAATAGTTATATTAATAAATTTGATGAAAACCTAACAACTCTCTTTCATGTCCAAACGAAATATTCTATTCAAATATATTTATTTAAATAAACCATAATTTCCAAGCTGAATGTATCAGCGTGCTCGATTTATTGCCACGAAAAATTGTAAGGATTTTAACAGGTCTGTTGTGTGACGGTTTGTAAACTTTTGTTAGATTTTATTACTTTCTACTTACAATTTATATTAATGTATTTTACTGCATAACTGTCATAGGATGACAGACGTGGGCTGACGAAAGCGCTAGAAGTAAATAAAGAAAATGATTGAAGGGAAGTCGTAGATTAACCACAGATCTATAAAGGGGTTAGTGTGTTCAAGGCGAACTAACATGAGTGAGTGAACCTTCATTCACACATGGTTGTTGTTCCATGGCTGGAATGCAATATGCCCAGTGCATCGCCGTATTAGGACTCGCATACAGCATTGCACTGTCATTTGCAGTCCATCGACCGAAACAACAACAACTAAGCCTCAAGACAGGGACACAATGAAGACAATTAGTGGATTACTGCAGTAACAATTATAACAAAATAAATCACAAAACATCCGTCAATATCTAGTTGATTATGGGATCAGTTGCCATTTTTCCACGGTAGGACACTCGTAAAATACGAATATTCTATTCTTGAAAATATATATATAATCAAAGTGAAGGAGCGATAAATTTCCCGTTATTATAATTTAATTAAAAAAACTACTTCAGCACAATCGCAGAACGTACAGGAAAGTAAGAAAGAATGAAAGTTAACCCAAAAAGGACATAATGCCTGATATCGGTTACAAAGAGGTATGTTTTAATTTATCCGGTTAAAAAAAAAATAAAAATACCGTCACTTTTGAATGAAGTGTTGACACGCGATCGCTTGGTGGAATCTTGCCAGGATCATGAGATATGCATGAGACCGTTCCACGATTTTCAACGACCTTTAACCAATTCGATAATCTAACAAAATACCATCATCACATAAAAACAAATTAATCTTCGATTTCATGATTGACAATTAGAGGGCTATGCCCCAACCCCCTTGTTGCAAGACTCGCCTGTCAAATTCAACTCAAGTCAAATCTGGTTTATGACAAAACGTCAGAAGACGGAGAAACACTAAATAACTCGTATTCTTGGGCTATAAATTACAATGGATTAAGTGTTAGATTCTACACACTAGTTCTACTAGTTACACAGCTGATTTAAACACGAATCCTATGTTTTCAAGATGTGCAGTATAATTATATGTAGGACAGGAAAAAATATTTTATATAATAGAGAGATATTGCATGTTTTTAAAAAGAAAATCAATTATAGTTTTCTGCTAAAATTCACAGCTTAGTTGTTGCATAGCGAAATATCATATATTAAACTTGAACTGAATAAATTTATTTAATTTTAGTAACTGTACTTATACAAATATCCTTCAGTGTGAAACAAAAATAGTCGTTTGAAAATGTCTAAAAAAAACCACCTCATATACATAACATTTAACAAACAGTACTTTCAATAATTCATATTTGTTTATGCATCTTGCCTCATGATGCATAATTTTGTACTATTCATTTAATTTTAAAACTTTGTCTTATTATAAAGGTATCTGAGCGAATATTATTAACTTACACATAACAGCATTAGAACCACTTCAACTAAAAATTAGTTAGCAAGCATATCTTTTAGTCATATCATAATTATCTAATTGACTTAGCTAGATTATGATGACTGGATGTATACTTCAAATATTTGAATGGCAAATAGTGAATTGAAAACTTTAACCAAATCGTGATAAAAGCTTTTACAAAGAGAGACCGGATTCAAAGTGTACACGATTACAGTTTCTAAAAATAAAAATGACTTACTGGATTTTTCACATATTCTTCCAGCCTGGCAGAAGCTTCTTTTCCTTTTTTTGGTCTGATGAGTAAGTAGATTTTCCCCACTTCAGTGGTACGCAGCAGCTTCTCGACGACCGCCATCCCAACAAAACCGGTCGCCCCAGTGATAAAGACATTTTTGTCTTTATAAAACTTTTTCACATCACTTTCCACCATTTCTGTAAGGTACAATAAAAATACAAGGTTAATAAATAAATAAAGCAACAATCCACTTGAAATCATACTCTGCTCATATGTAAGTCTTAACTCATTTGAGGCAGACACATTATTCATAAGTCATCGATTGATGATCAGCTTGTGTCAATATAGAGGCTTCATAAGGTAGAAAATCCATTTGAAATTGTTAACAGTTGTGCATGAAAAGGTATCAAATAATACGATAACTGTAGTAATAAGGTACAAATTAATTTGTCATGTATTGAGGGGGAGAATCAATGGTTTCCTTGGAGTCTAAAATGATAAATTAACTAAATAGTACAACTCAATTAACTAATTAATAGGAGCGAGAACATTTTATTATCATATTTTTTAATTGAAATCTAGTAATGAACATTACATATTATTAAACAGGGCATCAATCAAGACCTTTATAATTTGATATTCTATTGAACCTAATGAGAAAATTATATAGGGTTAGTAATTAATTAATTAATGATCCCTCCCCATATGATGGGGATGGAAGTGTTTTTCTTGCTATCGATTGGAACTGCCATGTAAAATTACTTGTCTATTGACCATAAAAGACAGAATGAAAGGCCGCAATAAGTATAATCATATCTGATGTATAAAATGTTATACGTATTATACAATATATAGCCAGATATCAAAAACCTAATTCAGAGAGTATACCAATAATGAAATTCGAGTACTCAACTTTTACAAAGGATCTCTAATTTGGTTTAAAAAAAAAACTTCACAAGAGGCTTCTAATTGCAGCTTGTTCCTCCCAGGCCTTAATCTTTAAATAGAAACACTGGAGAGGAAGAGAAGAAGTTGTTTGACTAAATATAGCATGGAAAGAATGAAGTTCAACTTTCTCTGCTCTTGATCTCCTAACACAGCAGCCAAAGGATTAAGGCTTAGATGAGTTCAAATATATCCAAACTGGAAATTAAAATATGATCCTGAACATATTCATTAAAATATATTTAAACAAAAAATAACAATCACTTAGTGCATTGGAATTCGTTGCTTTCAAGCGATATCTTCAGTATTTTAATTTTTTTTTATAATTAAAAAATGAGACAGATTAGTTCTATCCAAAATGTTGCTTATTTATTTGATGTAGATGAAAATATTTTGCACACTAAAATAGAATGTGGTTAGAAAAAAAAAAAATGTTGAAAAAGCCGGAATAAAAAAGTAATGAACCAATATATTTTTACCAAATTTAAATTCAATATTATGAAGAAAATGAATAATAAATACTTATAGATTGCTGTGCAACTGTGGGACTGTATATTTTTGTTCGAATGAAAAAAAAATTACAAGACTTTCAGTGAGAGTTTCATTGTTAACATGCCTACTGTCTAATAAAACGTTCGATGACACATAAATAATTAAACATATTTATAATGAAAAAAAAGGTTGCTTTAATTCTTCAAAAGAATTTTACTGTTAGTAGTACAAAAAAATTAGCCTTTCGGCAAATATTTATTGAAATTATGAGACTTCTGCTGACTGAGGTTCTTTTTTTTTAGTTACAGTGAGGTGGGATTTGAAATTTATTCAAGGTGTATTCTTCCATGGCGGAAAGTTGTAAGAAGAATGAAAAATTGTAACAAAATATGAATATTTAATCATTAATATTTATAATAAAATGTAAGATATTTTATATCTTGGGTATTACATGGTATATTTTTTTTTAAAAGAATCACGGGGGTGGATACATCCCTTTAATAACTACTGCTGAATACATCACCATTTATTATACTAAATTTTTATTTAGGGAACGCTACTTATGACACTGAATGGTCAAAATTAAACCCCAAAGCATGGGATTTCCAGCTTACTGATCAACAGCTGCCAGTAATTGTCATTGTCAGCTATTGTCACAAAAGCTAATAAAAAATGTAAACTACAATTTGATTCATGTTCTTGAAACCCGAACATAGAATTTTTTATGCAACAATAGAGGGTATTACATAGGCATGCATGTAAAGGAGGCGAACCAGTCAGAACATGTCAGCTGTTGTAACTATGTTTGTGTATTACTTGTATGATCGGACAGATTATTGCCGTGGCAGGATAATAAATTACAAATCTTCGAAGTAAATTCAGAATCAGATTGATTGTAGGGATAAAGTGATTTAAATAACGCGATCAACAGTGATGAAACTTCGAAATTTAGATTGATAACGCCAAAGAGGTTTGTTTAATGGACATGACCGGGGTTATATAATAAATGTGAGAATACTTACTTAAAGACAAAAATTGTCGGAGGTACTGAGATACAATACGAAGACAACGATACAAGCCGGCTTGGCAACTGACTGGTCCTGTTCCAAGAGATGTAATGCATCAATGGGCCGCGATGACGTCAGAGCGTTGCTGCCGCTCCGCGCCCCCCACCACCACGCGGTGCACCGCCTAATGTTTTTTAGGGGGGCTTCCTTGCTGGGAACCGGAAACCTTTCCAGTTCGATTGAGTTTAACTCGGCGTAAAATTCTCAGATGATCGACACCGTGATGAGTTTGCCATTAAAGAGAGTCCGAGAGCAGAACTAAGGTACCCCAGTAGAGGCCGAACGAAGGTTGTGGCAGTAGTTGGTAGGCGGCTCTGAAGTGTAAGTGTAGTCTTAAATCGGTCATCTTAATCGGATTACCTACTTTTTTTTCTGTTTAACGATTGTGTTTTAGAAGGCACAAGGTCCAAAAGGAGGACCACGTCATTTACTATTATGTATGGTCAAGATTCGTAAAATCCCCTAATGTTTACATTTCACAAACATGGAAAATTCCAAATTAGCTCGGAGCTAACGCGCTCTGCGAGACCTGCGCTACACCATAGTCAACGGCACCAGGACGCGCGGAACACCAACCATTCGAACAACAGCAGGAACCCATTTTAACGTTCCCATAGGATATAACTGGCTTTATCTGTGTATCATAGGTCTGATTATTAAAAACTAAATGTTAAAGTTGGATATTAAATATTACGGAGCTATTTAGTTTTGGAGAGAAAATTGATGGTATTAACGGACAGTTCAACATTTCTTAATGCTGCTGGTCTGTCTTAATGACAGTTGTAGGGTCTTTGAAACAGTTCTGTACTATTACAGACCGACGATGGTTATCACGGGTACGTTTTTGACATTTTGCAGATGTTTCTTGGGTTTTAGGGCATCCATTTGTGAGTTTATCGTGCCTTACCCTTTAGCATGGCAGGTCCATTTGATGCCTTCGTGACACTACAAATAAAAATAACTCATTGAAAAATAACGAAGGCTCGTAAATCAAAGAGTTAGCAATCAAAGGATATATGCTTTCCTATCATACAGCGAAGAGTGTCAACTTAATGATCCATATCTCCTGTTTTAAATCCATTAAAACCGTCGTTAAAGTTGTTATCGAATCCGTGAGGAAACCATCCATAATTGTGTGATGCATTATTTTTTAATCGATTTTTTTTTGAATATTCTATGAAGAAAATTGAATGTTGAAAATTATAAATGAATGAGAAAAGCGAATTAGTTGACAACACAAGTGGAAATGACTCCTGCCATTCTAGGCTTCCATTACAAGGTTTCCTTGGAAGATCATGCTATTTCAAGGGTAAAATCGACTTTTTGTCTTAATAACTACTCCACTTGTATGATCAAAATTGCAATAGTTCCATCCAGGTCTGTTTTAGCAATAGAAATAAGAGACAATTTTATTTAGAATCAATTCCATCTCGAAAATATTATTGGAACACATTCGAGCTTTGAATTTCACTAGCTATTACGCCTACCGTAGGATCAAGGATACTTTTTTTAAAAGATAGCACTTTCATTACAACAAGACCTCAACATAGCATCCCATAACCTACAAATTCACCTCTGCAATATAGAGCACTGGTGGATGGAGGAAAAAGCCAACGAAGGAAAATGCACCAACATAACTTTCACCCTACGACGCAGACGATGGTCACCGGTCCTCTTCCCGAATATAACACTGTGCATTATCTTCGATTCCAGCTAGACAAAATATTCACCAGGAACCCTCTAACGAGACTTAAAAGACAAGAACTCAACAGAAGGTTCGGACAACTGTATATACTGCCCAACAAGAGATCCTACCTCACACTAGAAAAAAAAATACTCATAGACACTAAAAACGATTTGGACTTGAGCTGTGGGTATCAGTAAAACCCTCAACCACGAAGCGTATTCAAATAAATTCCTAAGAACATCAGCTAATGCAACTTTTTATGTCATGAATAAAACCCTCCATAACGACCCTAAAATTTCCACTACCCAAGAACACATTTCCTAAAAATTCTTAGATTCCCGTCCAAAATTACACACAAATTCTCTAGCAATATGTACTTTCAAGAATCGCCTACACCTACTACCCTCCTTGGAGATTGAAGCGGAAGTGGCCCTGTGATCTTTTGTAAATATCTAGACACCGCGAGTTCTGGCGCTGATCAGGTTTCTCCCCTGAGCGTCTGCGTCTCTCACGTACTCATTTAGCCTACACTGTCACGTAACGGTGGCGTGGTTGCAGAAGTACCCTGAGAGATCTCTCAAATCTTCGCTGCCTTCTCTATAGCAAGGAAGGTGACAATACTGCGGACGAATTGGGGGATATCTCGGCTATGTATATAGATATGCCTCTATTGTAAATAGTCTTTAAATAAAAGAGTGCATGAACGTGATCTCTTATCTCATAATAATAAATCGAGGAGAAAAAAAAAATGTCGAGGCAACCGATCCTTGTATCTATCAGTAAGCGTTTACATTCTAAAATTCTACAAATACTGGAGTACTTATTTTAGGGGTAGGCTAAGTGTATTAGCAACACTTAATGTCGGTTTGTTTGGTTTTTTTTTTTTTCGAGAGAAACTTTAAAAAACAGGAATTCAACACTATCTCGAGAAGCTGAGTGGTACCGGTAGACATAGACTGTAATACGAAACTATTATCTGGAAAGTGGAATTTCGCTGGAGAGTGGTTTTTTTCGCAACACAGGCTATGACCTCGTTTAATGTCCTGGTTCTGTCAAAAAGGATGTAGCCAAGTGCTACAGAAGCCGTAATTAGCGAGAGTAAATACGCGTTTAAAAAATATAACTGCATTTCACTAGATAGTATTGTGGATTCGTGCAATGGTTAAAGACATTGATTTTTGTTACGGTTTTTCCAAAGCATGCCCGCCTATTCTAGTATTTGTGAGTCGTCTATTTTTCAAATAGAAACATGAAATATCACGTGTAGGTCCTTTTAATTAATTATTTAGTAATAAAAATATATATAGTTTTGAGGAGAGTATCAAAATAAAAATAGATAATTTGTGTGATGTATTTTTAGACTATATACAGGAGGTTATTAAAACTGCCATTGACATCGCGCTGACAACTGTTGAGTTCCACTAGATGTTTCAATTAAAGTTAGTAATGCTAAAAATTAAAGTTACCTCATAAATGATAATGAATGGTTATTATTCAAGTACTTAGTGGTATAAAAATAAATATTTCCCTGCATATATTAGAGTGTACAATTAAAGACTTCGACGTCATGTTTAATAATTGATTAAAAATTATTTGGGACTTCACTACTCTATAATAAGTCAAATCATTAAACTGCTGTCATTAGACCTCCATGACTTAGGTCTCACTTGACTGAAACACATCAAACCGTCCCTTGAAGTTCTTTAAGCTCAGTACGATGCTTAACCTCTTTTCCGTCTATGGTTATTTTATACTTCTTTTCTTATCACTTCAAACGATACGTCTCCCCCCCCCCCCTGAACGGGGTTTTCAATTTTATGTTGCAAAGGGTATTATATCGGATCAAATTAATTTTGCAATAATGATACGAACACGGAAAAGACATGTGCGATTACAAAAATAGACGCATAAAAAACATTGCAAACTCATACTGCAATCTCGATTATTTACAACCTACTACATAGTGACACAACTTTTTACACTTTGAAGCCCCTTCTAACTAAACGGACATTTTTAGACTTTTGCAGAGCGAACCTTCAGGGCCAGCCAGCATATCAGGCATTAAATCGACTTATAGCTCATTTTTTGAGACTTTCGGACTCTGTGCAATGCCCCTTTGGTTGAAATTGACCTTTTAGCAAGTGCAACAATGATCAAAGTTAATAGAACAAGTCAGGTGTCGCGGCCATAGAAGTACTACAACTGTTGAAATATCTGTACCAAGTTATTCATGAGTGAACACTTCTAGATGGAGTGTAACTAATCAAACCGTTTCCGGTCTATATAAAACTCATTTACAGTCACTTTTAGACTAGTGTTGTGTATTTTTTTTTTTATGTGTATTAAAAGCTGCTTGGTTGGTATTTCTTTTCCTTTTCATAAATTGTCCATTATATTTATTATTACCATCTTAGTTATTTAATAATAACAATAGTATCCTGCACGTTGTAATCATTGCCCAGAAGGACGTTTAGGAAACATGATTGTGAGTATTGAAAGATGCCTGAAAACCGGTCTAAAATAAACACTAAAGTCTAACTTGTACTGAGAGAATACAGAATCTTGCTTCAGTGACCATCATGTGACCAGGGTCACCTGTTCCTAAGGTGATAAACTACACAGGCAATAAACACTCTCATACAGGAAAGCTCTCTGCCTTGTATCAACCAATTTTTAATAAATACATTTAGTTTGATCATAAAAATATCATTACAATATACATATGACTGAGGCCAATCACTTCATTTATGGTACTAAATTTGTGACTTGCTAAGTACTGTACACCTGTGACCATATCCAAAATAAAGTCATCGGCTTAAACCTCGTTGTAAATATATCAAGCATCTATCTGTTACGGGCTAAAAAAACAACTCAAAAGATATTCTAACACCCACATTAAATGATATTTAATTTTTTTTTGTGGTTGGTTGTATTGAATGTTTTCTGATTTCATCATAAATTATAAAATAACAATACTTTTACATTTGCTATGTGAGTAGATCCTGTCTGTATGGCCATAGAGTTTAGAAAGCTAAATATCTATCCTCTGTCACTTACAGATTCGTCAAATCATCATTTCTACCTAAATTTCACACATATTCGATTATTGATGAATTTTTATCCTCTAGAAATAAAACGGTATAGTACCTCAAAAATGGTATCTTCAAAAATTTATTTTGGGATCTAAATTGTAATGTAAAGTTCTTGCGTTCTTAATACGAGATTAATAACAGATTTAATGACTTTTTGTAATATTTAAAAAAAAAAAATCACATCTTGTGAATGAGGACGTTGAGATCATTAACACGATAACATACAAAAAATGTGCATATCTTTTCTTAATACAAAGTAACTAATATTAATATTAATTATTTTTCATGGAGATGGATCCCATGAAAAATAAAATTGGACCTAAATGCGAGATTTCATGGCTGTAGCTTGAAAAGAGTAAAATAGGTGGATTTCCGGTTTATGAAAAATAAAAAAAACAAACGAAACCCAAAAAATGTGTAATAGTATCGTTCACATTTTTATGTGATTCAAATTTCACATTTAATAGTGAAGTATGACCTTCCAGAGTAAGAGATAATATAATAATAATAATCTACATCGCATCATAAATGATCAATACTGGAATAAAAAATGACAGGCTCTCACGGAAGAGGCCTTCACCTTGAGGTAGTCTCAATTATCGAAATTATAACCTCCTCTTCAAACCGAGGTTGCTCAGGCTTTCAAAAAATTTCAAGGCGTCAATAATAATACTTAATATTAAACCGTATATTTATAACCAGAAAAGGATTCAAATAGTTGATACGATGATCAGTTTTGATCTAAATGTATATTTAAAATATGTTTAAAGGATATAAAACTCTTCATAACGATCTTAGTATACCTTACATTCTCGAACTTATCCCTTCCAAGTTCATGAAATTTCATAGTAACATATCCAGCCACCCTAATCCCCTAGTCATTGCACTTCACCACTCAACCCTATAATCGCCCTCAAAGACTAAAACGGCAGTCACCTGCCATAAATGCGTAACAGCGGGAGTCCTGCCAATAGCCAGTTTCTGGGGGGGGTCCTGTATGTGGGGGGGGGGATTCCCAAGACTCCGCTTCCTCTTTCGCATGCGAGGGAGGTTACAACCATGTGGATTTGGGAGGTCTCTGGGCTGTTTGTTAATACTGTATGAATGAGCGAGTGAATGATGAATTGGCACGAATGAAAACATTTATCACAATTACTTATTGCCCAATGAGGCAGTTTTTATTCAGCATTTTATTTATTTCATTTTGCAGTAATTTTATCATAGTAAAGTTGTTTTCTCATAAATAGATACGGAATATAATATTTCGAAAAATGTTCAAAGTATATTAATTTCATAGAAACCCGTGAAAAAAAACCTACTTGGAATTTTTAACAAAAAATATTATTTGCTATACAGTCGGTCAGTTTTTTTGCATTTCTGTAAATGACTGTGTACACAGCTGTGGTTATTAGTGACACATGTAGATCTAATAAACTATCGATGGTGTGGATCTCATGTAGTTACGGGATTGTGTTCATTGCTTGAGTTTGAAGTTTTGACGTCGCTACTCCTCTGATACTTAGTTACTTCGGGCACGAGAACTAAGGCTTCACTATGAGTGAGGTGTTACCACACGATTCACATGCAGGCGGTGGGTGTCCTACAAGGAGATGTAGACGCGTCAGTTCGGTGTGGCCAATCCTTTGTCTCGTTAACACGCGGTCTCTGAGGTTTCTCTAATGATTTAAACTCAGTGCTTTCTATTTTTTCCTCGATATAAGTTCTACCTTTGTTTTGAATTTTACAAGTACGCATTTTGGACAAGGTGGTTGTTCGTCAATTGCTGTATCTTTTGTAGCTTTGTCAGCGTAATCATTCCCTTCCAACCTCGGAAGCTACCCACCCAGAAGAACAAACTTCCCTTTTCTAGACCTAAACTAAGAACAGATACTATAACTTAACTAATATAAAAATCCGTTTATATATTCACCTGACTTAACCATGGACACCACGCTGTTACGCTCTAGTTGAATAATTAGAATATTTAAGTTTAGGGATGCCATCTAACTATTAAACTACTGAATGACTTGATTCCTCAAATCCTGACAGTATTGCATTAGCGTAAAGTTGTACAAAATTATACCTTACTCAACTATTCACTTACTACTGGTCCCAGTTGAATTTAAACCCAAGGTAATTTGGTGATCAAAATGGAAGGAATTCAATTATAAAACAGAATATTATAGACAAAATGTTTTATCACAATAAAAGGTCAAACACTTTTAACGAAAAATGGCTTATTTTACTATAAATAACGATGAACAGATTACATTTATCGTACTAGCTACCACTAAAAATTACGACTTGTACATCGATGTCTACAATCTGAAGACAGTCAACGGCTCCAGAGCAACGTGAAATGCTCTCTCGAAGAGCTTTCAAGCAAGATATGCTCCGGACAGAGACTGAACACCTAAGTCCTCCCTGCAACTTCTCCTCAGGGAGTCCTCTCCTTTTTTTTTTTTTTAAATTTATTTCTAAACCCCTTTATTAATACATTTTTTAACAATTTACAATGCAATTACAAAGTTTTATTTAGCAATTTCTCCTCTTACTGCGATGCGCTGATGCATTCGAAGGAGGTTGGGTTACATAACAATATCAGGTTGACGTTAAAATAACAATGCAATGTATAAATACTAGGTGATGGGGCTCACCTTCAGTTTACAAATGTGGGAAAAACAAACTAAAAACTAAACCTACAACTAGAACCTAAGACTAAAGCGTTCCTGCCTCGACTGCGTCTTGCCATCGATGGTGGAACGGACTGGGGGTTATCGTGTTGAACACCGGGTCGTCCTCTCCACCGTCTCGTCCCGAAGTATACTTCCTCTCGTCTTGGACCGTATCTCTCTCTCTCTTCGACAGAAGAATTTTTTCTTTATGGCCCTTTGTGATCAGGTATGCCTTTTCACACCATCTTGCGAATGGGTTACTCACACTATTCTCCGGCCACCCTAGCTGCTGAGTCCAATATCCCTTCTGGCGCTTTCTTTCGTGACAGGGCAAAAATAAGAGTTGTAACATGTAAAATCATCCAGCCCTTAAACGACACTCAGCAACAGATGGGACACCCTTGCCTTTTGTCGGGGAAATCGGGCCACACCCAATCTGGGGTTTATGGCATGCCGGTCGGCCTTTGTCCCACTTTTACAATATTTGTTCCTTAACACTACACTTTAATTTTAACTGCATTCCCCATGGCAAGGGTTGAACATATAACAGTACTTTATACGATTTCTATTTGCTGGCTCCCAACTATTTTTTTTTTTAAATATCTTTGATATGTTTTAGTTACAGTCTTGGATTTGTTATTTGAAATTTTGAATTTGAAGATATGGAAACAGACCTCTTTTTATTTGAGTTTAACTTTTATTTTCTCATACTTCCTGTCAATGTGTAAATATGTTTTATATTTCAACATTTCAAAATGCTGTGGAATATAACTTTAAGATTTTAGATGAATTAAATCATTTCTATAAATTTTATCTTCCACATCATCTTAGAAATAGTTTAGTTTTTTAGAGGCAACAGTATAAATTGTTCTGTTCTCTCGTCAAACCGAATTTCTTATTACAATTTCAAAGCGGTTATTTTTAGGTTTTTAGGTTTAAGGGATAAAACCAAGTATTTTTATTCGAAAATAGTAGTTTCGAACAAATCATTGAACAAAAAAAGCAAGGCCACTAATCATTTTTTTAAAAAAAATAATAAATTTTATTTCACGAAATAAAAACAAAATAAATTAAAATGCATTAATTTATATTATACATACTTATATCAAACTTAGAATTTCATGACATTTACGATTAATGCTGGTATAATGGATAATGACGGTACTGTGACGGAATGGAATTTGTGACACCTGTAAAGGTCAGTAATAATGTCATTAGCATTATATACTGTCATTTAAAAATAATGGTTTTCTACTAACTATCGTATATTTTATATCTTAGTCCTGAACTTTTACGAAAGATTAACACGTAAATAAATAAATTGACTTTGACAGGCCCAGGGCTTTTAGTTGATTGTTTTTTTCAAAGCACCGTACTAGTTTTTGGCTTTAAAATCTGCTGACATATCGTAAGACGAGAAATGCACTCGGCCAATTAAAGTCTATCTTTAGACGGGTTTAAGTGCGGTCGGTGATTCAGCTGCTGAACACGACCGAGAACCGTAACCCCTTAGTGAGGGATATGCTATGGGTCCGTTGACCTCAGCATTAACAAGAGTACATCGGTCACTTCATATAAGAATACAATCTGTGGTTTGCTCACTATTTGTGGCAGAATAATTGCTCACTCTAAGCTGTGAGTAAAAAAAAAATTAAATCTAAAATGTTTACCACGTATTTATCAACTGACCCACTCTTCTCAACGGCTAAATTTGTCAAGCCTAAAAAAAGCTATTTAAAATAAAGTTTTGAGTGTTAAAAATACAAACGGCGTACTGGGGTCAAACCTAATCGGAACGATAATATGTTTTTCGTAAGTCAATGGTTTAGCTATTTACATTTTTTATTTTGTTGAACAACGGCCGCATTATTAGATGTTGATCCTGCGATTGACCCGGTTTGACAGAATGAATTTTATTATAAACTACAAAGGACGAACTGTTGGGGCTTGTTCATTTTTTTCTATAGGACCGCGCACCTTTGAAGTTAAGAGTAAACCCATATAATGGCCGGAGTACCGCAGGGGCCGATCCGTAGCCCACTTCTCTTTAATATTTACACAGCTGACGTGCTAAATCTTGTCATATCATTTGTAGGACTTTATGCCGAAGACATCACGAAGGCTAAAGCGACATAAATACAATACAACGACTTCAGAGTTATCTAGACTCAGTTTGTCTTAATGTGATGTAAGGTTTCGTTCATGTGAATGCTAAAAATGTAATAACTAAAATTTTTCCTGGATGTTTTAGAATCTTTAGCATAGTTCAAATGAGAAAGTAATTGTGTAACGAATGTCATTGTCCATTTACCAGTCCGGCTATAGTGATATTAAATACGGACAGGATTTTGTTAAATTCACCAGTTGTGTTTACAAGTTTAACAGAATCTGGTTTTAAACGGTGCTTTCACGGCTTGGTTCTCGAGCTAATTAAATATTATTTAAGAGCCCGTGGGTGAGGTCAATGTTACGGTGAGCAGCAATTAGGAAACATTGTTAGAGAAGTACTTAACTGCTGTTACTCGTCATAATTCTGTTATATTTCTAATGTACGGACCTGACGGGCAAAATACATCAACTAATGATGTCAGGAAAATTGAACATTATAGAAGGTGTGAAGCCTTGTTAAAAAAATGTTAAACCTAATGATAATGTACAGTCAGATAACGATGTAATACATTTAATTTATAATACAAAAAAAAGGTGAATAGATAAAGAAAAATACCAACACCAAATCTGGTAGGATTGCCAGTGGAATCTACATGTTTATCATTCTTTTGTTTTTTTTGGAATTGTATTACTGACAAGATAGTTTCTACATTAATACATAAGTTTCGGGACGAGTTTCTTCTACATCAAAAGTTGGATTTTTGTTCTCAGACTAAAGTCATTCCATTGACCCTTCGATTATCGTTACGTTTTAAACATAGTTAAAGCGACAATAAATTTTTAGAGATTCGTTTTGTTTTGTTTTCAAAACTGGAAACGGTTATGATTTCATCCCAGTGTCTGACTGTCTGTACTGAAATTTTACATGGAAATTTCATTTAACAATCCACCAACAGGTAAAATGTTGTCAATTCAATAAAACGCGTTTGATTAATTATATAGGCTTAACATAACAAACATATTTCAATAACATTTTGTAAGGTATCAAAATTTAAGATCTCAACATTCCGATCAATAATACATGTATACTATTTCTTAAGGCTTAAGTAAAATTATGATTACAAGAAAGCAGTTTTAATGTCGTGTTTGTGACTATTATTAAATTATTAAGTCCAAAAGATGCACAGCTGGCCAAAACTTTGACCTGCTTGAAAAAGTATCGATAATATATAATATTTGAAGAGTATTAAGGACTTAGATTTAGAAATATTTTGTATCGCTACCATTAAAAGTTATTCAATAAAAATAAGAAATTACAAATTTGTTATTGAAGAAAAAAATAAAATAAACAATGTTAATATATATCAGCTGGGGTAGTGGTGACTAAATCATAAGATGTTATATATTATTATAGGAGATTTTTTGGAATAGCAAATAAAATAGGTGATACATTTATTTTCTTAATGTAAATATTTATTATATTTTTAAACCCACTTCACAAATGATTTTGCGTTTGAATTACTTGGTTTGAAGCACCAGTAATAACATGGAGTTTTAGATTAAGATAAACGTATTTGTCTGATACAGCGTATTTCACGAACTTTTTTAAATTTCTTTGTCATAGCGATAATAGCCTACTCAGCCTTCCGCTAATCTACTCTCGCTAGGCCGACCTCTACGACGGCACTTTGCCTCACAGCCTATAGCAGACCCCTGACGACTTGTACTTATTACGCTGCCGATCTCTCACCCGAACTCTGAAAACTGGTCTTATTCTTTATGAACCTCTGAACCTCATCCTGAACACAGTGTCTTGTCGGGACACATCCCTATCAATAAATGGAGTCAGATATTAACGCCTACATGGAACATGGTCCATGTTATTAACTACAGCAATCCGACAATTGTTGACCTCCGACAATTGTTCACCTTTTCCGACAATTGTTCACCTCCGACAATTGTTCAACCAATATCCCGACATAAGGAAACAAACGATTCACACAAATCAATTTCGTTCTATACTGTACAGAAATCTTAATTGTAATATTGTGGTATTAATATTCATGATAAGTGTTGTGTAATATCAGTTGAAAAAAAATATTAGACCTTATCGCCCATCGTGGTTTAAATATAGCAAAGATAATGTTTTATGCGGCACAAGATATAATTTTAAATGCCAGCAGTGGGTGGACAAGTGATAGATCGTTAAATAGCCCATCGCGGTCGACACGATTTATCAAAAGCCCTACGAATGTTTTTCAAACACAACCTAGCGATCAAAGTTTTAAAGGATTTTTATGATTTACTAAGCTGGGTAATTAAAAGTATAGCTATTTATTAGTTTATAGCTTTTTACTATTGTGGAAATCTTGATTAGCGCACATACTCAAGTTTAAGCTTACTACCCGAACCCTAAAAGAACGAAGATTTACGCAAAGTTTAAGGAACATATCGATTTTCGAAATGCGTTCAGCAGTTGCTGATTTATTTCATATAAACGTTACAGCATTTCATAACCTCCAAAAACACCTTGATGAGATCGAGCATTGGTGCAACCAATGGCGGACTAAAGTTAATGAAGCAAAATGTTCCCTCATTACCTTACCCTTTACCACCAGTCTTGTCTACTAGTTTGTTTAATTACATTCCTCTCCCAGTATCCGAGACAGTACGGTATTTAGACTTGCATCTGGACATGGAATCCACACACGAGGCTAAAAAGATGAGAACTAAGCAGACACTTTGGATAACTGTACAGACTACTTCGAAGGATATCCCATATCTCAAAAGAAAACAAATTACTAATTTACAGAGTTATACTTAAGCCAATCTGGACATACGGAATAAAGCTATGGAGGACAGGAAAAAAGTCGAACATCAAGCGTATCCAATCCTTTTAATCAAAAGTCCTGAGAACAATAGTAAATGCCCCTTATTACGTCAGCAATAAAAGCCTTCATAACGATCTTAGTATACCTTACATTCTCGAACTCATCCCTTCCAAGTTCATGAAATTCCATAGTAACCTGTCCAACCACCTTGATCCCCTAGTACAGTCATTGCACTTCACCACTCAACCGTATAATCCTCCTCAGAGACTAAAACGACAGTGGCCTCGTGACCTGCTATAAATGCGTAACAGTGGGAGTCCTGGCAATGACCAGTTTCTCCAATCATGTCCTGGGCGTAGGTAACTCTCGCGCTCTACGTCAGCCTCCACTGGCTCGTATCCGGTGACGCGGCTGACGGAGGAGCGTGGGGGACTTCCCAAGGCTCCGCTTCCTCTTTCGCAAGCGAGGGAGGTGACAACCATGTTGATTTGGGAGGTCTCTGGCCTGTTTGTAAATACTGCATGAATGAGCGAGAGAATTAAAATTGTAAATATGGTATGAATAAAAACATTAATCACAATTACTTATTGGACAATGAGGCAGATTGTAATTTTATCATAAAAAAGCTGTTTTTTAATAATAAATATACGTTACTCACCCGGTGTTACCAGGGCATTTGTTTACTATACCAATTTTTCACTTGACAGGAAACGGAACGAGTTCTATCAACTATAATGTAAAATCGAAATTTACAAGCAATCGAGCTAATAAGAACGGTATACAAATTCAAACCTAGATTATGAGCAAGCTTTCTTTTGTAGCACAACCAGCAAGAAGATTAAATAAATTCTTTGGCGACATTTGAGCACACAACTAGTTGTCCGAGGGAAAAACATAACGATCTCAAATACACTCCGTGCCTTGGAATAGACTTGGTGTTAAATGCCATCGATATTGTGAGCAATCATCTCAGTGACACGTCCCACCACAACTCTTAAGGTATCTAACACCGTCAGTATTGTTTTGCAGATTGCAAGTCATATGTGTACTATGTTTGGTGTAAACTCATCCAGGTATTCCAGAGTTGAGGTGTTAAATACACGCTCGAATACATGATAGCCTGGAAAATACTCACATCGATTTTTTCTAAATATGATCGGAATGTGACTAATTAGAAACTTGCTGTTTATTTGTGTATCTTTCAATGTGTTCGGTTCTTTTCTTTATTGATTTAACATTTTCTGAAAAAATCACCGATCACTCACACGATTGATTACAAACTTGCTTTTGTTACAGATATTACGAACGCGTGCAAACCGCTGATTTCGTTAGTAAAGGTTATGCAGATAGTTTTTTGAAGGAATTCTTCAGAAATAAACGTTAAATGTATCATTAGCAAAGCATCAAACAATGCAGATGTGGCATCAAACCCACTCCAAATTTCACAAATCCTTAGCTGTTAATGATGAAAGGTTTTACGCTTATAAATGCCATCTAGATAAGGATTCAGCATAAATTTAAAATTTTAAATTAATTTAATTTTTCTCATAGAATCTACTAGATACAGTATTATGGTGATTACTTTGATCTCCTTTTTGATAATCGTGGGGAGCTCCTCGTCTCATCAGAGGTTCCAAGCATTCTTCCAAAAGTTCTTTCATAATTGGGGAATAAACTGGTTAAACAAAATTACTTTTAAAACAGACTGATCATATGATATATCAAAACGTATTTAAGTCCCAAATACTTTTTTTTTCTTTTTTTTTTAAGCAAATTTATTGAACAATATGTTTCAAGAGATCTTTCACGGGTACGGGCCAAAAACATTAGTAACTGGATGGTAAGATGTTTTGTTACAAATGTTGCAGACAATAATAATTGACTTTTTTTTTTTTTTTAATAGCCCCTTTAAATTTACAGATAATTATATATAATTATAGATCCTCAGGCGAATCTATTTACAAATTATTTTTGTATTTCCTGTAGCATCGCTACATTATATACAGGTTTTGTTATTTTATAAAAATTATATAATGAATAAACAAGTATAATGATATACATTATACGTGACTGGACTAAACTGACTAATAAAGGTGATGGGGCTCACTCACCTTTATAATTGACATTATAACAATGAGTAGCTTTAGTATTTAGTATGATTTCCTTGCAAACTCTCAACAAGACTCATTTATTATAAAATATAATTTTTATTGTTGTTTTCGAGTGGGAGAGGGAAATATATATTATAATGTCTATCTTATTAGTAATTGGATAAACGATATATAAAAAAAAATACTAACTAGACATGAACCTAAGATTAAGCCTTCACACAAGAAATGTGGCAGAAATCAATTCTCCTAGTTCTATTACTGAAGAAGAGAGCGCCAATGTACAGTTTCAAACTGTTTGGACTATTTAGATATAATAGTTGGTGTATTTTTTGTTTTTATAAAAGATTGTCTTGAAAAAGTTTAGTTTTATCTCGTCCACAAAGATAGCATATTTTCTCTTATGAATGATAACACCAAATTTTAAATACCTTTATTATGTTCTTAAGTATGCTGTTTTTCAATTTACTTAAGAGACATCATTTAAAAAGGCATCGATCGAGCTACACACAACAAAATATTACATGGGAGACAAACGCAAGTTTATATTGCAGTCATGGATCCAGTTGTGCTTACGAAACACATGACACTGGTCAAATACTGGGAAGAAGGGCAGTTAGGAAGAAACAGTAAAACAGAGCCCCTCAGCCCTCTTTGACAAGGCGAATGTGGGCTAACCATAAAGGTCAGAAAATTAAGTTGTTCAGGTTATTCTGATGTGAAAAGAAATGTAAGGAATGTAATAGTGCAGGTATAGAAGGACTAGACTACCAAAGCAGAGATGATTTGACAGCTTAGCTTTGGAAAGTTGCTGCCTTAATGAAAATATAAGCTGGATAGTGGAAACTCATATAGGAGTCCAAGACCCAGAATAGGTGCCATCGAGATAAGTAGCTAGTGGGATAATGGATAATCTTAACATTGCCTCTAATATTAAACAAAGGTATGCTACTGAAACCAGGCTGTTCTGACTAAAATGGTCACAAACACTTAAAACCAGATCAAGCCAGAGAACTAAATAAAAATTGTATAAATGAGGAATATTTAATAATTTACCTTAGAAAGAAAATGATCTTCCCTTCAAGAAAAAAAAGTATTTACAGACAAAAAGAAGAAGCAGTATTGTTTCTTACATCGAGGATATCGATTTAGATAAAATAATTTTAAAGATTGATATAAAAAACAAAAAAATAGCACCATTTGAGTTCCTAAAAACTCCTCTGTATATTTCTAAATAATATTTCTGAAATGAGCTGTTAAATGAAACATGGGGCAAAGAAACAAGTTACAGTAAAGCTTCATATTTTATTCATGAATTCTCATTCCACGGAGTTATAAAGGTGTTGATGAGAGCTGGTGATTGAACTCTCCATGAGAATCAGATTTCTTAATGAGTTTCATAAATATATTACTGAGTTCATGGCCAATTATAACACAAGCCAAAAATTTTGAACTGTAACAATGGCCTATCTGATCAGTTTCTTATATAAGAATATATTACCTATGTAATGACTCAAAACTCCCACTAGGAAAATAAACTCCTAACATGTTTTCAAGGTGGCCCATATAAATACTTCTTGAAGGAAAACTGATATGCAATATACAAAATACCAAAACACATGTAATCGTATGGAACTTATTTGTTGCTTGGAATAGTTCCCTAGACTTTCCCCTATAGTATAGTTACTAGACTCATGATCATATCCAAAACATGGCCACAGGCTCACCAAATAAAGGTAGAAATCTGCTATTACAAAATATATTAATTTTTATCTTCCCCCAGCTATGCTGAACCAAGTTTTTGTCAACAATTAGGATGTATAAAAAGATTGACATGTTATCCGTAATGAAAAGGAGATGAATTATCTCACAATTTCAAATTTTATTGAAGCCAAAAAAAATTTTTTAATTGAATTACCTAAATATTTAATATAATACGAAAAATGGGTAGGACATATTCTTAGCAGACAATTACTGAAATTGAGATGTTTTTATTATGGAGCTGCAATTGCAATCTTTGGTTCGATAACCTTCATTAAAAACGATTTTTGTTTTATTTATGTAATTTACCAGTACATTGTTATTGAAAAAAAAAACTAAGACAAGTGCATACTTACAAAATAATACTGACAATAGTAACTCTATTTAAAAGCTATGATCAATGAAGACATTTAGAAACAAACTATAGTGTGGAAGCATCTGCAAGTTAGTAGATGAATGAGAATGTGAGCTCAAATGGATAATTAAAAACATTATATTCGTAAACTTTTCTGTCATTGCCTTTTGGGGAGGCTTTTTTCCTCAATCCCAAGCATTGGGAGACATGTTATCAAATGAAGAAAGAAAGACAGCTTTCTGGAAAAAATAGATGGAATAATTTTGTTTTTTCAATAATGACATTTTAAATTATATCTTTATGACTAAGCTAAAAAAAGCTTTGCTGGTACCATATATTAACATTGAGTGACCTACAATTAAATTTATTCGAATTATTTTCAGGAGTTATAATGAAAAAATAGAAAAAGATTTTGATGCCTATAATCCTCCTGGAGGCAACCAATTCAGGTCTTCTTTTAGCCGGTTTGGCACCCAAGAACCTCCTGTACTGAAGACAGAGACTGCAGCAACTCAGAGTGAAGCCTTAGTTCCTCAGAGGACAAGTTTAACAAAACCTGTAATCAATATGATATCTTATTCTTCAACACTGTAAGGAATTTTCTTATGATATACTTACTTAACATATCCTTGCAACTCGCTAACAAGTCTTCACTATCTCCCACAGCAATAGCTATGATTCCCATTTTTGTGGGACTGCCAATGATCCTGGAATTGTTGGACACACAGGATGACCATTGCTACTTCGGTATTTCTCCATTGCCATCCCGGTCTTTTGTCTTTCATGCATGGCTTGTCAGTAATTTTCATGCTTTCTGCTCCACAATATCTTCCTATTGGCCCATTCAAGAGTTTTGCAAAATGTCTAATCCATTCCAATGACGGTCTTTATTATCAGTGAGAAGTGTACCATCACTCATACACATGGATGTTGTTTGCTTGAATGGCTTCCTATTTTATTTGCTCACTTGAAAAATTGTCTGGTGTCCTTTAACCTGGATTTCTCCATACCCATTCAAGGCTTCCATTTTTTCATCTTGCTGTCAAATTTTTATTTCTCCTTTTATTTTGGTACACCTTCACTGTTCTTTATTGTCTATGGGAGCATGAGTACTTATGCTAACGCTGTAAAGAACTTGCAACAAACCTTATTCCAAAAGAGTGTGCAGCTCATTGCTGCAACTGTATTGGACAATGTGGTGCTTTTTCTTCAGTATTCTGCCAAGGCCATCATCCAGTCTCCTAGACAACAGCTTTGTTCAGTTTAAATGTGTCTATTTATCTAGGAGTTATTATAACATTGCATACCTTAGTATCGTAGTGGGGTTGCCACCTTTGGCCTCAGACCTCTTTGATCAGATTTTTGAAGAGGTTTACTCGCCCTTCAAAAGTAGATCAGTTAACTACGAGGTCTTCTGTTGAGCCGCTAAAATAGCTAGTTCCATTCATTTAAGGGTGGCCCCACTGCTGGGAGATAATACCTGTTGGCCCAGGACCCAGGCTGCTCTACCGGAACCCTGTCATTTGTTCACTGACTCAAGCATCTATAGGGGGAAATGGGTACCATCACCTTGGACAGGATTACTTTATTATACTTACTTTATATGGCTCACCATATGTAGTCACGATCGGAGTAGGGAAGGAGTGACAGAGTGGACGAAATAATAATAAAATAATCTGTGTTACAAAAACGGTGTATTGCCTAATTTCAAGATAAAAACTATTGACTGATTCCATAATGCTTTGTATATTATAAAATGTCATCTAGTATCGCTAATCTGCAGATTTTATTTTGTTCTTCTAGTGGGGAAGTGAGAAGTAAACATTGGAAAGATGTTGGCATAACTCTCTTACCGGACATCTTCGACTGCACTAACTATGTATCTATAGCAAAAAGTGATTATATCAATTTCTATCCAGTGCAACCGGTTGTGATAAGTCGAGTAAGATTTGAATATTTTCTAAAAACAAATTCACTCGCATGAGCTAATATTTTTAAGCTTCCTATTATTTCTATTGAATGGTGTGTTTTGCTAAGGGAAGACTTTAGAAAGATGTTTCCATGATGGTACCTCAAAAATTGGAAAAAAATCATTTTTACCATTTTTCTAATTAATTTTTCCTTAGTAAAAATTACTGGTACTAATATATTTATTCTTAGACAATATGCAACAATTGATCACTCAATCACAATAGCTCACTCATAAAACAAATAGATTGACAATCCATCTCTGGACAGTTATTGAATTTAAGTAATTACAATTTTTAGCAACAATAATTTTATAAAATGATTTTATTTATACAGTTTGTTAATGACATGTAAACGTTTGTGATCCTTTATAATTTTTAGAAGTTTTCATATTAACAATTTGTATGAACAATATTTGACAAAATTTTATGTATTTTACTTCACAGTTGATTGTGTTTAATATTTTCATGTTATATATTACCTGGTAATGACAGAATGACAAAAACCTTTGTGAATGCAAAATAATACTGTGGGTCTACAACAATTCAGTATTTTGTTATTATGTAAACAGCATCCCGTTTACCAGTATCATTGCTATTTAATTCATTCAGGTTCCCCCTTTTTGAATTTTTTTTTTTCACTTAAAGGCCTTGCTTTCAGTACTATTTCTGTGTAATTAGTAAAATAAAGGAGTAAAGGTGACGCACAACCAAGACCAGTTGAGCTGTCAATAACTCAGGAGGTGTTAAGTGGTCTCCTGGTTTATTCCTATTGGTTGGAAAATGTTATCAGCTATTACTGGCTTAGTAAGCTGCAGGATACATGGTATGACTTCTTGGCATCCTTAGATGGTTCCTGTGTTATCAAGGGGAAATCGTATTATCAGCTGGCAATGGGATAAACAACACATAAAAAGGGGATGTGACAATTGATCGTTTGACTTGGTCTCAGATGAATCAAGGTTTGGCCTAGATGAAATGAAATGAAAGTGTAGATACAAACCATAAGTGTATTACGTCTAGTGATTGTACAGTTATCTATTAGTAACAGTAATTGTTTAGGCTAGGAATGCCTTCGAGGTAGGAATAATCTAGTCGTTTTGGAATAATATTTAAATTCAATCGACTATCGAGCTATGAATCTCCAACCGAATCCCCTGCTTTATCTAAGAAAAGGCCACTCAGTGGCACGACCAATACGTTTTAGATTTAAATTAATTTTTAAGTTTATCTTATTGTTCATACACAAAACATTTAGAAGTTGGAATCTCTTGCGTCAAAAGTTTGTGTTTGAATAAGTTACTCTTATTAGTCAAATCTCCTATACTATCCATAATATCCTAAAAGTATCTAATTGATATTCTCAATTATATCAGTGCCAAATGATTGTTACTTTGTTGGAAGGATGAAGGAAAATAGAAAAAAAAAATACTATAGTACTTTGTGTATTCTGAGGGGTTTGTCAGCAAGAATAAAGGTTTTTTCTTTGCCATTTCTTTTCATTTCATTTCAAGGGAATACTACATTTTAATTTCATTTTGAAGAAAGCTTTTCTATCTCTGTTGTGTACTATGATTTTGTTTTCAGGCACTTATTCAAAAACCAGAAACTAAATATCGCAGGCTGTTGGTTAATGGAAGCGATCCTCGTCGCAGTGGTATAAACACTTTCTTTGATGACAATCAGGACTACCTTACAGTCCGTAGAAAGGAAAGGAGTATACCACCATATGGACTTTGTTACACACCAGAACCTTATTATTAAATAAAAAACAATTTTTTAAATTTTATTTCCATAAATAGAAGTGGGTGGCTTCCAATATGATAGCCTTTCAGGTCTAAATGAGAGTAAATTAGGGCATAAATAATTTTCTCGAATTTGGTATTACATTAACATATCTGAGAGGTTCGAGTCCTACAGTGAGGACTAATTTTAATTTGGATTAATGCAGGACATTAATAAAGTAGTTGACCAGGAAATGTTCAAGTCTTTTGAGCACATTCCCATGTTGAAATTGAAGACAGTGAGCAAGCTGATAAATTGTTACATTGCCCAAGTGCAGTAACTGTCTCATAAGTAAAAATAATGATGGAACGAGGCAGTGGCGTAACTATATCATCTGGGGCCCGTGGAAAATTCCTTTAATGGGGGCCCTATCATTAAGCTTTATTATACTTACGAGTAGTTTAGTTACCCACAACCAATAATTTGTATTATGGTATATATATTTTAATATTTTTATAAATAGGTACAATATTAAAACAATATTTCTGAGCGCGCGGCCACTTGGGCCGGGGGCCCGTGGCATTTGGCCAGCCCTGCCACCCTGTAGTTACGCCACTGGAACAAGGAATGGGTAGCACTGAGCTTAAATAATTTGTGAAGCTTTAAGGGACGCAAAACATCTTGGTTTCAAATCGACATTGACAAGGGGGATTTTTCTTCTTCGTTTACTGAAACAAGCCAAAGAAAGTACATTATTTAGTTCCGTGACCATTAAAATTTTCTTAAGTCTTTTAAATAGTAAGTTGTGTTTTAAGCTAATAACAGCCAAAATAAATTAATAGAATATTAAATATTAAATAGAATTTATGGTTATGAATCCATAGTCACAATAGACATGAGGAAGAAACTAACAGAAACCAAATGTAATAGAGACAGAATATTTAAAAATACAGTCATAATTATACAACAATGTACAGATAAGCAAGACCACTTAGCGGATAGAAAAAAAGAATCTACAAGCTTCTATATCGAACAAAATGAATTAATAGCAAACACAATTATCTTAGACGGAAGCTCTCAGCTGGTCGCCATGATTAGAGCCCGAGGTAAGCCTAGTCCAGCCGGAAACAGCCGAAGGGAATACTTGTTTTACAGTGCCTTGTTGAAATAAAAGTTCAACTAAAATATCGATGAAGGGAGGAAAAAATGAAGTCCAAGTAAAATGTAAGTAATGATGCAATTGAAACACTCCTGAACGAGATGACGCAATAACTTGAAGGATGGAAGTGGGATTTTGAACTGATGGTCTTTACCTCGAAAATACTTCTTGAGTTTCTGTTACCAGTAGAGATTACGATCAGGTATTTGGTACAATCGTTACCACACTAAGCTATTAAGAGTTTTAGTAATTTATATCTGAATATGAATTTATCTCAATAACTTTACCCTAATCGAATGTTAAAGCCATGATACTTTGCAATAATAAAACACTCTCAAAATTTTTGTAATAGTAGGCTAGCTTGTTAATTTGGAACAGATAGCTCCAGCAGAGGCGAACATTCTGGGTACAAAATAAATTTTCATGTATACGCACTTGAATACCAAAGATGATTCTGAGCGTCCTTGCGATTCACAGTGGCTTTAGTACGGATACCAGTGAGTATAGGTTTCAAGTATTGAAGTTAACTGAGCAAGCAATAAATCATTTGATATTGTAATTGAAATAGTTTCTATTTAATTACTGGGAGTTGGGCTTAGGTAAATGGAAATGTTAAGATATTTATGAAATTTATTAAACTGAGTAAACAACAACATTATTATGATAAAATTACAATCTGCCTCATTGGACAATAAGTAATTGTGATAAATGTTTTCATTCATACCATATTTACAATTTTCATTCCCTCGCTCATCAACAGCCCAGAGACCTCCCTAATTCACATGGTTGTCACCTACCTCGCGTGCGAAAGTGGAAACGGAGTCTTGGGAAGTCCCCCACGCTCCTCCGTCAGCCACGTCACCGGATACGAGCCATATACGTTCAGGACATGGTTGGAGAAACTGGCCATTGCCAGGACTCCCACTGTTACGCATTTATAGCTGGTCACGCGGCCACTGCCGTTTTAGTCTCTGAGGAGGATTATACGGTTGAGTGGTGAAGTCCAATGACTGTGCTAGGGGATTAGGGTGGTTGGATAGGTTACTGTGGAATTTTATGAACTTGTTAGGGATGAGTTCAAGAATGTAGGGTATATTAAGATCGTTATTAAGGGTTTATTGCTGACGTAATAAGGGGGATTTACTATTGTTCTCAGGACTTTTGATTGATAGGCTTGGTTACGCTTGATGTTCAACTTTTTTGCTGTCCCCCATAGCTCTATTTCGTATGTCCAGATTGGCTTAAGTATAACTTCGTAAATTAGTAATTTGTTTTCTATTGAGAGATGAGATGAAATTTATTAAATGGGCATCGTTTCGACTATGTACATTCCGGTGAACAAATGTAAACTCAATAGATAAAATTGAAATATTTTTATAATCCGCTAAACAATTATTTTAAAATAGATTTCATATTATTATATTGGGAGAAAGCACTTAAAGGTTTACTTGATAACCTGACAAAAATAAAATATGTGAGCAAACCTTATTTACGTTTTGAATAAATATAAACTCAATGTACTAATCAATGTTAATTTTCAATATTCATATATATTTATGAAATAATTAAAATCCAGTTAACCTCTTTACATTACAGAGAGAGAGAGTTGGTGTTGATTAATTTGTTTAAATGAGCTGCGCGAGACTCAACTAAGTGAAATTGAGGAACAACGGATAATCGACTTAAAAAGAGTTGGGACGACTCAAAGGAAAATCGCTCATGAGTTAAACCACTCCCAGGGGGTAGTTAAAAACTTTTTTAAATCAATTCCAGAAAATAAAGGAAAAAATAAAATTGGAAGGCCTCCCAGATTTTCCGGTCATGCGAAACGCGCCGTTTTGAGGAAAATCTCAAAAACCGGTTCTTCTTCTGTCCAGATTGTGAGGCGATTAAACCTAGGCTGTGATGCTCGCTTATTGCGGAAGTGGATACCTGAAACAAGGTATTTAAAATGTTGTAAAATTATAAGAAAACTGCAGCTCAAATAACAGCAGCGGTTGCAGTTTACTAAAAAATCTATGAAAGCCAAATTTGGTACAGGGTTATTTTTAATTATGAAAAAAAGTTTAATTTTGATGGCCTCGACGGTTTTAATTATATCTGGCGCGACCTAAGGAAGCCAACAAAAAATGTCGCGATTTCATTGGGTTCAGCTTTCAACGAATTTCAAATCGGGTTCACTATTGGAAAAATGAATGCTGTTAGTTATCAAAAAGTGTTGGAAGATTTTCTTTTGACGTTTATTACATTATTATTATTATTAGAAGAAGAAGAGATAATTTTGCAACAAGAAACATACAGCACAGTTCACAAAACTTTGTTTTGAGGATTTCAGGCTCAATGTTTTGGATTGCCCGACATCGAGTCCGGACCTTAACCCCATTGAAAATTTGTGGGGAATCATGGCTAGGGACGTCTATGACCTTCATAAGCCAGAGATCCAAAATATCAAGGAGCTTAAAGGATCACACAAGCTTGGGGAAACATACCAGAGAGCGATTTGATAAACTTGCGAAGAAGTCTTCCCAGAAGGCCGTTGGAGGTGATTAAAAAACGAAGTGGAGGTTCTCATTATTAAAAGGAATTTAAATTTTAAAGACTCAAAAATATGCTGAGTTCATACACTTTCAAATGTGTTTTTATTATTCTGTTCACTTCTTAGCTAATCTAGCTAAAATTTGACTTATAATAAAATTGCCATAAATCTTGCATACCATTTTATAATAGGTATTATGTTTTGTTAAATAAATTCCGAAATGAAAGCTTAAAAAAAATTTGAAAAGGTTTTTTCGTTTTGAGTTTATATTTGTTCACAGGAGTGCAGGTCTGCGTGTCAAGGTACTGTATGATATAGCTGGAGGCTAGAAGTGAGATAGTGAAGGAAAGAACGGTGAGGGTACGGGTCGGTGATTGCCTCTCTGACCTATTCCCTCTGACTTGTGGAGTTCCCCAAGGAGCGGGTTTGTCTCCGGTTCTTTTCAGCATGCATAATACATCTGAAATCGTTGGGACAAATTATGAGAAAGCTACGGTAATCGCTTTCGCCGACGACATTGCTGTTTACAGCAACAGCATGAGTGCACAAAGAGCGCTTACACACGCCGAGTCAGTTTGCCACATAATCAGTGACAGACTGGGTAAGCTAAACATCAGCGTAAACGCCGGGAAGACAGACTGTGTAATCTTCTCTTACCAAAAGGGCAAAAAATCTTTGCCAAAGTCATATCGTAAAGGAGGCAAGAGAACGCACCAGCTTTCTCAATGCACTATCTGGCTATAAAAATGGATAGGGGGCTGCATTTATCTACTCATTTTAGTAATAAAATAGAAAAAGTATGACAGAGGTTTCACCAGCTTTCGCAGTTGCTAACTTCATCCAATCTGTCGCTGCGTCTCAAACTGATGATCTATAAATGTGTCCTCCGGCCAGCTCTGCTATACAGTGCACTATTTATCCAACTGACTGACGATACGGCCAAACGTCTCCAACGTATCTAGAATGGGAACATGCGAAAAGAAATCCTCTCACGAGAGGTTAAAGAACGCCAACCTGCACCCGTTGCCTGATGTGCCGTCCTTGAATGAGTTCATCCGCCGGAGACACATCAAGTTTTTTGACTCGTTGCAGCACCTCACAAATCCAGTATTTAACACTATGACCATACCACCCCTCCTGCGTCGATGGTAACAGACTGTCGAGGAAAAATTAGATTAATAATTAGTATGTAAGTTAGTTTTAAGTTTTTGGTCAAAAAGGTGAGCCCCATCGCCTTATAGAGTCTTTTCAATCATGTTGAGTATAATGTGAATCATTACACCTATATTGAATTATATAATTTTATACGGAATTTAAACCATGTACATAATGTAGCGACGCTACAGCAAATATAAAACTGATATGTAAATAGAATTCGAACGAGAATCTATAATGGAAATAGTTATTGTAATTTTAAGGGGAAATGGGAAAAAAAAAAAAAAAAAAAAAAAAACTGTTTTATATGGATGAACTGATGTAGAAAATTTCATCATACAAAAAGCCAAGCTAGGCAACAATAAGAGTGAGGTTGGCCGAGAAATGTGATGAGCGTGTAATATTCAGGCAAACGAAAACGAGCAGTACCGTTTTCGTGATGCTGTCCCTACAATCTTGAACGAAGCAACTCATCAAGATATCAGAGCGAAAGAGATGAGTGCCAGAGAATTGCACAAACTGCTGCTATAGCTCAAGCTTTTGACAGGGTTTGGCCCGCAGGTTTGCTCTACAAGCTCAAAAGATATTTACCACAGACCCTTTTCCTAATCCTACAGTCCTACCTTTCAAACCGCTTCTTCCAAGTCCGCTGTGGTTTAGAATACTCTAACTACTATCCCATAAATGCAGGAGTTCTACAGGGCAGTGTCCTAGGCCCCATCCTCTATAACCTATACACCACTGATGTCCTCTCTACTCCCAATACCTTCTTGGCCACATTTGCAGATGACACTGCAGTCTGGTCATCCCACCCAGACCCCGACATAGCATCCCATAACCTTCAAAAACACCTTGACGAGATCGAGTATTGGTGCAATCAATGGCGGGTCAAAGTTAATGAAGCATAATGTTCCCACATTACCTTCACCCTTTGTCACAAATCTTGTTCACTAGTTTATTTTAATTCGATTCCTCTCCCTGTGTCTGAGACAGTAAGGCATCTAGGCTTCCATCTCGACAAACGACTGACCTGGAACCCACATACGAGACTAAAAAGACAAGAACTAAACAGACGCTTTGGACAACTGTACAGACTACTTCAAAGGACATCCCATCTCTCAATACAAAATAAACTACTAATCTTCAAAGTTATACTTAAATCAATCTGGACATACGGAATAGAGCTATGGGGGACAGCAAAAAAGTCGAACGTTAAGCGTATCCAATCCTTTCAATGAAAAGTCCTGAGAACAATAGTAAATACCCCTTATTATGTCAGCAATAAAACCCTTCATAACGACCTTAATATACCCTACATTCTAGAACTCATCCCTTCCAAGTTTATGAAATTCCACAGTAGCCTTTCCAACCACCCTGATCCTGTAGCACAGTCTTTGCACTGCGTCACTCATCCCTATAATCCTCCTCGGAGACTGAAACGGCAGTGGCCTCGTGACCTGCTATAATCGCGTGACAGTGGGAGTTCTGACAATGGCCAGTTTCTCTAATCATGTCCTATTGTATGAATGAGCGAGTGAATGATGACTGTAAATATGGTATGAATGAGATCATTTATCTGTATTATTATTGCCTTATAAAAGGCAGATTGTAATTATTGCACAATAAAGATTGTTGTTGATTAACTAAAAAAAAAACAAAAAAAAAACTGCTGCTCCCATTATAAAAGACGATGTCTGTTCCCAAGTATATGAACCATCCATTTTTGGCGATGAAGTAGGGAATAATGACTGCTGTGTTGGTGAAAAAGAATTATTGGTTTGAGAAAGGCAAGTTTGACAAAAGGTAATAATGGCAAAGCTGAAGGTAAAATAAAGTGTTTGTTCGTATTCCTTGCGGAAAAAACTATACCTGACTTCAATCAGTTTTAAGCGTAATAACCCAAATTTTATCACCACAACCTTCCAAATCATATTCAATCCCTGTGAGGAGATCATCACAAAAGAGATTTTATTTTAAAAGTCAGGGCCTCTGTTGTGACGAAACAGTGTATCAGCAGTTTTACGTAAAGGAAATAAAAAAACCGTTGGTATATGCCGTTCAAACCTCAACATTTGATGTATCTGTTAAAAATCGAGCGACACTAAAAGAAGATGAATGGGGGGATACTGTTTTAAGACGCATCGACGTTGTAGGGGACCTACATGCGAGTGATGCTTTTCACCCCTATGACTGTTAACCTCTCGGTTCATGGACAACCATGCAAGGTCCCAAGAGGTCGCCCTCATGCTGAAAAAACTACAGCCACAATGAGATTTATAAGTATTTTGATGAACACAGTGATATTCAGCCAACCGAATACGAGCTGTACTGTTGTCTGATTTCGTTTTGTTGGCTACATAATCTTGAACGAGGCATGACCTAACTAAGAATTGCACAAACTGCTGCTGCCATGTCCGTTCCCAAGGATATGAAACAGACATGTAGCCACCAACTGACCATTTTCTAAACCGACTTAAGGATATGGTTCCAGAAACCGTCACGTTGTTTTTTGGATTCGTTTGTGGAAACTAGTGTATATTGCCCCCGCTATAATTACTGCAATCCTATCATGTGGATGCCGGAAAGCTGGGATGCCATGTTCAGCAGTTTGCGCCGACTGCCGTGGCACCTGCACCAACGGCCCACCGATTCAAGAAGAATCGGAAATAAGGTTTTTGCTATTATTTGTTATTGATTTTGTCCTAAGAAAATTGTGTGATTTATTGTTCTCTTCCCTAGTTATCTCCTAAAGTGTCGAACTTAAACAATATAAAATACTTCATTTCCGTTGTAACATCAATGTTGCTCAATTTTAAAAGCTCTAAAACGTGTTTAGGCAAGTTTTTCTAACTTTTTGGTTGACTAAATCGAATGAAACCACATTCACTTTCTTACACCCACAAAGAACGTTTTCTAATAAAATATCCCAATATTTGTAAATGGAAAACTTGGGTACACGCTCAAATTTGATGTGATGCACCTGGTCTACGGATCCACAGTTAAGGAATAATTTTATGTCACTCCATATGCTTAGTGCTGATGACAGCTGGATGAAGCAGTACAAAATTCGAAATATCAATACAAATTTGAATTTTCACCGGTGATACACACTCACCTTTGCAAATTAAATATGCAACCACCCCCCCTCCCCCATATCTCCAAAACTACTGGTTTTATGAAAAAATGAATAGAATCTTTCCTTTCGCCAAAGTAGATATTTCCTGAGATATTTGAGAAAACCCGAAAAAAAGGGACCTTCATACTGAAACCTAACCCCCACTCATTCCCCATTGGTGTGGACTTTTTGTATGTTGTTCAGGACACTTCAATGAACAACTGTACCAAAATTCAGAACTATATGATTTATTTTTTCTATTTTTCCTTTGTTCCCTGGACTGTACCCCCAGTTGGGATGGCTCTATCCTTCTGTTTTTCGATAATACTTTCTTGGATCATTCCTATTCCGTACTATCATGTCTAAAAGCCTTCAATCAATCCTCCTTCAATTGAAATCAAGAATCTCGTTTTACCCTCTGTATCCTTTGATCGTTCTTTTCTCGTCCCTGCCTTAAACCCGTAGACCTCTATTCCCGTCAATATCTATCGCTCCCAATCTTTCAATCGAGACTTTTTTGCTAGTATTTAAATTTTATTAATATTTTACGGCGATTATAAAAGAGATTTGTTTACGGGTTTTGAGGTTTTATACTATTAAAAACCGACCGGGCACAGGCGGCACCCCAGTCTCACCTGTCAGGAAGGCAGGACATGTATTCTTGTGTTAATGACGCAAGGTTCGATGCGGGTAGTAACCATGTTGCTTCCCATTATTATTATTCCAGCTCTGTCCACTAATGTTTACGAAGTGGCCGTGTATGTTCATAAAAGCCCAACCCCCCACTTCCGCGGAGTCAAAGGTGTGTGAGACTTGAAGTATCGTAGCGGAAGCTAGGCTTTACCTGTTCCTTATAATCCTTCGATCCATAATCAAATTATTATTATTCAATTATTGTATACAGTTCCTCATTTAATACATGCTAGTCTGTGACGATCACTGTACCCATATAATGTAATAATTCCTATATTTCCTTTATGTTCGTAGTAGGGACTGTTAGGGATCGTATTTACAAGCTTGTAAATTGTAACATTTTGTTATTCCAAGGGTACGGTGCGCGGGAATGAGTCTACGGGCTAAAGTAGTAAAACACAGATGGAGATGCGATGGGATTCGGGTGAGATCGGCTGCAGTCGGCCCCGCTCGGCTGCCCCCACAACAGTAGCAGTGGCCCTCGTAGAGCCAGTCAGCTGTTAGCCGTTCAGTGTTCTTGTCGTCGGTCGATCTCTCTCTACACAACTTCGCTCAACGCCGTCTGCTGCCACTTCTCTTCCATGACAACTATCTGTAAGTCCCCTTCAAACTTAATCCTAAAGTCTGCTTCGGTTGATGCTTAGTGACGAGGGCTCGGTGTGAGCGGGCTTTGCCGCAGCGCTCCCCGCCACCACACCACTTCCCCGATATCAATGAAGGCCTGTGACCTGCGTATCATAACCTGACCCACCACGGGGTAGCTTTTCTTACCCTCTCCGGTAAAATGTCTCAGATTAAACGGCCAATTCGCTCCCTTTTAGCTTCGGGGTTCTTTTAAATTATAAACCTTTATGACTGAGTCGTTGTTGTTTACATGTATGTTTGACTGGGCAAAAGGCTTTCATTTTACTTTTCAGTTCTTAAACTGACATGAAAACTGTGACAGAATGAAAAATGTCCCGTATTAGTCACTTGTCATTATTTTCAGTCATTACACTTGTGATTATTAAACTCGATAAAATAATCTATTGCAAGAAAACTTCGCTATTTCATTTTCTCAATAATGATAAAAAATAACACATCAATAATTTAGGCTTGAACTCAACCAATGTAAAATAATATGTAAGCTTTAATGGATGAACCTTTTTGTACGTAATTTACTTTTTCATTTGAATTTATATTCACGTTATTATTGGACGAATAAATATTAATACGGATAATTAATTAAATTTGTGCACACAGTCCGCTTGTTTTTACTTATCGGCTCTATCACACCAAAACCATTGACTAATTATTTTTTTTTTAGAAATGGCGTTTAAAAATTTATAATGCTTTGGAAATTCTTATTTCTAACATTGAAAGTCTTTACGACACTCCCAAGGTTTTACATAGCATTATAGCCAAAAAACGGACTGCAGACCAATACTATTAAACTCATGTTTTATGGTGGCTCGAGAAAACGATATGTATATGATTCTTATCGAAAATCTGGTTCCCACAAAATATTTCCTTTTTTGAATTTGGATATTATAGAAATACATATTTATTTTCTAGATTTTAATATTCCCTCTGATAGAGCAGAACTTATCTCTTTCATCAAGAGAAATGCATTATTGTCCAAATTATCCAATACATAATTAAATTTGAAGAACGTATCAAATACGTTTTAATTCATAATGTTATCATACCTAACAATTTCCAATATTTAGCCGAACAGAATATTTGGTAAAGTATCTTAAAAAAAAAAAAAAATAATGCTTGTTATTGTGTCAAACATATCCATGATTATTGTAAAGCATTACAAGACAATGTTTTATGATTTATTATTGTGAAGTAACGATATTTGAGAATAACCTCGTTGTGCATAGAACAGTGAGATATGGAGTTTCTACTGTACCACTTTGTGATCATGTTAAAATGCATACCCATAAATTTTAAATAATTTGTTATATCAGTATATCTATGGTGCCTTGGGACGTTTGATGTCGAATCTAAGTTTGATTTTCATTTTGCTTCAAAATGTGTAGAATAAAAAATATTTCTCCCTTGAGTTATAAAATTTACCAGGTTTTCGAGTAACAATGGCATAGCCAATGTTTACGGATGTTATGTAAACATATATTTTAAACATAATTTTATTGCTTTTCCCATGTATTACGTGGAAAATAAAGGGAAAACTTCAATTAAAAAAGTACGATAAAAATTATTAATTGAATGCAAAAATAATAAATTCACATGTTGGTACAACACAATTGAGGGTTTTTTACTTCATGTCATCAAGGTTGCATATGGAATTCAAGACCGCTAAAAGGTTGCGAAAACGACTTAAATGACCGTTGTAATGAATAGTTTTTGTAATAATAGCACATTAGAATCGAAGCCTTTAATTGACAATTGTACTCCAATCTAATAAAAAAATATTTAAATAATATAACAATTAAATCCCTTAACAATTGACCCTCCGTTATTCACCATGGAGTTGCGTTTATTTGGAGTATCTTTGAGGCACAATCTAATTCTTCTCCGAAACTTTCACGCCTCTGCGTGAAGTTGGGTTTTCGAAAAAACTTGTGAACACGATTTCTATGACGTATTGTTGTTACAGTCTATGTATATTTATTTTTTTATTACAATTTAATAGTTTGTTATCTTTAATGAGATTATTTTTTTTACCTTCATCCGAGCAATAAAAGGGAACTCAGATGTAAAATATCCCGCCTCTAATTTAAAATCGGGTACAATTTAAGTTTCAAACTTGATTTTAATAAACTTTGCTGGGCAGTGCGTCTAGATCTTTAATTTGATTCCCTACTTATAATGAATTTATTTTTTCTATACCATTAATAACTAAGGAGGCTTAATGATGTTTTATCCTAAAATATTTTTCATTGTATTCTTTATCGCAACATAAAATGTGTGCCATTTGAGTAACCTAATTTTATTTTTAAAACCAATTTGGTTATAAAATAAATTTATTTCATTGTAACATTCAAGTCAGTACATTTTTCAATATTGAATAAATCTTAACAATATTGAATAGTTTTATAATTAGTATAATAATTTAATTGCAATTTATTTATTTATTTTTATTTCTTCCAGAATTTTACTCTTTAAAAAAATTTTTTGATTTATTATAATGATTGATGTCGAGTATATTTTCCTATTATTCTAAATAGTTTGAAAGTAATATGTTGTCTATCTCTATTGTTGTCGATTCAAACATGAATATTGTCATACCATTTGCAATGGTCTCAAAGATATGACTGCAGGAGATAATGAGTTCTAATGATACTTATATCTTAGAATTATCTTGGAAGGAGAAGGGCAAGAAAGCTGGCTCCGCTGTATGCTTTGACCCCGAACTTCTAATTGGCATCTAAAGTTTTAAGTTCTAGCTGCAAGTAGGCGTTTTAGAACTAAACACTGCGCTCTAAATTATCGCTAATTGGTTTTGAGCTTATCACTATAGTGACTACTTTTAAATTTCATTTTTATACATTATTAAGTGATAGGCTAACAGGCGTAGCTATGATTTAAACGGGAAATATATTAAGTAAGGGAATTCACAGTAATTCTTTTTTGTAAATTTTGTAAGAAAATTCTGTAGTAAATATATAAAAATTTGCATAGTTTTTTTATAACACAATTTTATTAATAGCTATCTGTTGCGGTATCTTTAATTTTTTATTATTTTAGTTAAAGAGAAAAAATAGTGACAGGGCTGGGATTGAAGCCATTTTCTCTTTAACCAATAATTATTAAAATTTAGGCCTAGTAGAAAGGGAGTTAGGGTGAAGGGAAAATACGAAAAGAATAGTCAAGCTTTGTGCAAAGCTAAAAATTTTCCCAGCAGAGGTATCCGTATAAATACAAATAAATATATTTATATATGTATAAATATATTTTATACAATATTTTTTAATATTTTTAAAAGCAATAAATTATTTCCAGGGGGAAACCAAACTATATACTACGGACTATATATAACAAAGACGCTCTGTGGGTTTTTCCTGGATACACAGCTAGATTGTATGTTCATGGCTTTGTCTAGGAACAAAGAGTTACCAGCCGTGTGAACAAAGAACTAACAGTTTCTCAAATAATGAATAAACTATTGGACTGAAAAAAAAAAAAAGCAAATATTAGGTTATCTTTTTTATTGGGCGGGTTTTCAATTTTGTGAACAATGTACTTGTCAGTTCTGTGCTGAATGCTACATTTTTGTCATGATTACATTTTTCGAATATTATTCACACTTTATAAATTTGTTAAAAAAATAGACAATTTCACGCTGTAATAGTTTTTTCTTTAAGTTCTGAGGGAAAGGCTGTACTTTTAAGGTACATAGTGATCGTCTTGTTTGCGGTTAAAAATCAGACTGAAATTTTTGATGGTAATATACCACTCCATGGGCTACAGAACACTTTTGATATTTTGATTAAAAATACAATGCTATTTACTATAATTTTTAAGAAACTCACGACGAGTCCTCTAGTATTTTTCCTCCATTTTATTAAAAAAATCAATATTATAATCAATGCAAAAAATGTGTCTTATAGTTTTTCAATTTAGCAATCAATCTCCACATATATTATTATATAAAAATTAGTTTTATTTTTTTTTATAAAGAGTATAATTTTTCTTTTACTGGACTGATGAATTCATTCTGTTCGTGGTTGCCGGGGACTCTTCTTAGTTACTTGTTTAATGATTGCTACTATTATAATGATTATATACATGTTTTTTTGGAATATGGTACTATTTTTCAAGTGTGACATTTTTTTGAGAAGGTGACTTTATAATTATTACAAAAAGAACGATTTTACTAAAGTTGACTTTTAAAAATTCTCAGCTTCAATTTATTTTGAAGAAGTTAGAAGTGTCAACAAGAACTTCTCATCAATTGTAATGAATGTAATAAGCCATTGAATGAACCTTCAAAATTATGTGATAATAATTTCAATGTATAAAAAAGTAAATTTATTAAGATAGATTACAAATATTTGAGTTCTATGTATGAATTTTATTCAGATAGGTTAGAACAACTAGAGCTAATCAATCAATACACTTTCAACGGATTAAAACTTAATATGAAGAGTTTAAAATGGCTAGCCACACAGAATTATCGCATCCTTGGGAATTTCTCACGAGTCATACTGAAGAACAAACGGCTGTTTTTTTATATATTTGCAAAAAGTGAAATAACAGACTTAAAACCCTTTTAAAATAGCAATACGGTGCCTATTAGACGAAGGTTATGTACATATATTAAACATGATCATAATTACATTATATTATATTCCTTATGAAAAAAAAAGTTCTTTTGAGACGTTCAAATGTTCCCACATAACCTTCACACTCTGCCACAAGTCTTGTCCACTGGTTTCTTTTAATTACATTCCTCTCCCAGTATCCGAGACAGTACGGTATTTAGGCTTCCATCTGAACATGGAATCCACACACAAGGCTAAAAATACAAGAACTAAGCAGGCGTTTTGGACAACTGTACAGACTACTTCGAAGGACATCCCATCTCTCAATAGAAAATAAATTAGTAATCTACAAAGTTATACTTAAGCCAATCTGGACATACGGAATAGAACTATTGGGGACAGCAAAATAGTCGAACATCAAGCGTATCCAATCCTTTCAATCAAAAGTCTTGAGAACAATAGTAAATGCCCCTTATTACGTCAGCAACAAAACCTTTCATAACGATCTTAATATACCTTACATTCTTGAACTCATCCCTTCCAAGTTCATGAAATCCCATAGTAACCTATCCAACCACCCTAATCCCGTATCACAGACATTACACTGCACCACTCATCCCTATAATACTCCTGGGAGACTAAAACGGCAGTGGCCTCATAACCTGCTACAAATTCGTGATAGTGGGAGCCCTGGCAATGGCCAGTTTCTTCAATCATGTCCTGAGCGCCTGTGGCTCTCGCGCTCTTGGTCAGCCTCCCCTGGCTCGTATCCAGTGACGATTTACGATTTACTTCATGTCGTCAAGGTTGCATATGGAATTCAAGACGATTATTAACTCCTGAATAAACTCATCATTTATGTCAACATTTTGGCAGACCTGTGAAGTGACCACAGGGCCCGGATTATTCTGGTAGTACTATTTGATGAAGTCTAGTGTTACTGGGTAACCGTAATTTGTATGTTTAGATTTTAATAGATATGAACCGACGCTTCAATTGAAAGGTTCGAAAGTTCAGAATTGGATTTGAACAAAAGGAGAAATGATCTCGTTTGAGCTTTATGGTCCGCCGATTTTAAAAGTGGCCTGTGATAAGTAACTTGGATAGGGTGTATTCTCGGACTTGTGTTGTTTTCAGGCCAAGTTAGAAAATAATTTCTCAACTCGTGAGCTCCCGTTCATGCGCAGCAACTCGGCCCTTAATTAATGCTGCGAACTTGAGAGAACTTTTCAGTGGAATTTCTCCCTAATAATTGATTCTAGCTGAGAATTTAACTAAACTATTATTTATTGGAAATAAATTTTAGTAGTTATGGCATGTTATCCAACTGATAAACAAATATCAATAATTGCTTTACTTAATAACGATAAGAGACTGATCTTTCTGTCTCCTACTAGTGTAGTTTTCCGCTCAATGGACAATGGTATGGATATTGAATTAGTAAAGTTTTGCTGCTGATAAACACTTCGAGTTGTATAAACTTTAGTGGCTCTGAGGAAATAGAGCATTTCCGTCTTGTTTAATCGCCTTTGTTTGAACGCTCCTTGTCTGGCAGAGCTACACCATCCCTCCCTCCTTGAAAGCTCTCACATAGCGAGGGGATGAATCTTCTTTGCCTCTCGGAATCTTCGTGTGTAAACTTCTCCGGAATATGTAAAGTCTCCTGTGCCCTATTTCCGCAGTAGCAATTGTCTAGCCGCGATAATCATTTCGTTTGCAACAACGAGTTTTCTTTGGACGTCCTTCATGCTGTATATAAATGAGATTTATAAACTATTTTAGCATTCTCAACTTCTCATCTTTATTGTGATAAAATTACGATCCGCAATAAGTAACTGCGGTCAATGTTGTGATTCATACTATATTTACAGTTCTTCATTCACTCGCTCATTCATTATTTACAAACAGACCAGAGACCTCCCAAATCCACAAAGTTGCCACCTTCCTCGCATTTGAAAGCGGAAGCGGAGTCCTGGGAAGTCCCCCAGGCTCCTCCATCAGCCACGTCACCGGGAACGAGCAAGAGGAGGCTAATAACCAGGAGCGCAAGAACCACAGACGCTTAGGACATGATTGACTGTTGTTCGTAGGACGTTTGATTGAACGATTGGATACGCTTGATGTTTGACTTTTATGCTGTCCCCCGTAGCTCTACTCGGTATATCCAGATTGGCTTTAGTATAACTTTGTAGATTAGTAATTTATTTTTTATTGAGAGCTGGGATGTCCTTCGAAGTAGTCTGTACTGTTGTCCAAAGTTTCTGTTTAGTCTTTTTCATCTCTTGTATTATGTCGAGATGGAAACCTGAATACCGTAATATCTCGGATACCGGAAGTAGGATGGAATTAAAAAGAACTAGTCAAGAGCACTCGTGACAGAGAGTAAAAGTAATGTGGGCACATTTTGCTTCATTAACTTTAATCCGCTATTTGTTGCACTTATACTCAATTTCATCAAGGTTTGAAAGTTATTGGATGCTGTATCGGGGTCTGGGTGGGATGAGAGGACTGCAGTGTCATCTGAAAATGTTGCCAAGAAGGTATTGGGGGTATTGAGGACATCAGAGGTGTATTGGTTATAGAGGATGGGACCCAGGTCACTGCCAAGGAGTTTTTTAAAGATTTTTGAGAGGGTAGAGAGTAGTCTAATTCATCAGGTGGTCTACTTGGTTTAGGGAATCGGACAATATTAGAATGTTTCCATAGGTGAGGTATGTGCGACGTTCGGATAATGCATTTTTAAGAGATATTAGGTACAATTTAATGACTATTGAGCCTTTTATAAAACATTTAGCAAAATATGGATTTTAATCTTATGGGATTCTGTGTTTTTTTTTTTTTTTGTTTTAGACGTAAATGCTGTTTCGAAATTGGAACAGTTGTTAGACACCCGGTTCAACGTTTGATGATATTTTCTATAGTAAGTTTGAAATTTAAGCATGACGTAACGATTTATGAAACATCATACGAACGATAAGTAATAAGAAACTTCCGTACCTGAGATGATCCTTGGAATTAATAAGCTTGATTCTCGTGCTCACGATCAGCTCACTGCACAATTAACATCTATGGCATACAATCCGTGTGACACTTCCTCCTTAAATGTGAGATTTAAAAAAATAAATAAATAACTGGACAAAGATTTCCGTAGGAAAACTACGCGGAAAAACGTGTTAGAAATGACGCTGAAATTCTTTACCCTTATTTTCAGATTGTTATTTGAATATTGTGCAACTTATGATATTAAAACAAAATAAAATAGTTGGGCCGTAGAAACAAAAATTCGATAAACAGTGACGATACGTTTTAACCTTTAGCTGGCTAAGAGCTAAGTATGCGATCGCAAAGAGCGTAGATGTGGGCACATGCAATGAATACGACTGGTGGAAATTGGTCCATTGGAACTAAGCGTCGATTAAGGAATGGAAAAGTAGTGTCAGTCTAAAGATAACGAACTGCAATCGCGTCGAAAAAGTGAAACCTCTATTTTATTAATTACACCATGAAAATAAATTTTCACAAAGGCCGAAGGTCTTCGGCTATTGCCTAATATCATTTTAACCATTACTTTCAGAAATAACACTATTGCCGGCATTTCTCCATTAGGCCATCTTTAGGACTAAACCTAACAAATTGCAAGTAAAAAAAAATACTTTATATATTTTAAAGTTGATATTGTCACGATTTAAAGAACAATCTAACAAACCTACGAATAAAAAAAACTCATTAAAATAATAATAATCACATCGTTTCATTTTTTTGAAAAACAATCGGCAAAAATTAATAAATCGTATTACACCGTTACTCAGCAAAAATATAACGAAGTGCTTACTATTTAACATTATAATAAAACAAACTGTTGGCTGTTTGTTCAAAAAATCAATATAATTAAATATTCAAGTATTAAGAGTAATAATTATACTGTTATTTAATTACCTCTCTATACATTTTAGTAATTTTTTTCAATGTGCTAGATTTAAAGTCCATTATTTTTATACGTTAAACCAGTGTGAACGACATGGGTTTTATGAAGAGAGAAAAAAGTAATTTTGAACTTACTACTGTCATCCTAACGTATATTGGGCTACTTCATTCATCCAACAATCCAACATCGGTGCCGAGTATTCGTGCGAAAAAACTTAGGTAAATCATACACAATCTAACATAATATTTAGTTATTTTTTATTATTTAAAAGTTGATTGTTTATTTAAAATTACTAATTGCTACTTTCCCTGTCATCATGTCACCATAGCATTCTCAATAGCGTCTATCATTAGATGATGGATTATCATCCTCGCTGAAGATTAGTAAATTACCCATAGTAAATATCCTATTACTAATTATTCCTAATATAGTGATTAGAACCCTATTATATCAAAGCTTATTACAGTAAGTTACAGAGCTAACTAATTAACCTATATGGCTGAGAGTCTACTGACTAATTTATAATAGTTAGGTAGTGTCATTCATTATTTATTTGTTTAAGGAGAAATATTGTAATGAAATTAAAAAAAATTTATCAGGTAATGATGATGAGTTTTTTATTCAATGTACTTGTCTCCGACTCTATAAACTGTTTTCATTTTAATTCCTCAGTTTTATTGATTAGCTCTGCACGTCTTAGCCAACTGGAAAATCTTTTATTTTATTCATATTTTATCTTTGCAGAGCTATCAAATGAAACATAAAAAAAAAGGTTATATTTTTAAGATTTTTTATATATTGTTCAGGACACTTAATTAAATATTTAATCATAGAATTAGACAGAAATAACATTAATTCACCTTTAGAAAAAAATACTTACCTCCGCTTGAGATATTTATTAGATGGAAATATATTATGCTAGTAATGACCTACAACGGATTTTCTTCTATAATTTAAATAGAAGGACTTTTGTCAAAACTTTTCGAGACAAGGTTTACTAATGGTGCGATTTGTTTTTCTCGTAAACTTTCGTATTTTATACTTTGTGTGGGCTATACATAAAGTTAGGGCCCAAGATAACTTTATTAACAGTACGCTTTAATAGTGATGGGGGAAAAGAGGGTTAATTAATTTGAATTATTCACTTTTGACTTTAATACTGGTTTATTTATTCTTAGATTTATAAATAGTTAAATTAAACTAGTTATTTTATTTTAGCTTTTGTAGTTAGTTCATAAATTTGTTTTATTCTACCTAAACATCAAATAAGGTTTGTTTTATTGTTTTAGTTATATTTTAGTTCACTATTTATTACGATACATGTATCCGTGAATCCAAATATATTTATTACGATGTATGTCCTTAACACGATTTAACTAATATTTTTTAGTTAGTAAAGTTAGTTCATATATTAGTTAAAAATAAACTATTAGTTGACAAGAAAGTGAATTCGGTTTGGACCAGAGCGTTATGTTTGTTTCGTTATTATTTTGCCAATATTAAAATTTTTTTCTTTTGAGATTTGGTAGTCGATATCTTTAGGTAGGTATAGAAAGAAATTACGTGTAGTTCTGTTTAGAACAGTCAGTTTACGGTCAGTTTTAACATGGAGTGCGAAAATAAGGATTTTCGACACATTTTACTTTCTTATTTTCATAAAGGCAAGCAAGCGGCTGAGGCTCAGAAAGAGATATATGAAGTTTATGGCGATGATTGTTTAACAGAACGCACTTGTCATAAGTGGTTTAAAAAATCTCGAAAAAAAAATCACACACAACAATTGAAAATCATATGATAACATAAGACGTCTTGGACTTGTTAAAAAGCTCGATATTTGGGTTCCACCACGACAATGCGAGGCACCACACAACTTTAACAACGCGTACGAAACTATTGGAACTTGGTTGGGAAGTGATGACGCATCCCCCAGCCAGCCCCGACCTTTTACCATCGTATTATCAGTTATTTCCAAGTTTACCAAACTTCTTAAATGGTAACAATTTCAGTAATAACGATGACCTCAAATCGTACTTGGTTGAGTTTTTTGCTGATAAGGACCAGAAGTTATATGAGCGCGGGATCATGAAGTTACCAGAAAGATGGCAAAAGGCCATCAAACAGAATGGAAGATATTTGACTGATTAAAGTTTATTTTTTGTATGGAAAAAAAATGAGTTTTATTTCACACTGAAAACCCTTTAAGAAATTACTTTCTTGCCAACCTCAATAGAATAAAATAGTTGTTTGTTATAAGAATTGACACTGCACACGCACTTGTCGTTAGTTCAATTTAAATCTAACTGAACTGTTTTTCTTCCCTATTAATATATATTAATTAATTTAATAATTACATAATCAATCGTAATTCTGTTTAATTAATTCTACTTGATTTAATTCAATCAAAATTTTAATTTTTGATTATAAAATTTTTAGTATTAATTGTACTTTGCTTAAACTACTCGATTTAGTTTAATTTTAATTTTTACCCTAATATTGTACTGTAATAGATTTTAGTAGGGATCTCCAAAAAAAAAATTTGATACCTGCATTACGGGTCAGGATGCGACTAATCTTAGCTATCTAGCCTTAAAATAAAAAAAAGTTTTGCTAATAATCATTGGGGGGTTCTGCACCCGCCCTTATACTGTCGGCTTCCGGAAGACAATAGAAAAAAGAAATGGGAGGGCTGTAGAGTGGAGAGGCTATCTCTTGGTGCAGGCATTTGAGGACCTTATCTTCAGAAGCTTGAACATTCTGCAAGCTTCTCTTTCTTCTTCTCTCACTATCTTTCTTTCTTCTGCTCTCGGATGAGATTTCTTGCACAAATTTCTCTTAGGAATCTAATAGCTCTCCTGCCACACCCACGATAGCAAAAATGTTTTTAAAACAAAAAACGCCAAGTGTTTCTAGACTTCCCTTTGTTTTCAGTCGGTTTGAATTTATTGTCAATAGTTTTTTTTACGAAACCAGGAAAGAAAGAAATGGTTCGTAAGTTATTTTTAATATATTAAAAAACACAAAATGTTGATTATTATTATTTTATTTTTTTCAAAAAATGTTTTACCTACTAAAATTTCGTTACATCAATTATGAGCTAAATTTGATTATTAAGACGAAATGAAGGGATTAGAAAGGGGACTTTCCCGTCAAAATTTACTCAGAATTTTTTTGGCCAAAAGTATTTATTGTTATTCTTCGATCTATCCTTGTTCATTGAAAATAATTTTAATTGTTTGGTCTCGAAAACGTATTTTCGTAATGGTAAAAAAAAAAAAATGGCCACCTAGATTTTGAAATTTTGTTGAATACGTCTCCTTAACTCAATAACTACACTCAATAAGTTTCTCATTTTATTCAAGAAATTTATGTCCACACTTGAGTAGAACACCGAGGATATGCTATAATGTGGGTTTAGGTAAATTTATTTAACATTTGCATTTCTCGATTTTAAGTTATATAATAATGACTAATATCCTCTGATTTTCAGCCTTCATGTCATTTTATGAATGTTCACATTATGACACGAGTTTTAAACTAAATCCATGACAAATTAATATATGTTTTGCAAAATATAGATTCTACAAACAAATCTATTTACAATTGCTTCATTGTTTCCTGATCGCAATTTCCTGTAGGTTGGCTACATTTTTTAGAAATTCTGTTTTCTACTGACAGTACACAATAGAGTTTTCTGAACACAATAGTGATCTGCATTGGACAAAAGTAAAATGATGTACTTTATACATTAATGGACTGAATTTGTTGAAAGTAATGGAGCTCACCTTATTTATCATGGACTTAAAACTAACTTACATCTAACAATAAAAACTTAAACTAAGTCTTAACCTAATTTTTCCCGACAGTCTGTTGCCATCGATGCGGGAAGGGTGGTGCGGTCATAGTGCTAAACACTGGGTTCGTTAGGTGCTGCAACGAGTCAAAAACGTTGATGTGTTTCCGGTGGATGAACTCACCCACCGATGGCACACCAAGCAACGGGTGCAGGTCGGCGTTCTTTAACCTCTCGAGAGAGGTATGTCGGACCACTTTTCTCATGATCCCATTCTGGAATCGTTGGAGATTTTGCCGTTAGCGCTCGGCGTTTTTTTTTTTTAATTTATAAAATTGTCCGGAGGCAAAAATACTTTGCTTTTTATCTCCATAACCATACTTTACATTTCATTGCCGGAGATGTATTATACTAGCAAACAAATTAAGTTTTAATCGTCTGGGGGTTATGCCTGTTATTAAGGTAATAATAATAGTTATTGTTCAAAATCCAGTATAAGATAACTCATTTCATGTTTGAGTATAACTAGACTGTGCGGATATATTATTTTTTTTGGAGGGGTGGGGGGGGTGGGTTAAAATGTATTAATAACTGTCAATTATTTATATCAGCCCTTCGTGCTGGCCAGGGGCAAGAACAAGGAACGAACGGCCAGTAAATGATTTTCTTATCATAATTGGTTGCCTAAATTTTGGCCAGGAATTGGCCGTGTTAAAAACAATAAAAATTAATTGAGGTCTGTTATCTTTTTAAATAATATAAAAATGTTATTCAATTAAACAAAAGGAAGCCTAAAAAATAAGAGTACTGCTTTTGTGACACGTGAAGAAAATTACAAGTCAAGTTCGATATCATTGCACAATTCAGTGTTTCTTCACGCGTGTGACAAACGTGAGAATAAGATTTCAATGGCAAGATTTAAGCTTTTTGCTCACAGACATAAAATAGGTCAAGTTAGATTTGAGAGAAATATTTTAACTAAGGTTATAATGAATTAGTAACTATATGTAGTATTATTGATTTATGAAATTTGATAGAACTAAAATAATTGTAAATATGCAAAATATTAAAACCATGGAACGTATTAAATATATGATTTATATGGCCTGCGTCAAAAATTTGTTTTTGATTATATTTGAAATTCATTTCACGTTACTACGTTTTATGGGTCATTTCCCATGATATTAAAATCCCAAGCTAGAATTTAAAATAGCTTCCGAGTTGTGACTAGAGAAATCGTGCCTGATATTTTCTTGTTTAATTTTTTTTTCACGTTATGTTATTTCAAGCAAAATCTAAACAGTATATCTGAAGGGGTTAGAAAATATTCCATTAAAGTGTCAGATGGATATCGTTGGACATACACAGACAACACGGACAGGAAGTCAGCCAGCAGATCACTTCCTCGTTCCTGAATGAAAGAAAAGCTTTCACTTAGGACTTAATCAATAATAATAATTAATCGATTTTCATGCCGTTGAATCACAGAATGAAACAGTAAAATTCACATTGATTAGGAAAAGAATGACTGAAAGCACAGGTGTTAAAACATAAGGGTTTTGATAACATAACAGTATTTTAAAATGTCTATTGAATAGATGACAAGGTTGCAATAACAATATATTTTGCTAATTACGTATTGGTTTGATAAAATTGATAAAACCTTTGCATGAGTTTCGTCCTCAAATATCTCTAAATTTTATCGCCTTATTTATCGATGTATAGTCGATTTTTTAATTAAAATTCGGTCGATACGAATTTATCTTTTTGTGCATGATTCAAGCAAACTGAAATAACAAAAGGTTGGCGAATTGTTTCTTCAATCGGATTGGGGGAGGAAAAAGAAAATGTATTTTCCTAGGTAAATAGAACTAATCCCAAGAACTTCCTACCCTAGAGAGATAATTTAATGTTAGAGTAATTGGATCTCATTAAATATTTTATTATCATTATATTTTTTTCCTGTTGGATTATAAAATCTGTCTTTATTTGTTTTGTCCCAGTCCTTAAGAGTGGAAAAAAAATCAATTTAATTGTCTGGTATCCCGTGAGCCTTGTTCTAGTTATTTGGTAGGATGGTAGGAACGACAGGGGTTGAGGACAATTCGTGTATGTGAACCTCTATCACTTTATTCTCGTTTAATTTTTTTTATAAGTCTCTTCATTGTTAAGAGTTTTATTGATATTGAAACACCTTTGTGGGTTGAGTCACCTAACATATCCAGTGTTTAACACTAAGAAATTTACGTAAATTCACCCTTTACTAACTTAACTACAAATAAAATAAAACAAATCTGTTGCACAACTTCTCATGAAGGGATAATACCGCCAAGGTTTTCTTAGGTCATTAGGACTAAGTAATACTTTTGGATTTTCGTAATCTACTATTAATTTGTAACGAAATCAGTGACAGACTGGGTAAGTTAAACATCGCTGGGAAGACCGACTGCGTAATCTTTTCCCTTCAAAAGGGGAAAAAGCCTTGCCAAAATCCTTTATAGGAGGGCAAGAGAACTCACCGATTTTCTCAATTTACTTATCTGGTTTTAAAAATGGATAGGTATTTCCATTTCTCATTTTAGAAAAAAAAAATACAAAAAGTACGACACAGGTCTTACCGGCTTTCGCACTTGCTAACTTCACCCAACTTGTCGCTTTGTCTCAAACTTATGATATACAAATGTGTTTTCCGGCCAGCTGAGCTATACGGTGCCCCGCTATATACTCACTGACAATGCAGCTTGAAGTCTCAAGCAATTTCAGAATGGGATCATGAGAAAAGTGGTGAGGCATACCTCTCTCGAGAGGTTAAAATGCCGACCTGCACCCTTTACTTGGTGTGCCATCGGTGGGTGAGTTCATCCGCCGGACACACAAAGTTTTTTGACTCGTTACAGCACCTCACAAACCCAGTGTTTAACACTTCCCGCATCGATGGCAACAGACTGTCGGGGAAAATTAGGTTAGGGTCTAGTTTAAGTTTTATTGTATGATGTAAGATAGTTTTAAGTCCATGATAAATAATGTGAGCTGAAAATTAGGTTAAGTTAGATAGATTAAGGTTAGTATCAGCACAACTCTTTCTTAAGGTGAGCCCTATCAATTTCTATGTTCACACGCCTATTCTGTACACCAGCCTACCATAGAACAAATTTTTAAAGCTCAGAATGGGAGAAAAAATGAAGTTCTACAGTAAATATAATTAGCACGTTGTGCATTTATGTAACGATTGTGGATATTAAATGAAGGGTTTTGAGTAAAACAAAAAGAAAATTGTGTTTTATGATTGAGTAGGTAATAAGCCAACCAGTTTTCCTTGACACAAATTATTGCGTATTTGTTAGGGCACAAGTGATTTTGGCCAACCCAAGTGCGCTTATAACAGCAGTATTCGACCGATTACTCTAGGAGTAATATTTCAGTTAAATAAGTAATTATTCAGTTAAGACTCAATCTTCCATTTGCAATTAATTTTGTATTATATTTCTTTACAGCATTAAGATATTTTTAATTGTAAAAATATTTGATCATGCTTATATGTTGAACACAATATTGTTGAATATAATACTTGTTCCGATGATATACTTCGAGTAATGCTCTTTTGCTAAAAAACAACTACACAATATAGTATTGCTATGTGAAATTCTAGTTTTGATGATCGGAAAGGACTTTGTGCAGCGGTTATCATCCGAGGCAGACATCTTCTATATACCGTCGAGGAAGATTAATGACCCTCCGCTGGACCCTACAGAACATGTCTGCTATTAGTAGTGGGTGGGGTCGGAAATGTTTTCTGTCCAGCTTCCACCGAGCACAGATATTAATGTTTGTTCCTTTGTTATATGTGTAACCTGCTACGAAGATATAATATAGAAAATAATAGAATTAATAAATATAAATTGAATGTTGCTATTTATGTCTTTGTCGGTGGCCATCAAATGGGGTTTGACGGACAAGCAATAATAAATTAATTGGGACAATATTAAATCGAATCAATACTGAGACATTTAATTTTTATTAATTTACGCCAATGATGCACACTCAGAGTTTGATAGAGCAATACAATTTAGTATTTTGAATATTTAAATTGAATTTCATTAAATAAAATATTTTAATTATTCGACTTGATTGGCGTAGTTCTCCGGGAAATATGTATCCATAGATAGATACATTTAATATATATTTTTATACATTATATACATTGCTATTTTTAAGCGTACCACCAAATATATTACCGACCGAACGTACCACCTTCATATAGAGTTTTTGTGTCTCCGTACACTTTTGACATGTGAGGTTTATAGGCATACTCTCTTCGGTACAAATCGTAGGCAATTCCTATTTAAATTTGCGAAAGAATTAATTAAAATAATACATGCTCGGTCACTGAGTTAATATTATTCTTAAACAATACAGGTAATTCAATTTACAAATGGTGAAGTCAGCAGTAGGAATAAGATAATACATAAACGTACACAGTAAAAAGATTAAAATAAACAGTATATATTTGGGTGTTTGTGGATCTATCTTTTGGAGGAACGCCTACTGTAATAGACTATTTCTCTTATTAATGAGTTTTCGGATAAGAAAGTTAGAAAAATGAAATTCTCTGCCTTAGTGTGAAACAAACTGTTGGATTATGGGTAATTGTAGGCCTGTTAGCACCGTGTATCGAGGGTAGTAGTTGATAATCCTCAAACTTATGTTCTGTTCGACATGCAGTTAACGATGTGCTATGTTTCAAATATTTATTGATACTAGAAAATAATCAATAGTTAATTATCGAAACCATAAATTACTTAGCGTGAATCGATTAAAACGTTTGTTGAAAAAAAAAATGTTTGTAGGAATTTATTTAATTTTACAAAATAGAAATATCTAACAAACGTATATCAATTATGAATATAATAAGTTTGAATAATTTTTGATGTTTCAATCTTGATGATTTCACAAATTTAGACACACCTATTTAAATTATTCAAAGCGATCGATCATATTTAAAACTCTATCCATTAATAATGTTTTGATGTTTTTGATTTATAAATTTGTTTCTGGAAAAAAACAACTTCTCTCGTGATACATAATTAAACTGTACATTTTTCAATCGCATTTGAAATACATTTTTGTTTGAATTACAAGTCAATTCGGCGAATAAAGCCATCAATTTATCGGAAGTCGGGGTGAATTACCACTTATTCAATCGGGATCCATAATAGATAACACTATGTTTAGATAGCTGGGATAACTGTGTAATAGACTGTAAGAGACAAATAGTAGAGTACGTTTGGAAGGAAGAGGGCTCCCTCAACACTCGATCTGCACTGTACCAGACACTACAACAAAATGTCTAGGATTAGGCTCTACCCTAAGACAGTTCTAGGGTGCATCCACAAGAAGACGCCTTTTGTGATGTGTCCATGCACCTCCGTTCCTCTGATTGGTCATGTATGACACTCCCATATATATATGTAAGACAATTATTGAAGGTGGGGGGAATAAACTGAAATCACTTTCTCTGTAAACAAAGTTAGCAATTTTAATCACTATATATTATATTATAACAATTATTAATATTGATTTACATAATCTTACCTGTAAACAAAGAAACGACAATTACAGTTTATAACTATCACTTCTCTATTCACACTCTATTTACAACTTTTGTTACTTAATATAAACTTCTCTATATGATAGCTGCTCCATCTGGCGGGGGCCACTGGAAGTAGTGCGGCAAATTCAAATTAAAGAGAGAATACTTTCATTACATCTCCCCTCTCTGAGGTGAAAATTCTTTGAAAATTTTCAGTCTGGTCATATCGGAAGTAATTTTGTTGTGTGAAAGAATCCAGTTCCTTGCTTTCCTCTTCCGGTTTTTATTTTATATATTGAATTTGATATCTTCTCTGTTATTTCAAATGGACCAATTTTTAATTCATCTAGTTTATTCCTGTTCAATTTGTTGCCATTCTCTATATATACTGTATCTCCTGTGTTAAATTCCCAATGTTTTCTTGATTTATCAAATATTTTCTTTTTATATTCATGAGACTTTTTTGTTCTTTCTAAGGCTAATTTACTGTCATTCATCTAGTTTTCTTTATTGTTTGGTTTTTTTAATTCTTCTGGTAAAATGCTTGTATCTGTGCCATCTAATAAATACTTGGGTGGAAAACCAGTTACTGTATGTTCTGTTCCACACATTCCTTAGCGACTGTTGTCCAGGCTCTTTTCTTCCCTTTTTCGTTCATTTTACATCTGATTTTATTGACTAGAGTTTGATTTAGTCTCCAGATAGAGAAGGTTATGTTAGGTAACAAAACTTGTAAATAGAGTGTGAATAGAGAAGTTATAGTTATAAACTGTAATTGTCGTTTCTTTGTTTACAGGTAAGATTGTGTAAATCAATATTAATAATTGTTATAATGTAATATATAGTGAATAAAATTGCTAACTTTGTTTACAGAGAAACTGATTTCAGTTTATTCACCCCACCTTCAATAATTGTCTTACAAAACGATAATTACAGTTTATAACTATCACTTCTCTATTAACACTCTATTTACAAGTTTTGTTACCTAATATAACCTTCTCTATCTGATTGCTGCTCCATCTGGTGGGGGCCAGTGAAAGCAGCGTGGCAAATTTAAATTAAAGAGAGAATACTTTCATTACATATATATATATTCAAAGTCACAATATAGTTCATAACCCCTATGTAAGAAATTTTATAGTAAAAAAAAAAAATTGTGAGCCCTTAATTTAACTATTACTATATTTTAAAATGTATGGAATAAATCTGTAGCCTTAAAATCCATACACAGGCTTTTAGCGATCAACTTTTAATAGGTTCTTGACTAGATCCTTTAGCTTAGTTAGAAGTTTTAGACAGAGTGGCCTAAGAATTTTCTTTCCTCGTGGCCATGAACCTTTTTTCGACCACTGGTGTACCTTTACAGCATAATGATGTTGTCAAACATTAATAAGTCCTTAAATAAGCCTGAAAATCTCAACGTTTCGGCCGTGGACAGGAATCAAATAAAGTATTGTCTTCTAAATCATTATCCCCTCCGAGGATGAATGACCTCGTATGACAGGCTACTTCTAGCTGTGATTGTCTGTAATTGGCAGTTCATTCGTTGTTCCATTGTTTGCTAATGCGTATGTTCCAAGTAGTATTTACTGGTAAGCACAACGGTTGAAAACGAAAAATTTGACAGTTATTCGCTCAGAAAAAATAAAAATATTATGAACAAAGCCAGCATAGAAAAAATTCATTTGAAGTAATAAAATGTGGATTAATAATTGGAAATAGAAAAAAAAAATGGTTCTGATTGTACGAGCTCTGTGGATGGTTAATAAGGCAAAAATACTTAAATAAATAAATAAAAATAAATAGACTTCACGCTTATCACAATAAATGGAGAGGATTTACTCTCAAATGGGAGGAATCGTCTTTCGCCTGTCGACGCTGACCTTATAAGAGAGCCAACGGAATTTCAGAAGTATATTTAAAAACTTTTAAATTCCAATGTTATTGAAGCAAAAAAATCAGGTTATTAAAAAAAAATTAACCTGCTCACGTTTATTTACATTAAAAAATAAAAAAGTTCTTTAATAAAATATAATTTTTGCTTGGTTTGAAATATAAAAAAATGAATCGTTGGTACGTATATTTCTATTTCTAAGTAAGAAAAAGAAACAGGGTCTAGCGAATCCCTGGTTATAATAAGTTATTTATTAAAATAAACACTCCTCGGGCTCTTTGATAAGTTATTTAATAAAAATATTTTTGACACCTCTAAGCTGTCATCTTCAGTTACTAAAATACAAATAAAAATAAGGTACATTGGGTTAATTAAGTGAAGTAAATCTTATGTGTAAGAAGCAGTTACAAAATAATTCTGAATAAAACTGACTGAACTCGCCAACTGGCTTTATTTAGTTAGGAGTTAGTTGGGAGTGAATGGGTAGATTTCTTTTCTGTACTATTTCTTCATTTTTTATTTTTTATTGCTATTATCTGATGTGAAGGAAATATAATTTAATGCACTATGTAAGTTTTATTAAGTCTGATTGTTATTTATAATCTTCAGTACGATTTTGTCTTATGACGTATTGTTTCTATTTGAGTATCTGAAGGCTTAGGGCTGTCGAAAATATCAACATTAATAAAAAACCTTAGTAGAGTCCGAGGAGTGCAAATTTAAATTATACCCGATCGAATAATTTATTTATTATTAATGGAATTGTATGTATTTTATTTATTTTTTTAAATAAAAAATTAATATAACAATATTCATCGCAATGCTGCCAGAAGGCTCTCTTCCGGAGGATGTCAATTTCGATAAAAGCCTTTTCCCATCTAGCTTGAAATAAATTCTGCTTATGCTCCTCTGAGATCTAGTTCGTAAATACGGGGGTAGCATTTCCGGTGGGAGGGCGGCACCACGGGGTAGGAGGCAGCTCAACCCTGCCCCAGTTGAGGCGAGGCTGACCCAAATCTGCCGTCCCGGTAGCTTGGGCGTCGTCATGGCAGCCCTTGGGTGGGGCCAACCCCTGCAGTGGCTGGGCAAACACTTCTATCGTTTGTTCGGGTTTAACAACCCTTCAGTCTTTAGTCTGAGTCTATAAGGGATGAATCGCATGGGTGTTAAAGGGAGTAAATTCTGAGCTTGATAATCTTACAGGAGTCCGATTCTGTCATCGAATACAATTCAATTTTGTATTAGTTATGTCGCGAATGCTCTCGATGAGCATAAGGTGAAATACCTCTTGTCCAGTGTCCGCAAAACGCTTCCTCTAAAAAAAAATTTCAACAGAAACTCAAACTAAGGTAGTAATAATAACGTAGAACTAAATACAGTAGAATCCCGATAATTCGTATTGTCAAAACACTGACAGTTTGGTACGAATTATCGGGAATACTAATTATCGGTAGTACAAAATTAAAAAACGTATTAATGCAAACATGTATGTATTAAGAAGTATGTACAATGTAGTAAGGATAAAAACTATGCAATAAACACTGCTTAATACTAAACTAAACAATAAACAATACATGCAATAAAAAATTAATTGTTCTAGATTAAATATACACCAATCATTTGTACGGAAAAAATCCGTATTTTTTTTGACACAATCTTTGAGGATGGGTATTGCCAATTCTTTTGTATATTTCCTCCAACTGGTACATTTAAATGATTTGCTTGCGCGATCCACTTTTTTAAGTTCTCTTCCAGTTGTGGGTAATCACCAGTCTTGAAGCGTTTTACTTTGCTGCTTGATGTCTGGGAAGTGATTTTGTCCTTGTCCTTCAGGATTGATGTGATCGTGGAACGAGGGACGTTAAAACGCTTGGATACGTCAATTTGCTCAAAGCCACTGGCCACGGCGTTGATGATTTGTTTTTTCTCTTTAATAGAGAGACTAACTTTTTTCGAAGGCATGGTAACGTGTCACAACGATAACGAAAACGAGACTGAACTGTAGAAACGAAAGAAAAGCTTAGTACAATTCCTAAAACTTTCCCTCTATCCTCTCCTTATTTCCTTTCAGTAAAAAGAGTACGAATTACATATGGGATTTCATAGGAAACATTTATCTCGCACTCATTCTGCTCTCTGGTCTCTTACTGTCCTCTTTCCCTTTCTTGAAACAGTACGAATTAACAAATATTTTTAGCTGGAAATACGTATTATAAGCCGTTTTAAGTGACCTCGAGCCTAAAAATAATACGAATAACCGAGGGGACTGAAATGCATTGTTTTATACCACTTACCGGGATTTATTCTGGGGACCGGGAAATTTGTACAAATTAGCTGGAAATACGAATAATCGGGATACGAAATATCGGGATTCCACTGTAGTAATAGTTAGAAAAAAATTGTGAAAAGAAAAAAAGATCTCTGGAAAAAGAAAGACAAGTGGATTTTAATTTGTAAAAAAAAGGACTCCAAAATAGATTGAACTTAGCCTAAAAGTGAAGGGAATTTTGTTACCTACAATTCCTTTAGAAGGCCCAAGAATTTAGTAGAATCACCATTATTCAAAGTATGGTCAAAATTTCCACGAATGCGTGACCTCCGATCTGTTTCTTGCCAGTTTATCAAAAATATTATCCTTTGGTAGATAGATTAATAATGAACCATCGTATCTAAAAAAATACTTTCATTACAAGTAAGAGCAAAATTACCTATTTGTCAAAAGAATTTAACTACATATAACAAAAAAAACTAAATCCATGGCATGCAGTGTTCGGCTGGAGCGAGATTGTCACCATAGTTGATTGGAAGCGCTAGGGTATAGTGATTAATATGATTAATTTTGTTTTCCTCTACCGGATTTGCTATTTCTCTATTCAAGTAGCTACTCATTTATCCTTACGAGGATGATTGACTCACAAGAAGAAAAACATCATTAGGGGGAGCTAGGAAACGAGTCTACACAGTTTGCTCTCTGCACTCTAACCACTAGGGTACCATGTATTTGTCACAAAGAGTACAATATTAATTAAGTACTTGACCAGGATATTCAGACACCTGAACATCTCTTTGAAGCCGGTTTAAGCTAGGAAAAATCATTGCACAATGTCTAAAAGTAAAAAAACAATAGTTTTTGTAGTCACTAATCGTTACAGCTGGAGCTCCCTTTTAATATAACAAAGCCATGGATATGAATAAAGACATGAATACGCGTGGATAAGTGGCACTAATTAATCAATAAATTTTGTCTATTATTTGTGAATAGGGTATTTATTTTGTGTTTTGTACGTTCAAACTATAATTACAAAAATATAATGTTGTTCGCAACTTTAACTCGACCTTTTTCAAGTTGCTCTAATTATGCTAGAAATAAAATCAGCCATATAAAAAATTATGTAGGGATCGTCAGCAAATATCTTAAAAATAACAAAATGAATATTCGTTTTTAGTGTGGCATCACATTAGTCATATGGACGCCCGCATTAGTAATCTGTATTATGCATTCAGGATTAAGTGGGCTATAACTACGTAATGTCATCAAAATTCTGTTCACAGCTGTAATATGATTGATGCATCACACATGAAGTTTAAAATAACAAAGATCAAAACAATCTTGCCTATACTACGATAATACGACTCCCCTGCTTAGCACTAAACAACCTTTCATTTTTATTTTTTAATTATTATACGCTAAGTTAAAAAAAATTATTTTTTAAGAATTATCACCTGAACTGAGGTCGTGACACGGTGAGTTTTAACATTTGAGTCCAAGTTTCAACTCCTGACGAAACTTTATTCCTTTGTAATTTTTTTTCTTAGCTCTCTAATTATAAGATTAAGGATGAGGGGAAAATAAAGGAATATTTGGGTTGAGAGGATCCTTGTACCTGCTTGAAGGTAGTGTGAGCGTATTAAGGAGTGTGGGAAGCCTCGGTAGAGGTTGATAGTTGCGGTACAGTGGTGAGAGTCCACTGGTGGCTGGGCCTAGAGTCTCTCTAGGCATGTCTTATTTAGTCGGATAGCAGTGATGGGTGCCCGTTAGAGGCTTGTTGTTGGTGGGCCAAGCGCCGTGATGTCCACAATTTGGCCTGCATTACTAGATCTTAAGAGTTGCCATCTTGCCGGTAGCGGTGGGGGGTGTCATGTCTTGGAATAGAGGGGTTTGGCTATGTTTCATCGAGTCTAAGAACTTGATGTGTCTTCTTTGGATGGCTTCGGTGATGGTGGGGACCTCGAACTTTTCGTGGATGTCGGGAGCCTTCATATCACAATAAGGGGTATGCCATAGTGCCGTGCGCAGGATTTTGTTCTGGAAGCTCTGGAGTCGAGTTATTGTACTAGTGTGTGGGAATCGGAAGAGTGGTGTTCCAAACAGTAGAGCTGGCCTCAGGACGATCTTATATATTAACAGTTTCAGCCGAAGGGATATAGCCGGGCTTGTGATGAGATGCTGGAGAGAGTAGTAAGTCCTACGTACTCTTTTCAACTTCTTCTGCAGATGTGTGCCGAACCTCCTTTATAATTTTTTTTTTTTTTCCTAAGCTCTCTAGTAAGAAATTCAGGATGAGGGAAAAATATAGAATATTTAGGTTAATCGGATCCTTATACTAGGAGTACCTGCTTGAAGGTGGTGTGAGAGGATTAAGGGGCGTGGGAAGCCTCGGTGGAGGTTGGTTGTTTCGGTACAGTGGTGAGAGTCCACTGGTGGCAACCTCCTTTATAATAAACAACTTTCCATTATTTATTCAAAGTTATAACAAAAGAAATGTAAGGATTCGAAAAATGAGGTTTCAATTTTAATAAACATTCCAACTCATAAAAAGCACATGTCGAGCACAAATTATTACTGCCAATCTTTTTCTAAGCGACCTAAACTCTTCTAGAAGATTGCTATGTCATTCTTACAAACTATTATAAAAGATATTATAAGATAAAAGAACACACGATTTGCCTTTTCCGTTTCATTCCAAGACACGGACTCCGACATGTAAGGTATCGAATTGGAGAGCGTCCAGATCCAATATTTAATGTGTGTTTGATCTTAACAAAAAGCCGTTAAAAACCTTCCATTAGAACCTTTTAACAACTCATCTCGTGTTTGACTTAGAGGCACAATATTTCGTTTCTTAGTTCCAATTGAAAATTAATAATATACCAACAATTAACTACTTGCCTATTAAAAAATAATCATGTTCCTAGGCTATCAAATAAATTCAGATCTCGACGTTTTTAAGAGTGATATGTATTGTTAATTTTGTGGACTATAATTACGAAAATATCATTAGCAACTTTTCCGTAGTTATAACGAAACCCTCATTAATCTTTTGATACATCGCTTTTGTATCGAATTATTAAATCGTCAAACAGCAAGATGAATGAAAAAAAAACATTGTAACCCCTTAATTTTAATACTTTATATTGAGTTAACGACATTTTAGACCATATTTTAGGTCCTGTTAAAACTTTTCACTTTATTCTAAAAATGATGTAGCAGCGTTGTCCACTCCCCATAATACTCTAGCTAATGACGAGAAAGTCAGGGCTCGTGGAATATACATGTTTGTTAAACATTAAACATATTTCTAAACAATAGAGTGACAATACAAATCCCAGTGACTAAGCTACAGAAAAAATGATGGGATGTTATCTTTTCTTCCATTAATAACATGCATAGCGTATCCAATTCTATCAATCAAAAGTCCTGAGAAAAATAGTAAATCCCCCTTATTACGTCACCAACAAAACCCCTCATAATGATCTTAATATACCCTACATTCTTGAACTCATCCTTTCCAAATTCATGAAATTCCATAGTAACCTATCCAACCACCCTAATCCCGTAGCACAGTCACTGCACTGCTCCACTCATCCCTATAATCCTCCTCGGAGACTGAAACGGCAGTGGCCTCGTGACCAATGCGTGATAAATGCGCAACAGTAGGAGTCCTGGCAATGGCCAGTTTCTCCAATCATGTCCTGAGCGTATGTGGCTCTCGCGCTCTTCGTCAGCCTCTACTGGCTCGTATCCGGTGACGTGGCTGGTGTGGGAGCGTGGGGGACTTCCCAAGACTCCACTTCCTCTTTCGCTTGCGGGGGAGGCAACAACCGTGTGGACTTGGGGGGGGGGGCTAGGCTGTTTGTAAATGTTTGTAAATATTGTATGAATGTGTGAGCGAATGATGAATTGTAAATATGGTATGAATGAAAACACTTATCTCAATTATTTATTGCCTATTAATTAAAGGCAGATTGTAATTTCATCATAATAAAGTTGTTGAGTCGTCTGTTAATAATAACGTCAATTGTTCAAAAACAAAACAATTCACAATCCACAGGAAATAGCCTTGGCTCAGTTTTTGCGCTTCTCATTCGAATGACGCACATAATTTAAACAACCAATCCACTTAACCGTGCTCATAACACTTATTTTTTTCATTCATAAAAAATATGTGGAAAATTATCATATGGTGTAAAATCACAACTTAAACTATGAAATATCGTTGCAATTAGTTCGTATGTCACAAAGTATTTTTCGGGGAAATGCAGTCTACCCTACTAGTCAATAGACAGTTGTAATCAATGACAGTTCAGTTCAGCAATAAATCGCTCATTCATACGGTATATACAAATTTACTCTCATGCGAAAGAATACGCTCGAAGGGCGTACCCAAAATAAACCGATAATTTGTAAATAGATTAGCCTGAGAATCAACAATTATATATAATTATCTGTAAATTTAAAGGGGCCATGAAAGAAAAAAAAAAAGAAAAGAAACCGAATGATGTTATACGTTCTTGTAGTTCCACGTTTCACCGGTAGGACCAGGTAAAGCAACTTTTCGCCATTCAGCATGCCAAGTGCCGTCACTGGAGAAGAACCATTCCGCTAGTGTTAATTTGTTTGTGAGAGTTGTTTTGCGCGCTCGTCGTTTTTGTGGTAAACAGTTTGGATTCCTGTTCGCGAAAACTGGCACAGGAACTCCTGAAATGTTAAGAGCGGCCTAAAAGGATGATGTGGAAAACTCGAGTATTTGAGTGCTTTTCCCGTTTTAAAATTGGGAAAATGTCAATTAATGATCAACCTCGCTCCGGACATCCTTCTCCAACCAACGAGAGTAACGAACAAATTCGCGAAGTCGTTCTATCGACGACGGACCATCGAATAACTTGTGGAAAAATTCTAGAATGACTTGGATTTTAGTACAGAGAATTTTAAGTGAAGATTTGTAGATGATAAAAATGGCTGCCCTCTCTGTGCGCCGATTTTGGACCAAACACCAAAATGACTACTGTGCCCCATCCTCCCTATTCACCCGATCTAGCTCCCTGCAACTTCTTTTTATTCCCCTGAATGAAAGTAAAAACGATTTGGGGACGTTGAAGAACGTTTTTTGTGTACGCTCTCGTGTCATCACTGGATACGAGCCAAAGGCTGGCCAAGCTGCAGACGTTCAGGACATGATTAGAGAAAATGGTACATTGCCGGGAGAGCAATTGTCAAGAATTTATGTAGCAGGTTACAAGGCCACTGCCGCTTTAATCTTCGAGAAGGATTATTGGGATATGTGAAGCCATAATTTTAACGACTTAAAACATATTACATGAAATGTTACTCTGATTTGTTGTAAGTATGGAGAACCCTTAATGGTTTTAAAATGTTTAGTGAATCGTTACACATAGCGTAGGCCAGTTGCTGTTCCCCGAGAGGACCAGTTAGTCGTAGACGAGGGCAGTAATATAAAGGGGTGCCTATAATAGACTAGGAGCACGAAATGTTTTCTTTTTTCCTGTGAAGAATAACTTACATGAAGGGCTGAGAATGGACAAGGACTGGCACGATAAAGAAGGAATGTGCGCCCTCATAATGGCCTCCGCGCTCCAGCTTTCCCTCTGCCATTTAATGACAGTGTTTTTGTCCCTCTCTTGTGAAGTGTATCTTGTGGGCTTATTATACTTCTAATCTTCCTTATGCTTGTGACTCATTACGGGCACGTATGGTTGTAAATAAATATTTATGAATTTGGTCATATTAACATCTATGAAGAGCTATGTGCCTACTCACAAATGGATGTTTTTACCATATCACAACTCATATCCAATTTAAAAAAAAAAAATTATTTCTGATATGCTTGGTAATTAAAGTATGTCTTTATGCCATTATTAATCGCATTTTCGCTCTCAAACCAAATCATTAAAAAAAATATTACTGGTATTATTCCGAGTTCTTATGCAATGCATTAACTTTTCAATGGAGACTATGCGTTCCATCCAAAGACATTCAAGTTTTATTTCACAAGTAAAATAAATAAACAGATAAATAGTAAATATCAAATGGTAGGTATTATAATAAAACTCGGAAGCAAATGAATAAAATGGTTGTATAAATTATGAATAAAACCCTTCCAAAGCCAAGTACAATGCCGTCCACAAATGCATGACGTTCCGTCAAACACCATTGAGTCCTTGAAAGACTTCTTTAGTGCCGGGTCATTGGTCCTCCCTCAAGTGTGATGTTTGTATTAGTTTGCTCTGAAGATTGCATTACCTTGGCGATGGTTTCTCGCTTAACATAGAGGCTAAATTTTATATTTTTAAATTGTCTTTTTCCTTTATTTGTGATCCTTGATTTTTTTTCTTAAAAGTATGGTCATTTGATTTGAAGACTCTCACTATTCCAGAAATAAATTATTCCTATCGCTTCGCTGTCTTTCACGTAAACGCTATTAAAATTGTACGTACTCTGAAATATAAAAAGGTTTTATATGTTTCGCTTTTTGCCTTAAAATGAAAAACAGTGAGTGTGCCTAACTTTCGTGGGTTTTACTCATTATGTTTTGTTTTTTTCCATTTCTGATGATAACAACTCTATTATGATGAAATTACAATCTGCCTTTACTTAATAGGCAATAAATAATTGAGATAAGTTTTTTCATTCATACCATATTTACAATTCATCATTCGCTCGCACATTCATACAATATTTACAAACATTTAAAAACAGCCCAGGGGCCCCCCAAGTCCACACGGCTGTTGCCTCCTTCTAGAGCGAAAGAGGAAGTGGAGTCTTGGGAAGTCCCCCACGCTCCCCCACCAGCCACGTCACCGGATACAAGCCAGTGGAGGCTGACGAAGAGCGCGAGAGCCACATACGCTCAGGACATGATTGGAGAAACTGGCCATTGCCAGGACTCCCACTGTTGCGCATTTATAGTAGGTCACGAGGCCCCTGCCGTTTCAGTCTCCGAGGAGGATTATAGGGATGAGTGGAGCTGTGCAATGACTGTGCTACGGGATTAGGGTGGTTGGATAGGTTACTATGGAATTTCCTGAATTTGGAAGGGATGAGTTCAAGAATGTAGGGTATATTAAGATCATTATGAAGGGTTTTGTTTCTACCCACCATTTCACCTACCATTTCTACCCACTCCTATTCTGTCTGGATGTTGTTTTCAGAATAAATATGTTTAACCATATGTAGCGGTATATTATCGAATAGTATTGTATGTACCAGCCAACGTTTTGTCGATTAATCGCCCTTCACATCACGTTTTCTATAATAACATGGACCTTCTCTTAAGAATTATTAATACAATAAATGGCTGCTTACTCCTTGATTATGCTTAATATTGAGTTCTGAGATAAGATCCAAATATATAGCTCTCCTTCGAGATAATTGCATTGAAGAGATGGGCATCAGAGAGTGGATAAACGCTTAATGACACAACGAGGCCATACTAACTTGGAACTGAGACTTAAAGCTTTTACAGTTAGAAGGGGTAACTTTGCTAAATAATTTTCCATACTTAAGAGAGAATTCTCCGAGAACATAAACTCGTTGAGAGGGATATCTAGTTCACGGAGAGAAACGCAAAATATTTCAAGAACTACTTCAATGAATATGCCTTCAATGTATGTGGAAACCAATGAGCATTGAAACTTTTGTGGTATGTTTCAAGGACCCAGACATTCACCAACGGGAGGAACTATTCAAAATACCACGGAATGATGAGGGGAAGAGTATAATACAGATGTAAAGTTTAAATGAAATTATACCTGGAGAACAATAATAAAATGTCCACTGACAACTGTAGACTGGAAGAGATTACAACAATAATACTAATAGATAAAAGATGTTATAAGAAAAAAAATGAAATCAAAATTTTTAAATTTGTTAATTGTGTGACATTGGTTACTTTGAATGTACCCCTCGTTATTGGGTTGAAAGGTATCGATATTTCCAGATAATAAACTCCAATCAAGCGTCTTTAATTTTGGCGTGGTACTCAGGAAGTATTTTAAATTGCTTTTCAACGTTTAATTAACGAATTCCAAATTAGTAACTGTGGTTAAAAATGATTGCGTGATATCCATGAACTATCTTCATCTGACATTTAATGTCTCCAGTCAGCAGCTCTCTCACATTCACTAGAACAGATCACTGGAGAAATAAGAAAAAAAAAATTAATTACAGTCACTTTCCTAATACCTGAAACATTGTGTTCGCATCGGATCTAAGGGGAGACGAAGGGAAAAGGTTAGGAGTTCAATGCTACAACGAAAGTAGGCCATAAAAGGGATCTGGTAGGGAGGCAGTATAATAATAAGTCGCAGAGGTAGAAGCTAGGACAAAGAAGAATGAACAAAAAAATGAAATCTCTTGGAGGAGGGAAGATATGCTTGATCTCGTGTCACGGTTGTGTGCACAGGACTCCAACTGTAGTACTGGCAATTAACGGAAAGGGCATAAAATGTCATGAGAACATTGATCACAATTACTTATTGCCCAACAAAAGTCAATTTATCAGAATAAAGAAGTTTTTATATACCTTCCTTGGCCTACTAAAAAAAAAGCCATTATCATTACATTTAAATGTTCTTAAAAATGATTGGAGATCTTTTTTCTATACTCTAAAAGATCTAGAGATATGCAGATTAGTACTTGATTAAAATATAATATTTTTTATGATTTATCAACCCTCAGTTCAAAAAGAATCTAAGATTCAATTTTTTATTTCTTTCCCATGGCTAACGACACATTAAAGACGACATCGTACCTCTCAAATTCCTATTCTGTATAATAATGTTTTGAGAGCCAACTAAAGAAAGGGCTTATGAAATACCTTTCAAGGAGGTCAATGCCCTATAAAAATTTTAATTAAATATATAAATAATATTGTATGAATGTGTGATCGAATGATGAATTGTAAATATGGTATAAATGAAAACACTTATCTCAACTATTTATTGCCTATTAAGTAAAGGCAGATTGTAATTTCATCATAATAAAGTTGTTAGTTTGTTTGTAAATATATAAATAAAAAATATTTTCATCTGTCGATCAAGTAGCTTATATAGTTTTGTTGACGGTCCAGTTGCTTGCTAGCATCAACCATAATGTTTTATAATCTATATTGACTACAGCTGTTTAAAAATATAATGATTATGTAATAATTTAACTCTATCATCATTGCCTGTACAGTTGTCTTGCATATAACTTCTTCTGGTTTGTCTCGAGGTGATCAAAAACTTGACTCCTTAGTTATCAGCTATTTTGCGGTATGGCAGGCGTTCTTCTTGATTACGACACATTTTCTTGTTTTATGATGCAAATCTTTGCTTCACTTGGTTAGCGTTGCCTGGCGTTGACATTTATTATATACACACAATGGAACAGATTTTGCAATTGGCTGTTTTTTTTATGTTATCTTATTTATTCTACATATTCACAACTGACAAAAACACAATTATGCTGTAACTAACGGACATTCAGTGATGGCTGCCTCACATCGAATATTATTAACAATTGGAGTATCATTTATAATCCTGATAATTGCATTTTAATAATACAAATGGTTTATGTAGATATCAATGGTCCTGGATTTTCATTAATTAAGTCTGGTGTCACCAGTCTTAGTAGAAGTCATAAAATCGTTGAAGTTATGATGTCTCACTTTTGTTAAACAGCCCCAGTATTTTTATAATATCCATAGATTTTGCCTCCATGTACACAATAAAAAGTTTAAAATATTTAAATCTATATACATTGTATCTGTGGGTGGAAAAATACATTGCGATTTATAAAGCGCGTGACTGTTCTAGATTTATACATCGTTTTCAATTATGATTTCTATGTACTTATAGTATGGCTATAGTGCTTAGAAAATGTCCACTAATTGCTTTGGTTGTGGTTTCCGAATCAGTCTACAACATAATAAAGACAAGAGGACATTGACGGGAACCGTGTAACATAGGTGCCCAGCCCAAAGCACGCGTGCTGCAGTGTGACACGCTGGCGGTTCGGAATTGGCACGCGGCCGGGCAATAGATTTTAATTTTGTTATTTAAAAAGAAAAAAATCAAGCTCTCTTTTTGGGATGAAAGGGTAATTTAGACGCGGCATGTATGATATAGGTAACAAAATTACTTAATGAATTGTTTGAATATTTTTATGTAGATTTAAAAAAATTATCACTTTTCTCAAAGCCTCAAATAACTTGAAAGTAGTGAAAAGTAACAATTAGCAATTAGCCTGTATATGGTTACTCCTAACATACATTTTTATTGTATAAATAATAGTTATTAACTGTCTTCATTATGTAGGTATATTCTCAAAATCTACTATATAAAGCCTATAAACAAAATAATCATTGTGAAGGACGCAGGTTATAGGGAGAGGATATAAAGTTGTGTCACACCCCTACATGGGGAGTGACACAACTTTGGTTGTGGCACGCGATGTAAAATACGCCAATGTTAAGTCGCCACTCCATTATTTACAGAATATGTCAGTCATCGAAGAAAAGATGTAACCCCCCAATCTTTTTTAAACTAATTGCAATTAACATTTGGTAAGTCGCTATACGAATTTAATAATTTTTTGTGGTCATGTTAATTGTACACATTAAGTGTCGTATGGTTGGTATAGCTGCTTCTTAAAATTTGAGTTCTGATTTAAATTCCTCGAGGGACAGTGAATTTTATCCCAATTTTTTTTTTATCATTATTTAAAAAAAAATTTTTTGTTCCATATCCCCTTGTTACAAAATATAGATTCTACTAACGAATCTATTTACAATTGCTTCATTGTATTTCCTGTAGCTTAGCTACATTTTATACAAATTCTAGAATACAAAATGGTGATCATCATTGTACAAAAGTATAATGATGTACATTATATATTAATAGAATGAATTTATTAAAAGTGATGGGGCTCACATTATTTATCATAAACTTATAACTATCTTACATCTAACAGAATGTACAGAATACAAGGCGTGTGAACATAAAAAGTGATAGGGCTCACCTTAAGAATGAGTTGCGATAATACTAACCTTAATCTAACTAACTTAACCTGATTTTCCCCGACAGTCTGTTGCCATCGATGCGGGAAGGGTGGTGGGGTCATAGTGTTAAACAGTGGGTTGGTTAGGTGCTGCAACGAGTCAAAAGCCTTGATGTGTCTCCGGTGGATGGACTCTCCCACCGACGGCACACCAAGCGACGGGTGCAGGTTGGCGTTCTTTAACCTCTCGAGAGAGGTAGTTCGGACCACTTTTCTCATGACCCCTTCTGAAATTGCTGGAGACTTTTATTTGTATTGTCAGTCAAGTGAGTATATAGCGGGGCACCTATACTCAGGTGCGCCAGCAGCAGAGCTGGCCGGAGGAAATGGACATGGACATGCAGATGTACTAATTTTGAATATATATATAAATCTACACTATATACAGAGTATATATACATCGAGAGGCAACAAAAATGCCACCCTGCAGTATTTAATTATACGTTTAGAGTAAATAACAGGCCATATTAATAATATAAATTAAATAAAACCAGTGGTATTTAAAAAAAAATGATTAAGTAACTTGACATTAACAAAATAGGATGTATTTCCGCCTATCGTGTTTATTAGGGCTTGCATTTGATGGAGCATTGACCTAATAAGGGTTTGGATAAATTCCTAAGGGATATTTTCGTACCCTTCCGTCAGGGTAACTCCTGAAGCGAGTCTGGTAAAGTTTGACGTTGGAAGTTATAATTATATATATACATATATTTCTCAACTTTATTCATACATATGAAACTCCTTTTAGGTGGGTTCATTATTTATAACAAGTAGATAAAATACATTCTTCAATTATAAACATTTCATCAGGTTTTTCATTTGTATATTTTAAATGATAACACAGTGCTGCATAAATTCCTTGAGTAGGAAAATCTACTCTATACGACATAGGCAATAACGCGAGTGCTACTATGTTTACTGTAAACCTGTTCTGTTTTATTTTATTTTTGTATTTTTTGCCAGTGTATTGAATACATTGTAATTTTGGTTTTTTCTTCACGCTCACCTTTGGAAAAAATAACCCACAGCAAACGGAAAGATGATTCTGTACTTGTAATGTTTCAAGATGTATCTATTCTGTAAATAACTTCCGTATTATTTTAACATTAATGTTTTAATCGTTATAACTAAATTATCTATGCCAAAACTTTGAGTACTGGACTATAATTTTAAACACTTAGAAAATTAAACTTCTTGTTTAAGTTATTGTTTAATATTTTATGTTTGTAAGAAAATTAGTTCCACCCTCGGATATAGTGTAAATTAAGTAGTTCGGAATTCAATTCAATTTTATAAGAAATATATCATATATTCTCAAATGTACACTCGAGAACTTACTTTATCGAGCAAAAATGCTATTTTTTGACTTCTAGTAGCTTGGTATCAATAGTTTGATATCAACATTAGTTCTTACTGACAAGAAACTGAAGTTTAGTAAAATGTTGACTAATTGATTTATGACCAATAGTAAATAGTTGTAATGCATCTTTGGCTTCTGTGTGCATAGGTGGTGATCAACCTGGTTGGGAATGCGTCACTGAGAGTGATTGCGTGACAACTATTTTGATCTTAAACTACCCAACCAGTAGTTTCTATTTACCAGCAACTCTTTAACACTAGTTTTTTGTCAATTATCAAATGCTAATAATGGAACACATGCATCATTTTTACAGTAGAAAGCTTCCAATTTTCTTAAATATTAATAAAACAAATTTAAATAGTTTAAAATTTTTTTTTTTCTAAGCTCTCTAGTTAGAAATTCAGGATGAGGGAAAAATATAGAATATTTAGCTTAATTGGATCCTTATACTAGGAGTACCTGCTTGAAGGTGGTGTGAGAGGATTAAGGGGTGTGGGAAGCCTCGGTGGAGGTTGGTTGTTTCGGTACAGTGGTGAGAGCCCACTGGTGGCTCTAAATTAATATAAATGTAAAATAAAGGTGTGTTAAAAAAAATGAATTAAATTTTTAAATGAAATTAAAAACAAAATATGAATGGGTATAGGAAAATGAAAACATGAAAGTATTGGAAAAACGGTAATAATTTTCATAATGTCGTGAATAATAATGCTCTCGCTATCGAACAAACATGGTACAAAATGTTTGTGAAATGAAGTTACATTTGTGAACGAATGAGGTGTGTGAGTTGAGACACTGCTAAAGTGACCATGCTTGGTGACTTCACCGCATGCATCACTGTATAGTTCAAGGATGCTCCTCACTCAAAGAATCAGAAGCGAGAAGTCCTTATAATTAATAATAACATATGCTTTTAGTACTGGACTATTGTGTCTCAAAAAAATATAATATTTAAAAAAAAGTACAATATAAACAAAAAAAACAAGACATATCTGATTCGGGTGGCTATCCTGCACGAGTGAGGATCTCCAGAACATGAATTATCCTTGGCTAAACTCGCAAAGACTGTAGGCAATGTATTACATATGACGCAACCACACGCATATAAAGTCAGTGTCTAACACTATGACCTCACCACCCTTCCCGCATCGATGGCAACAGAATGATCCGCAATCGATGAAGAAACCTTAAAATTAGGTTAAGATATTATTTGCCAGACGTAAGTTAGTTTTGAGGTTTTATGATTCATAAGGTGAGCCCAATCACCTTTGTACCTTTGTGTAGTAACAGAACATGTTCAATGAACATTACATTGTGAAATATTAACAGTGATAATAATAATAATTATATAAAATGTAGGCAACTGCAGTACATATAAAGATACAGTGTAATGTTAATAGATTCTTTTCAGAATCTATATTTGATTTTATAATTTTGTAACAAGAAGATATGAAAAAAAAAGGCGATGTTAGCAAAAAACTAGCACATCCTTGGAAGGGATCGCTTCCATACGGACGGCGATCTCTGGGGCCCTACAAAATATACCTAGTAGCGTCTCCCCCGGGTTCATACTCGCCTTTCAAATTTGGATGGTTTTTGCATACTCTCAGATACCGAGTGTGAACTTATGGTCATTCCAATACCATGCAAGACTACCTATAATACCTAGCCTGTACCTTTTCTAGTGCACTGTTCGGGCACACTTTCTAAGGTCTTATGGAGTCAGACCGACAAACAAATACGAATTAAGCCGCCCGCTGACTATGACGCCAACAAAGGTCAAAGACCACATGTTTATAAATTTATCTCGGGGTGCTCCCGACATCCCCAATATACCAGTCAGGTGATTAACCAACTGAGCTATCCTGCACCTGAGAGTGGTTCTATATCTCAACGGAGAAAGTGAATGTTTTATTTCCTGTTCTTTTGGTATTCAGCCGTAGTTTCCGTATTAGGTCGTCTATACTCTAGATAAATTTGAAGACGTGTTGCGTTTAGTGGAAGCTGCAACCGCACCACTTTATGGGGATTCGTAGTTTTATACTTGAAGGGATAAATATTCAGACAGAGGCCTTGAGGTTTTCTCTATTGATCTAAATTTGGCCAATGGAGGGCAAAGCACCCGCCTGCAGAAGAGAAGAAGAGAGAGGAAAAGCCATTAATTCTTCATGTTCAGTAGCGGCCTGATGGAACAGCACCCTTTATCGGCAGAGCGTGTTTCCGCCTCGCTCCTCTTTCCAACTCATTCATGGCTTATTGCACCCCCTATCTCGCTGCAAATACCTCCCACTGTGACACATTTGTGAAATTATTTACCCTTTAATGTATGTTTTCAAATACCTTTTTTTTTTTCATAAATTGAAATTTGTATGTACTCTAATGAAGACTTGATGATGTCATTCTTACGTTTTTAGACTAGATGAATTGCATATAAACGTAAGATTATTTTTTATTAAAAACTACTAAATTCGTTCAAGGATGGTCCTGACTCAAAGAATCAGAAACGAGAAGTCCTTATAATTAATAATAACATATGCTTTTGGTACTATTGTGTCTCAAATAAATATAATATTTTAAAAAAAGGTTACGCAACCATACGCATTTAACGTGTCTAACACTATGACCTCACCACCCTTCCCGCATCGATGACAACAGACCGTCTACGAAAATTAGGTCAAGATTTTAACTGTCAGATGTAAGTTAGTTTTGAGTTTTTATGATTCATAAGGTGAGCCCCATCACCTTTGTACCTTTGTGTAATACCAGAACATGTTCAATGAGCATTGCATTGTAAAATATTAATAATAAAAATTATATAAAATGTAGGCACCGGTCTGACCAGTGATACTTCTCTCCTTATCTTTAAATATTCCCATATAGTTCTGCTAAGCAGAGGCTTGTGCATAGGGCGGTAGGATCTGTTTACCATTAGTGCGTATCTAACGAAATTCTGGATGCAGATATACAAATTCTTGGGGCTTTTAAATTCTGTTTGACGAAATGTTTGGCCTTTCACGTACCCATATTTGTTTTTCTTTGATACTCGATGAGAGAGTCTCTAGCAGCAGTTGTTTCCGGTGTTCTCTAAGCCAAAACAGTTTCAAACGTTCCGCCGGACACTTTCAGGCTGTCAGTAAATCGCCTTGTCTTACTCCAGGCCCAGTGGTGGTACCTCATTGGCTCACACGTATTGCATTTCATTGAAGTTCGGGGTATATCTATTTGTTGAGTTATAATTCTATCCTTCATACGGGGAGAGACGTGTACTGCCTCCTAGTCGATATTTTCAGAGCTAATCTTCTTATCGCCATCCTATTGGCTAAAAGAAAGATCACATGTATCACTCTTCGATTCGATTGACAGGTCGTGGGAGAAATAGCCAGGGCGTCAATCTCCCAGCGGCTTCTGGGAATCTCTGATCACCAGACCTTTCTCATCTTGAATATTCAAACCAGTTCGCTGACTGAAACTTACTATGCGAATTAAATAAGATTACCAAGAGTAATCGTAGTGTTTATTTACTTGGATTTCGGAAAATCCAGGACGTCTCAATACAGTTTTTTTAAAAATATATTCTCACTTATTCCGTCCGCATTGAGAATTTTCCGTTTGATATCTCTCGTCATGATTCATGATCAAGTGGGGGGGGGGATTTACCAAAACAGTTAGGGTACATAGGATAGTAATAAAGGACAGGACAATAGTGAACACCTTACTTGCAGACAAGATGATTTAATGAACACAACAGTGACAATAGTGATAGTAGATAACAAGGAATATGATGCTATGCACGCGCATGTGTACTGGACATGACAAATTGCTGCACATATTTAAATTGTATATTGCTTGAACACTATTTGATAGATTTCAGCCTGCTGTCGTTCCAAATTAGAGATACATATTAAGTTGAAACGCTCAGTAGGCAGCTGAGAGCCTAGTTATGTTTTGATAATCACAACATAAGGGAAGAATTATGTATATTTATTATTAAGTTTTCCCATCGCTGAGTCTGTGGTAATTTCATCTTCGTCAACGCTATAGTATTTTGTCATGCGTGTTGTTCATGGTATGCGTGTCGTATGCCAAGGTATATCGGTATGTATGGTTTGTCGCTATGGTAAGGTAAATCAGGTAAAGAAACAAATAATGGTTGGGGTAATAATGGCAAGGTTGGGGGACTCGAAAGCGGGACCTCCGCTGTTCCAACTGAGCTACCCTGTGCCTTGAGTGAGGATCTTCAAAAATATGCATTCACTTTATCAACATCTTGCAAAGACTGTTCCCGGTGTGGGCATAGAGGCACTTAATTTTCAGACAGTGAATTTGCCAATGTCAAAATATTTTAATATGTCGTTTATTGTGGTACTATATTGCTATGATTATGAAATATCAATCCTAGGGTATGAGGCAAACGAAAGAAACAAAAAAACTTTAACGATGTTATTTTGATTCAAAATCACTTCCGTTAGCTTCAATACATTGACCAAAAACGTTTTTTAATTCATGTTCAAAGAAGCTTCTTGGCTTTGAATCAATAATTTCAAAAGAAAATTTGAGCTCGATTTCATTTTGGAACACTATGAACAAATGATAGGCAGTTGGTGACAAGTCAGGTAGTAAAACTTATATTTTCAGATCAAGTAATTTTTTTAAAGTTAACTGACAAACATGTGGTAGGGCATTGTCATAAAGAAATATGAGATCTCTCTCCCTCTCTCTGCCTCTCTCTCGTTTACACTCTCTTTTTTACTCAGAAGTATGCCTGATGTTTAACTGTTTTGAAAGTTCTTTTCTTGTCTGATGTGGATTGGCGTAAATTACAGAATTTAATTCATCATCATCTAGCTTTGTAGTGAATATAGCCTATACTTCGTCAGATTCCATAGATAAAAAATACACAAACACTTGAACATCTCACAATAAACTGAAAGATGAAATCATAAAATTAAAGAGAATCGTCTACATATTAATTTAATAGCCATTGTGTTAGTGTTCGTAAACAAGAGATGGATTCTTACTTTAACGATTTCATCAAAATAAATAAATATTTTTTATCATCTCTTTCCATCCAATATAATGGTTGGACGAATACCAAAATCATTTTTTTTTAATTTAAAAAAGTTTCGGGTTCATACCAATTTTTTGCAATTGACAGGAGTTGACTTAATAAAATGGTTGCAAGTAATTTATAAGCGTATAAAGAAAGGAAGATTTCTCAATAATTTGCACAGTACGGGGACATCACAACACAGATCAACGAAAAACATTTTTGACTTACGAATTAATTGAGGGCAATTTAATAATCAATTGCTCAGAAATTTTAACAGGTTCTTCAATGAACCGAAATTGTCTAATAACAAACCAGTCTCTACTTACTGTTATTGTATTTGTGATATTAAATCTGAGATGTTAATGAAAAAAAAAAATGCGGATCTGAGTGCGCATCGAGATTAGGCACAATAGGTTCAAGGCTTACAGTAGTGACTCGACCCCCTTTGGACCCTAGCCAAGTGCCGGCAACGGTCGAAACTCCACATCTGGCAGACCTTGACTAGGGTCAGTCTTACCCATCAAATATTAAAAGGGTTCTCCTACCAACACTGGTTAATGATCGATACGGCGTATAAGATCGATAGTAGTTGTGTTTTTCCTAATTAAGGGACCTATCGGATCGCTAAATATTTCAAACATAATTATAGAGAATCAATTAATGTTTTGATTCACCTGTGATGAATCGGTAGTAATACAAGCCTACATTACACACAAGATATTGTTTTCGATGGTAGGATGTTTCGTTGTTATAGCAATGTTAGAGGATGGGTAGGAGACATCAGAAGAGCCCTCGAGTTAAGAAAGAGAGGAAGGAGGGTTTGGATGACGTAACAATATACAAACATTGGTTTTTATTTTATATCGGAGCTCTATTTTTGTATGATTATAGCAGTGTAGTCCCATCCGCGTTGTCTAGAATGTAGCTGAATTCTTTCCACTGGTTCTCGGCATCCGTCAGGACTTTTCGGAGGGGGGGGATCGGTTACACTGTCATGTAAGTTATATATGTGATTGAATAATTTGTCCATTAATATCGAAAGTAAATGGCGGATCAAAGTAAATGAAGCAAAGTGTGCCGACATTACCTTAACCCTCTGCCGCATGTCCTGTCCAATATTTTTTTTTTAAATTCCATCCCTCTTCCTGTATCTGAGACAGTACAGTATTTAGGCTTCCATCTCGACAAAAGCATGGAACCCACACACGAGGCTAAAAAGACAAGAACTAAACAGACGCTTTGGACAAGTGTACAGACTACTTTAAAGGACATCCCATCTCTCAATAGAAAACAAATTACTAATTTACAAAGTTATACATACCTAAGCCAATCTGGACATACGGAATAGAGCTATGGGGGACAGCAAAAAAGTGGAATTTCAAGCGTATCCTTAAATGAAAAATCCAATCCTTTCAATCAAAAGTCCTGGGAACAATAGCAAATGCCCCTTATTAACCATTCCTTTAATGGACAGTTTATCCAATCATGTCCTGAACTTCTGTGGGTCTCGGGCTCTTGGTAAGCCTCCACTAGCTCGTATCCGGTGACGTCGATGATGAAGGAGAGTCTGTCTTCCGGATGCGAGGGAGATGGGAACAATGTGGATTTGTGAGTTATCTGGGCTGTATGTAAATACTGTATGAATGAGCGAGTGAATGAAGAATTGTAAATATGGTATGAATGAGAACACTCATCGAAATTACTTATTGCCGAAAAAGGCAGATTGTAATTGTATCACTATAAAGATTTTTGATTACAGTACTTCTATATTTTACGGTTGGGATATCAAAAAAGGACGTGTTTTGAGAAAGATTTAGAAGTTTGAACAGTAGCTTGAATTATGTTTTAATATTCCTGTTATTCTATATTGATTCAAAATTAGTAGTAGAGTAATTTGAGGTGATGTGGAATATAACCATCTTTATAAACATTTTGGTCAATCAGTTTTTACGATCGAAATCGTGTCACCTGATTGTTATTAAATTCTCTCCACAAAGATCGGCAATTAGTGCCTAATGTAATTCAAATAGACAGGAATTTTAGATATTTTCTTGAAGGTTTCATGCTCATTTTCATGTTAACGAGGTTCATAACTGATGAATTCTTGATTACTTTTATATCCTTAACTAAAAAAAAAGAACCTAAAACGTAATCATGGGTCGGAAAAAAATAAAATCTCTGAGCATTACCTAGTCGTAATGGAAGTCGGGAATGTTTAAGGTTTTTTTCATAATTGCATTACTGGAAAAATGAATCTGCGAACCGACATGAAGTACAAATGGAGGTTTTTACAACTCCCATCTTTTCTAAATTGTACTCAATAGATGGGATTGAAGCTACTCTTTTTATTTATGCAGAAGTTCTCACTTCTCACTTGACCCTTGCCCTTGGCGAACTCAAGGGTCGATAAATTCATCCTAATAAACCAGCTTTTCACGGTCATTGCCACTTCAAACTGAAGTTATTATCTAACACAGTAATGATTAAAACCTAGGTCCGATTTCCACCTCCAATAAGAATTATTTCCGATGAGAATTGATCTCGACCATGCACACTCATCCTCTTGGGTGAAATGAGTCCCGCTTTTGTCATCGCTGCTTGTAACTACCACGCCTAGCTAATAATGGATAAAGATCAGTAACGTAATTTTAACTTCATAGTAAAATAAAAATCACAGTCCAGATTTTGTCATCGGGTTCACGTTTGTTGTTCGGGTGCTATCGCGCTTCTTACAAAGCGATAAGGCTGATTATTATGCTGTCAATGGGCCATTAGGATGTTGATAACCCACTGTCGCCTGATCAGTCTGTTTGCTGCGGTGAATGAGGTCTATTGTTAAGACGTTGGGCAACTTCCAAATTTAAAAAAAATAATCTTTTACTAATGGAATATTGTCTGCCTACAGTCTGTTACTAATCTTGGAAAACTAGGCAGTATGAAAAGAGTTTAGAACAAATTATAAAGACTTATTATCTTGAGGATAGCAGCTTTATCTAGCTTCTAGGAACAGTAGGATTGTTGATCAAATACAACTTTATCAAGCGTCCAGCTAGATATGATGGAGTAAATGCCTTAATGTAAAATTACATAAATGTATTCTTGAATAAGTGAATGTAACAGTTATTGCCCAGCTCGAAGAAAGAGGCTCTGGTTTCAAACAGGTAAGGGTGGGTGTTTTGTCGGGTATAAATATTCTACGGTTGTGGTCATCAAAATAATTCAATCTGATATTTTAAAGGTATGCTCCACAATCGGAAATACGCTGACGCTGACAACAATAGCGACCAAACTCCGAATAAGTAGTTTGATATAATAACTTTTGAAGTTTTGTAAAATTGTGCATTGTGGATTGCTCGTTTATGGGCATGAACCTCCTATTTCGTCACTGTTTACGTAAATTCAGACAAGCGTTTCTTATGTACTGACTTTGGTGGCAGCTGTTGCTCTCATTCGTAAACGAGCGGGAAAAATTGAATTTGAGTTTTGTCATTCCTGCACGAAAAAAAAAAGGCCATTCTTAAGCACTTTTATGCGCTTAACTCCTTCTTTGGTTGATTGGGGGGGGGGAAATTGAGCAAATAAAACCGGCTAAAAAGAACAAAGGTGCGCCGAATAGTGCAACACACCCAATTGCACTGGATACGCACACAATAGGCAACGAAATACCCCATGGTCCCGTCAACGTCTGGGACTCGGAACGCCTGGTAGGGTTAAAAAAAAAATAGTTAATAGAAAAAAGTAATAATAAACTTGAAATTTTTAAAACTTTTCCTCCTAAAAAGGTTCTGGGAACTAACAATAAAACGTGTTAATGCTTTACAGTAATGTCTTAAGTTGTTTCCGCCTTTTTTTAGTCAACATTGAATAAAATGAAATATTTTTAATCTAAGACATCCATTAGTAATTTCACAATATTCTTTTCTCACTTCCTAATTTATTTATTTTATGCATGAAAACAAAACCTATTTAATTATGCTCTTTTACTTCCATAATTTGCATAAAGCGGAAGGCTTCTACGATGATTCGGTATTGGTTTCAGATATCTATCCTCGTAGAATTCTAATCGTGGAGACCTCTTTCCTTTGATAACTCAAACTTCAAAGTCGGGGCCTGGTGAGGCTCAACGGGTATCTACTTGAATAGAAGAGTTACGTACCCTGGTAAGAAAACCGAAAGTCAGAATAACTGCTGTACCATAGAAATAATTTTATTAATTTCTGCAGAATCAAAAAAAAAATGTTGGTTTTTTGGACGCAATGATAGTTATGCGCCGTTCTTTTAAAAGAGTTTAAAAGAGAAAAGTGGCGCTCATTTTTTTTTTATAATAATGAAAAACAAATAGGTCTCCGTTCAAAACGATTGTTGTAATTATGAACGGTGTGGTGTTCGCGAGAAGGCGAGGGAGAGGTGCACTTTATTAAAAGCTCCGACCGGTGCAGCCATGTCCCAGACCATTATTGCATACTGCGGTTCCCATTTTACACAACTCATATACCACTGTATAAGCTCTATGCTGCAATAGTTGCATACAAGATTTATTAAAAGTATTTTGCACTTAATAAAATTCATTGTAATGCTTAGTTTGATTTATTTTATGAGCCATACTATGCTGCATATTAATTTGTTTCATTTTATATTTCAGGTAAGTTTTTACTGTGGATTTTTAACCTTATTAGAACTAAGAACAAACAGGAGGTAAGCGCTTTTCCCTTATATGCAATTATTGATGGAGTTATTCCATGCCTCCTCAATAATCCCAGTCGTAGGCTGTAGTCAGCACAATTAACTAACTAACCATTTTAAACAGTTCTGCTTTATAGAAAGAATTGTGCATGTTTCAAATTTTTCATACCATCAATTGGATATAGCCATAAGATTGACGTATGCGTGTTTTTCATTTATTTATTCAGTATAATACATAAAATGGACGGAACATTTTTGACCTAATATATTTTATGTGTAGTTTGTATGTAGGTTTTATTTAACTGTAGCTTTTAATGATTTTGGTTGTTTTATTTTGAAGATGACATCTTAGAGCTGTCGAAAAAGAGTTCCGTCAAATAAACATAATTGTGGTGGAACAGAGGAATTGTTTTTTAATGAAGGAATTACTTTTAATATGTCTTGAAGACGTTATTATATTAGATGTGCATCTGTAAATAGAATGTTAAAACTAAATTACTTGTGATAGTTGTCGCAGACTGTATTAAATAACTATCGAATGGTTAATTTTTTTTGCACTAAAGTATTTGTTTAGGCGTGTAAGTCTCAATAAGGTAAAGATGTAAAAGAAATATTATGCAGCGGGTTTCGTTAGGTCTAGCCGCAATGCAGTCACATCAGATCGGATACCATCAAGTCAGCGTCTGGAAGGTAATTTTGAGTTCGGTCGATAGACACGTACTATCAATCTGTCAAGAAGAAACCAGAAACCTGCATATTATTTACTAATGTTGGAAACTTGCCGGATCACAGCGGAGAAGGTTTTTTTTCTGGTTTTTCATAGTTAGCTTTCTGACAGTTCAGGGTCACAAGTTCAACTTTTCAATGGAAAATTCAACCGATGTAATACATCTCTCTAATTGGTGATGTAAAGCAAATAATATGTTTTCGAGATTTTCGCTTTTTGTATTTTCGTTTCGCTCTCTTTGAAAAACCGTCAAAAATGTACTTCTTCAAAATTCAGCCTCAATGTAAACATCATCACCGAATTCTTAATCCGATAGTAGGCAGTTTAAATTTAACTGAAGTTTTTCCACAAGCTCAAGGCTTAAATATCTTTTACTGACATAAACGTGTCTGTTCGGGCCCTGTTCTCACAGAGTTTGAACTTGTAAAAGGTAATCAGACAGAAAGCTTGAAAATCTCAGAACTAACTTCACCAAACTTGTATTGTTAATGGTATACGAATGTGTCAGATCTGCTGTACGGAGCCCCGCTATATACTCACTTGACTGACAATACACCTAAAAGTCTTCAACAATTCCAGAATGGGATCATGAGAAAAGTGGTCCGACATACCTCTCTCGAGAGGTTAAAGAACGCCGACCTGCACCCGTTACTTGGTGTGCCATCGGTGGGTGATTCGGTCATTCGCCGGAGACACATAAAGTTTTTTGACTCGTTGCAGCACCTCACAAACCCAGTGTTTAACGCTAGGACCCCACCACCCTTCCCGCATCGATGCAAACAGACTGTTGGGGAAAATTAGGTTAAGTTAGTTAGATTAAGGTTAGTATTATCAAAACTTATTCTTAAGTTAAACCCTATCTTTTTATGTGTTCACACGCCTTGTAGTCTGTACATCAGCATTACATTACATTGTTAGATCTAAGTTAGTTTTAAGTTTATGATCCATAAGGTGAGCCCCATCACTTTTAATGAATTCAGTCCATAAGTGATGCACATTATTATACTTTTGTACAATAAGATCACTATTAACAGAAAACAGAAGTTGTATTAAATGTAGCCAAGCTATAGGAAATATAATGAAGCAATTGTAAATAGATTCGTTTGTAGATCTGTATTTTGTAACATATATTACTTTTGTAACAAGGGGATATGAAACAAAACATCTCAATTATGACTGCATTATTGATATGAAGCATCAAACATCATTATTTGAAAAGTGTGAAATTGGATTCGCATCCGAAATATGGAAGGTGAGCTCTGTTAAGTAGCTGCTTACGTTTTCTGGTTAAGTTTGATGTCTTTCAAGTCGGCACTGATATAATGAACATGTTGAAAATACTTAAGTCCCTTCAAGCTCAACAGAAATATTACAGAGCGAACCACTCTCTGCGATACAATTTAGGTTATAATCGTCCATAGAAAGCAATGGTCAAACTCAAGAGATAGATTCAGGTTGTGAGGATATTTTCAAACATTAAAAGCAAACTTGGTTTGTATTTCTCTTCATAACATTTTCCTTCTATAACAATCTATTCCAACGTAGATTTATTATCTTTATGCATTTGTTATTTTAATGTCTACTCAGTATTTGCTTTACTGTTTCGTCAATCAAAAACCTTTTAATAAAAACAATAATTGTTAGTACCATATACTAGATACTAAACTCGTGAACTCGACCCCCAATCGTACTATAACACAATCATTGCGTCACACCTTGTGTGATACTATCCTCTTAACCTCTTGGGAGGTTAAGTTCACAATATAGAGGATTAAACTATAGAAATCATTCTTCTTAATTGACAAATCTATAAAGAGTTATTCGAGAAATGTTTTCGCTAATGGCCATGCAAAAAAAAATTGATGGAATTTGAGTGGGATGAGTTAGAAGGGACGACGCATAAAAATCATAAGATTTCCTTGTGGTGGGAGGAGAGGGAAAATTACGGTTGAAGATAGAAGTGCAGCAAATGGTTCGGCCCACTGGTAATAAATGGAAGAGTGAGTCCTCATATAGAAGGCATCGGTATTGGATAAGGCAACTCCCATGCTCTCTCTGATTGAGGAGGCCATGCTCTATCCGGGTTTTTTTTTTTTTTGTATTTTTTAATTTGGGTTTTTTTGCCTCCAATATAGCCATGACCCTTTCTTCTGTGTAATCTAACTGGGACATGTTTGATCCTGCCTCATGTTGTTACTACCGCTGAAATGAAGTTCACTACCCGTATTGGGAATTGGAGCAAGGCTGGCTGGTCACATCCTCAATGCTTTTAAAGGAGAAATCACCATCTTGGTTCCAGCTAATTCATAACAAGATGATTTTATTGTTCTTTGATGTAGCATAGACTTTAATTTATGAAAGGTATCTATGTTTGACAATGTTGCTTTTATTCAAGTATTTTAATGCTTACATCTGAGGTTTGGTTGCTGGAGTAGAATAATTTTGTGAACTTTTGGACATTTTTACTTTTAACTTCTGTCTATCTGTTTAAATTTCGGTTTTTTTTAATTTTCTACACTGCTGGCTAGAATTTTTTATTTAACTACTTTTTACAGTATTTTTATAATAAATATAATTTTTCCTTTTTATACAGCTGTCTACTTTATGGCTATACCTTTGTTTGGGCTGCTGCAATATGTGAAAAAATGAGGATCATCTGTTTTGTCTAAATGTGCAGCAACCAGAAGCATTTTTTTTTTGCGATTAAGGTTTTCGAAATGGTGAATTGATATTTCATTGGAAACTTCTTTATTGTGATAAAATTACAATCTGACTTATTTCGCAATAAATAATTTTGATAGATGTCCTCATTCATACCATATGTACAATTTTCATTCACTCACTCATTCATACAGTTTTTGCAAACAGCTCAGAGATCTCCCTAATCCACATGGTTAAAACCTCCCTCGCATGCAAAAGAGGAACCGGAGTCTTGAGAAGTCCCCCACGCTCCTCCATCAGCCCCGTCACTCGGTAAGAGTCAGTGGAGGCTGACCAAGAGCGCGAGAGCCACAGACGCTCAGTACATGATTTGAGAAACTGGCCATTGCCAGGAATACCACTGTCACGTATTTATTTATAGCAGTTCACGAGACCACTGCCGCTTTAGTCTCCGAGGAGGATTATTTGTATGTGTGGTGCAGCCTAATGACTGTGCTAGGGGATTAGGGTGGTTGCTATGTGACTTCATGAACTTTGAAGGGGTGAGTTCAAGAATGTAGTTATGAAGATCATTATGAAGTGTTTCGCTGCTGATGTAATAAGGGGCATGATATTCCCAAAATAATCGATGGTTGATCCATTAATTGATTGTCTAAAGTCAATAGAATCGAGTTAATCCATTGTGAGTTCGTATAAGCGGTGAGCCTGTACCCTATTGAATGATCGCCTGTCAATACTTTCACTTTCGCAGATTCCTAAGCATCACTTTCCTTAACCGTTAAAAATTACACTATTGTCATGTTTCATTTCATCATCCGTTAAGACATTCTATTAGAAGAAAGAGCGTCTACTTTTCTTCAGGGTCGGCAACTATTACATTTCAAAGTAAAGATTTCAATTTTGGTCCTTATATATTCCTAACTATAATCGAACCCACAGTTTTGGAAAATATGACTTTTCTTTCCCATTTCAAAATATAAACGAAGAAGAAAAAAGTCATAGAAAAATTAAACTAGAACATATTTTCTATTGCGTGTGTTATAGTTATTTATTCGTAAAATTAACTGTGTTGCCTAACACCCGAATAAAAAATAAATCTAGTGCTTTTTTTTTTAGGCACTAAATTCAAATTCGATGTTAGTTATGTCGAAATTTTCAAAGAATAGTTTGCTTAATACAAAACTATGTTTTTAAGTGATAGCTTGAAAAGTAAAGATTCTAAATTTTTTTTTCAATCAAAAGCATAATAGATGCTGTTGGGTCGTCACGAGGGGGGTGCCTAGTTAGCCCTAGTGACGAAGTGAGGGTTGATTAAGTTTATAACCTGGACAATCGTTTCATGACGGTCTTACTATCTGACTCCATATGTGATAGGTATGTGCTCCGACAATGCACTATGTTCAGGAGAAGAGGTATAGGGTAGGTAGCGTAGGTAGTTTGTATGGTCTTTGAATGACCACCAATTAACACTCGGTATCTGAGAGTAGGCGAAATCCGTCCAGATCCCAAAGGCGAGTGTGAACCGGAGAGAGGCAGATTGAATCGCCATGGGGAACACTGCTTAGTAAGTTTGCAGAGCCACGACAACCCTTGTCAACTAGGGGGAGGTCTCTCCCAAGGAGGTGCTAGATTTAGCGAGACGAAGGCAGAGATTCCCACTAGGAAGGTGTGGGGCCTGACAACGCCGGACTAAAACGTAGCGAGGTGAGGAGAGAGAGATGCATAGGTTTTCATAAAGAAGAAGTCAAGTTTCAGAGTTTCCATCAGAGCAGCCACGAGTCAGCTAGTTGTCAGGAGAATGATATACAGGCCCCAAACCTCCGGTCTTAAATACCCATCTGGCTTCGTCAGTAGCCAATCAGCTCTGGTTTTATAGTACCCAATGCCAGTTGAGTATGTGGTTTTCTTTGTTCTCTGACAAAGAGATATGTCACCGATACGTGACCTGGGTAAGGGTCTCTCGGTGCCCCAGCTCATATAACTAATTGGCTCCCGGCTGTATGTTTATTGTTTACCACATTTACAATGATTTATATTTTGGTAATGTTATTTACATTTGTTTACAATACATATACAATAGAGTATAGGGTGATTTACGAGTATCTTATGTGGTTAGCGGTCGCTACAGATGCTTTAATAAACATGTAATTTATATATGTGCTCATCTTATAGGCTCCCCAACTTTTAGCTCGAAATCAAATTATTTCAGAAAATTGTTGGCAATAAGATGGGAGGACTTGTTGAGACACTTACACGAGTAGTTGAGTTGTTACCAAAAATGATGTTACTATGTTACGGTATTCGCTTTTCGAGAAATTAATTTTTTAATGGTTCCTTGTGTTGTTGAATCTCACCCCCCCCCCTAAAAACAGTAAACAGCATAAAATATAGTTAATACTTTCAGATAATAAAGCTTAAATAAAAAAGCAGAACAGTAAATAAATGAAAGGAATTAATTAATTAAATATTAGAACGTGCTATGAATTTATGCTGAACATTTTGCATTTCATTGGCAAATATTTATTTTAAGGCCACGAGCGTGTTCTCGGTATAGTCATGGACCTAAAATAGTACCAAGGTATATAATTTAGTACTATACAAATTAGTAATAAATAATCACATAAGTTGATAAATGATGTTTTTCAGTAAAAATGATTTCGTCTACGAGTTAATAAAGTAAAGACTAAATATATTTTTTTTTGTTTCCCTCCTAGCCCTTTTAAATTTACAGATAATTATATACAATTATAGATCCTCAGGCGAATCTATTTACAAATTATTTTGTATTTCCTGTAGCATCACTACATTATATACAGGTTTTGTTATTTTATAGAAATTATATAATGAATAAACAAGTATAATGATATACATTATACGTGACTTGACTAAACTGATTAATAAGGTGATGGGGCTCACCTTTTTGATCAACCTTAAAACTAATTTACATACTAATTCTTACCCTAATTTTTCCCCGACAGTCTGTTGCCATCGATGCGGGAGGGGTGGTGGGGTCATAGTGTTAAACACTGGATTTGTCAGGTGCTGCAACGAGTCAAAAAACTTAATGTGTCTCCGGCGGATGAACTCACCCACCGACGGCACACCAAGTAACGGGTGCAGGTCAGCGTTCTTCAACCTCTCGAAAGAGGTATGTCGGACCACTTTTCGCATGATTCCATTCTGGAAGTGTTGGAGACATTTGGCTGTATTGTCAGTCAAGTGGGTAAATAGCGGGGCACCGTACAGCAGAGCTGGCCGGAGGACACATTTATATATCATCAATTTAAGACGAAGTGACAGGTTAGGTGATGTTAGCAAGTGCGATAGCCGGTAAGACCTTTGTCGTACTTTTTCTATTTTATTACTAAAATGAGTAGAGAAATGGAGATGCCTATCCATTTTCATACCCAAATAGTGCATTGAGAAAGCTGGTGAGCTCTCTTGCCCTCCCACGCTATACGATTTTGGCAAGGATTTTTTCCCATTTTGGAGGGAGAAGATTACGCAGTCGGTCTTCCCGGCGTTTACGCTGATGTTTAACATGCCCAGTCTGTCACTGATAACGTTACAAACTGACTCGGCGTGTGTAAGAGCTCTTTGTGCACTCATGCTGCTGCTGTAAGCCGTAATGTCGTCGGCGAAAGCGATTACAGTAGCTTTCTGATAGTTTGTCCCAACAATTTCAGATGTGTACATACTGAAAAGAACCGGAGACAGAACCGCTCCTTGAGGAATTCCACAAGTCAGAGGGAATGGGTTAGAGAGGCAATCACCCACCCGTACCCTCACCGATCTGTTCTTCAAGAACGAAACCAACATGGTATATAGCTGCTCTGGGCATTCCCAGTCACAAAGCTGTCGGCACAGCATCCCGTGGGACACTGAGTCGAAAGGCTGCGTGCAGTCCAACGAGATCATAGCAGTTGCTGTATTCTTGTTGATACCAAGGGTGGCTTCCGTTTGTACCTTCACAAGCGGATGACTAAACTGACTAATAACTAAATACGAATATCTAACTAAAATTACTATTATCGTTACTGAGAGAGTAATAATATATTTACTTATAAATACGTAGTATTAGATGGAAAATTCACGTAAAAACAAACTAAAAAAACATTGAATAGAGAGCAAGAAGTTTTATATAAACTGGATAAGATTATATACATAGCAAGACTCTCTAGAAGACAACACTCCAGAAAAATGTAGTTAAGATATTTTCAACAGTGGCAATTCTTCAACATCCGATCAAAACATCCATGTCCGCATGACCTGATCTGAAGTATTCCTTGAATTGCATCATTGATGAACTTCTTAAGGTCAATTTAAACAAAAAATGCCTTGCGCCGAATCTAAACTGGACAAATATAGCTTTTTTAGGGCCAAAGGTCATGACAGCGTTAGCTGATCTGGCTCAAATACGAACTTGACCTGGATTTGACTAAAATATTAATAATCTTTGTTGAGCTCCAAGGTACTTGGAAGTATGACTACGGGCCGAAGACGATCTCAGCTGATAGCAGACGTGACTTTGCTTGCGCTGTTCATTTGTGTGCTCCGTTTTATCTGAAGAAATATGATTCGTCAGGCAAATCCTTTGTGACAACAACAATGAGCGTGGTACCGCTGTAGAAGTTTATTTAGCTTGTCTCTTTGACTTGGATTTAATGTGCATACTACCATACGAGTACAATGTACCGCTGTTATTATTTATTCTCTGTGAATACAAATCTCTGTACTCACAGTCAATTTTATTTTACTGTTTTTTTTATTTTATTTCTGCTCTGTAGTGGTTCACAATAGAGCCACTCATGAAATCTGCACTTACAGTTTATCCATCAAACATAATGTTATTATGCATAGAAATTTATTATGTAGTCTCTGAAGTTCAAGGAATTTACTAGTACAGCTATACTCCAAGATAGGCCGTTCATAAACTAATAGAAATCTGACGACAATTTTATAAATTATTGCATTATATTTATATATATCGCCAGTTAACATGTTCTGTATTTTAATGGAAACAGCAATGAGATGCCTTTATATAAACTAGAGTTGATGTGTACTTCAGTATTTTCTTGATTAATTTGGGCCCGTGTTTGTTTGATCCCTTCGTTTTCGATGAAGTATTATTCTATTCCCGGCACTAAAATTATTTCTTAGTAGGACTTATTTGCAGAAGCTGAATTAATTTATTCGCAGAAATGGATCGAGAGATAGAAAAAAAAAAATTTCATCTGCCGGCGTGAATTTTCACCTCGGTGATGCGAAGGAAACTTCTCACCGTCGGGGTTGTCGACTTCCCAGAAAGCGGAAATGAGAATATCTTATTACTGGAGTTATTGAGCGCCCACTGCCTTGGGTAATTTTAGACAGAGAATATATAAAGTACACCGTTGTCACGGGAGATTGGATAAATAATTTATTTCAAACTTTTAGTTTTTGAGTAGGTTTTATGCTGTTAGTTTTGTTGAGTATCAGAAGGTAAGTTGTTTGAGTTAGTTGGAGTATGGTGAATAGAAATTATTGACTAATAGAAACATATTTTGACAAAGTTTTCCTGGTTCTTCTGCCGATCATATGACCCTGCATTATGTTTAATGTTGCTGTTTTAAACATCAAATAAAACTATCATGAACATATAACTTTGATATTTGATACTTAAAATAATATAACAATATTTTTTTATATTAACCATTATGACTTTCTTTTTTTTCGCTTGCGAGTTCGTTCGTCCGGTGCTGCGCTCTTTGGGGAAAATTTGGGAACATTACCTCAAGCACTCTCGTAGCGAACGAATGATGAATACCTTTCCTTTGGATTTGATTTGAATGGAATTTTCTGGGGGTTTTTTGGTTAGCAAAGTTTTGTGTTTTTTATTTCGACTCAGCGGTAAGCATTCTGTTTCTTTGTGAATATTGTTAAATATTATTTTTTTAATAATTAATTAAGTTTAGCTAGTGTTACGTTAACTTTAAGCTGTTTTGTCTCTGTAAACTAAAATTGGTTTGGTTGTTTTGGATTATCGTTTTCTTTGAACTCTGGACTTAAACCGTATTAAAATTATCACACCATACATGAATAAATATGCAAAAAAGGAAAAAAAATTCCTGTTTTTATGTCATTACATATATGTAGACTTTCAGATATCCTCTAGACTTTGAATGAAAATTTAATCTTTATTTATGAAGTCGGAAGTGGCAGCTTTAAATTATTAAATATACTTTTTTTTTTTGCAATGAAAAGTAAATCCACCGATCAATTTTAAGCCTGTTTCCCATAGCAACCGAAGATCAGCTGTTTTTATTTATTTCGATAGGTTTTTTTTATATACGATTTTTCCTTAAATTAAAATGTTATATTTCAATGAAGACTATTTTATTTATTTATACTTATTTTTAATAAGAATAAAGAGCGCTGCTGTTAGTATTTTCTTTAAGACTATATGTATTGCACATTAGCATAAGATGCCTGAATGAGCTCGAACAGTGACTAAGGCATGCCAAGGACCTATGCACTTCCTCACAGCTGATCTCAAGGCGACCTAGTATCTACCTTTGTTCACGTCCACTTCTTGTTTTCTTCCTCGTTCCTTTCTTTGTTATTATCTCACTGCGGCTGTATAACGTCCACCAACTAAACCGATAACAGTCCAAACAGTTGAAGTGGATGTTACAGCCAGGACTCATTGTGCTGGCCAATGTAATAATATGTATAATTTTATCAAATAATCAATTTCGTAGTTATTGTATTCCTATAATATTTTTTTTTCCTTTTACTAAATAAAACATTTCACTAACGATAATTAACATAATTATATTTTAAGAGTAACAGGGCTACAACAGTGCTTGTACATACAACTATAGTTGCAAGCCCTGTTGCCGCTCTGTGCACTACTTTTCTTCTATCCACGTGATCCCTTTACTTCGATAATGTCAATCGCTAAGCAATGCTTTTTTTTATTACTCTTTATTGGGCTATAATTACCACCTGTCTTTTATAAGGCAATAAATAATTAAGATAAACGCTCTCATTCATACCATATTTACAATTCATCATTCACTCGCTCATTCATACAATATTTACAGACAGCCCAGAGACCTCCCAAATCCACATGCGAAGAGAAAGCGGAGTCTTGGGAAGTCCCCCACGCTCCTCCGTCAGCCGCGTCACCGGATACTGGCCAGTGGAGGCTGACTAAGAGCGCGAGAGCCACAGACGCTCAGGACAAGATGAATTACTAAGCAATAAGCAAATTAGTGTTCAGTCCCCGCCCGCCCGTACGTGGCAAGACCGTGCCAAGTAGCCCCTTCATCCCAAGCGTCTAATGTCATGGCGGCGACTATTGTTTATTTAAAAAGTCAACATACTTAATTCAAGGCTTCGACTTGGTTGTAATAGATCAGATGATTTTTTTTTTTTTATAATGAATAAGTAAATGATACACCGAAACATTGGTCATTGGTTTTGTTTATCAGTATTATTTATTAATATTGATGTTAATGATTTGTCTTTAATTATATTTTGTATGATTCTGTTTTTAGTCATCGACAAATGCTAATAACGTTTGTTGAAAGTTATTGTAATCCCCCTTCTACTGTTTCATTCCATCCTTTCAAGCACCACTTCCTCTCAAACTTTTCTCATCTCGCTGATTAATTATATTTAATTAAATGATGTTGATGTTATTACTCTGCGCTTTCTTTATCTTACATAAAGTGATGTTATTTAGCAATTTACTGTATATAATAAGTTAAATGTTGAATTAATTTAAGTTTATGATTTGTAAGAGCTTTCTATTCCATTATGTGAAGGAAGTCTTCACAACCCTCCTTAAACACTTTATTGCTCGTTTTATTTTTCTGTTGAATTAAAGTTTTTTTTTTTATAAATGTACGTAAATTGGAGAAGTTAGCAGCTGTCGGTATGTAATAATGGAAGAAATTAAAGAATTTATAAATGATATCATTCACAGCTCTAATTAGCCCAGTGGACGCCTAAATAGGCGAAACGTCGACTGGGGTTAGAGATTAAAAATAAATACAAGAATTTTGTTGATACTCAGAACCTTTTGAGAAAACTTGAATTTTCACATAGTGTAAATATTTAAATACAGTTGCCTCTTTAACATATAATTATTTTATACGTTACTTTTGGTTGGTTTTACACATTAGCTTCTATCTGTGGAAGATAAAATAAATTTGTCAACAAATAAATCATTATTTTATTTTTCAATTTTGATACTATATTTTAAGGATAAATAATACATTGAATCCATTTATGCACATGTGGAAATTACTGTTTATTTAAGAAATATACGGAGTGCTTTGATTGTTAGTATTAGTTTACTGACTTTATTTTATTTTTTTTCTGAATTGCCAGAATAAATCGTCATTCTGAATTTCTGCCCCACTTCGAGTTGGGAAATTGCCGAGAGCTCATTTCCTCCTTCCCTAACTTCTCTAATCAACCCCCTTTTTCAATCTGTTAAAGAAAACCTTTTTTTCAACCTCTGAATTCAGAAGGCCGCTTCTTCCCTTAAATATTAAGTATTTTAGTTGGTATAATTCCAAGTTATTTATTTTATTTGTTTAATTCCCGAACAGTTTCCTCCCTCACATGGGGAAGATTCTCGAAAGGATTATTCTGAACTAGCTTAAAACTAGCAAGCAGGTGTTCAGCCTCATCTAAGTACAAAACATTTTCTTGTAAAGGTACAGACAATACAGGTACAGATACGTTATACACCATGTTTATTTCCTTCCTGAACAACAGAACTGCGAGGGTACGGGTGGGTGATTACCTCTCGAACCCATTCCCTCTGACGTGATGAGTTCCTCTTGGAGCGGTTCTGTCTCCGATGCTTGTTAGCATGTACACGTCTGACATTGTTGGGACAAACTACAAGAAAACTGCAGTAATTGCTTTCGCCGACGACATTGCGTCTCACAGCAGCAGCACGAGAGCACAAAGAGCTCTTTCACGGGCCGAGTCAGTTTGCAACGTAATCAGTGACAGACTGCGTAAGTCAAACCTCAGCGTGAACGTCAGGAAGACCGACTGCGTAATCGTCTCCCCCCAAAAGGGGAAAAAAGCCTTGCCAAAGTCCTATAATATAGGATGGCAACAGAACTCACCAGCTTTCTCAATGTACTATCTAGGTATTAAAAATGACGTCTCCATTTGTCTACTAATTTTAGTAACAAAACAGAAAAAAGTACGACAAAGGTCTTTCGCACTTGCTAACTTCGCTTCGTCTCAAACTGATGATATATAAATGTGTTCCGCCGAACTCTGCCGTACGGTCCCCCACTATGACAATACAGCTAAAAGTCTCCAGCAATTTTAGAATGGGATCAAGAGAAAAGTAGTCCAACATACCTCACTCGAGAGGTTGAAGAACGCTGACCTGCACCCGTTGCTTGGTGTGCCGTTGGTGGGTGAATCCATCCACCGGAGACCCATCTAGGTTTTTGGCTCGTTGCAGCATCTGACAAACCCAGTATTTAACACTATGGACCCCACCACCCTACTTGCATCGATGGCAACTGACTGTTGGGAAAATTAGGTTAGATTTAAGTATATGATTCATTAGGTTTAGACAATGAATGTATAATGTACATACTTTTGTAACAAGCACAAATCGCAATGTAAAATTATTAAATTTTTTTGTAAAATGTATCCAAGCTAAATGATTGACTTATAATGACCTACTGTAAATGGAATCATTTTTGTAGAATAAAAACTGATTTACATAATTTGTAATTACAAGGGGATATGAAGGAAAAAATACTTGTTTGATTGTTCCATTAAAAACATAAAACCAATAAAATTTACTATTATCCTGCGTTTGATTATGAGGAAATGATATCGGAGAGGTAAAATTTTTCCTTGGTCGTACTAATTCGTTCGAAACTAGGTTCGAAAAGACAGTTTGGTTGAATCCCTCTTTGGGAAATTAATTCCCGGGAAAGTTGAATAGACCTTGCAGAGCCGGTAGCGCTATCAGAAGATATTGCTTGTATTCAATAGAGAATTTCAAAGGGCATCTATCAGCATTAATAATAGACAATTGTAGAGTTCCGCTGAAAATCGCTGACGTATATTCTACAGAATACGGGTTTATTGCACACTGCCTATTTTATCATCGACCCCCCCCCCCCACAAAAAAAAAACAACTAAACGACATCAAAACAGTCAATAAATGTTTAAAAGACCGATAACGTTTTGCTGTGGCTCTGCTTTGGTTATATTCCACACTTGATTTTATTTTGACTAAGATTAATAATGGTTGGTTTAAATAAAAAAAGAATTGTGATGCATCACCCAAGTAAAGGTTTCCCAACACCTACTGTTCGAAGAAAACACACAATGTTTTCGTTTGATGGCTTTAGTTAAAGTCTCTCTAATTTATTTAGTTATTTTTTTAAGGTATGTCTACATTTCGCCTGATTCAGGCATCCAAATATTAAAATTATTAACAATCCAACAAATAAAAACAAACAGACCTGTGTACCTGCATTTTACGGAACTGAAAACATTTTTAGAATCGTAAGGTAATTAATTCAAGAAACTCGATTTAAAATTTTATGTTTATAGATCTAACATTACAGACAGGATGATATACAGGTAAAAACGAAAGGGATTCCGAACTTTACCGAACATTGCCGACTAAAATTTTGAGAGAATGCAGCAATACAACGATATGAAGTGCGTTTTTTAAAGTTTGTTTTTCCGCAGTGAAGCATATCCTCCCCCTCCCTCCCCCCACCCACAACTCGGTGAATATTCATCATTTTCCTCCCCGAACGAGATCTGAGGTCGTGATGTAACGGACTAACCCAGGGATGTTCTTACTGCGGTGAGTTATCGCCCTGGAAATGGCTAGCTCATGAAATCGATACTCTTATTCATTATTCAGTTTAAACTGAGGCAGTTGTTGCTCGAATATAACATCGGTGCCCGAGGGCAGTACTTGTTCAAACAAACCTTGCGGTTTCCGTTAATAGCTCTTACTGTAATAAACAAAAACAACAACGAAATTTTACCGGGTTCAACGAAGCCAATAAAAATAAAATATTTAATCAATGTTCGAGTGATTTTCACTTGAACCGTTAATAATTTTTCATTTGATTGACAGAGATGTGCATGTTATTTATTCTCGAATGTATTTTTTTCTTTACCGTAGCAATTTTTAATCTTAAACAGCTTCTGAACTGTGAAGTTTATGACTTGATAAATCTTAATAGTTAATAGAGAAAGGGAGAAACTTTTATTAAGGTTTAATTTTTTTTTTTTCATAATCAGAGTATCTGCCATTCTGTTCCCATCTTCCCGCGCTCATAGAACTTCTGGTCCTTATCAGCAAAATCTCAACCAAGTGCGATTTGAGGTCATCGTTATCACTGAAATTTTTACCATTTAAGAAGTTTTGTAAACTTCGAAATAAATGATAGGCCGGTGGTGCAAGGTCGGGGATGCGACAGCACTTCCCAACCAAGCTCCAATAGTTTCGTACGTGTTGCTAAAGATGTGTGAAGCCTCGCTTTGTCGTGGCGGAACCCCAATATCGAGCTTCTTAACAAGTCCAAAACGTCTTATATGGTTTTCAATTGTTTTGTGTGTGATACATTTACCTGTTCTGCAATCTCTCGCACAGTCATATGATGATTCGATTAAATTATGGCTTTCATTTTGTCATCATTAACTTCAGAAGGTCGTCCAAAACGTTGGTAATCTCTTAGTAAAAAATCTCCTGAACGAAATTTTTTAAACCAATTCTGACACGTGCGTCATGTTAAACGATCAACACGATAAAATTAACATATCTCTTTGTGAGCCTCAGCCGCTTTCTTGCCTTTATGAAAATAAAAAAGTAAAATGTGTCGAAAATGCTTATTTTTGCACTACATGTTAAAACTGACCGTAAACTGACAGTTGTAAACAAAATTGCATGGAATTTCTTTCTATAGAAACCTAAAAGTATCACCTACCAAATCTCTCTCTCAAAAAAAATCTAACATTGACAAAAGAATAACGAAACAAGCATAACACTATCTACTGGTGCAAATCGAATCACTTTCTTGCCAACCCAATATATATATATATCTTTGAATTCAAACTAATTGAGTCATTTTTTTCGTTTCATTTCATGAGGAAAGTTTTTAGTCAGCATTGTTGCTCTTAAAGACATCTGCCGTTTCTGGTCCATAAATCATTAGGCCTATAAGTGAAGTCGTTGACCAGCTGCTTGAAGAAACCGATAATGGACTACGTCGAATATTGCTGAAAATATCCTTTTTATTATCAAACCCAGAATCGATTTAAGTTTAATCATAAATCGGTCGATGATTTATAATTGGAAATTTTACTTTTCCAGAGGTTACTTCTGCAGGGTATAAGTCACCCGATTTGGCCCACGTCCAGGATCACCGCCTGTATATCATGTGATGTCTGCTGAATCAACACTATTTTCTCTTATTCACAATTTTGTCGCGGTCCGCACACAACTTACTTTTTGGTGATTACTTTTGGTGTATAAATCGTATAAAATAAGCAATTTCTATTGCTAGCTCTAAACAGTTTGTTTTCTGGTATTCGAAATCATTTATCATTTTCCAATCATAGATACTATGATCTGAAATTCTTCTGAGTTCTCCGATATTTTATCATTAACTTGTATAAATCTACATATTTCAAGGCGTTGTGGAAAACGCCTAACAGGTTAGGTTTCTGGTTCAAATTTGCATTTGAATATGACAGAAAACCGATAATAGAAAATTTGTAAAACCTATATTTATTACTATCGGGAATCGCGCTCCTACTTGATAGAGATTGACGGGTCTGAAGGTAGAGGATCTGTTTTCAAGTGATTTGATTTTTTGGACTTTTTTTATTACTAAAAGTCATCAGAACTGTCAAAAAAATAAAACTTAAGTCTTTAATTGTGTGAATTATTTATATATTTAATTATATATAACTTTCTAGCGCTCCTAAAAAAACAATGAATAGGATAATGAATTTAAAGATTTTTTAAAAATATTTAAATGTTATTTTGTATGTAATTTGTTTAAATTTTAGTCGTAGGGTCCTTAAGTAGGTGAAACGTCGACGTAATATCATAAATAAAAGATATTTGGAGAGACTTAAAGCTTTTTAAAAAATTAACTTCGCATAGAGTAAATAGAAATTATTGTATGAAAATAATACACAGGATTTTTCTTTTCGCATTCCTTTCATAAGCCTTTAAGGAGATGAGGCGAGCATCTAGATATTATTTCTTCTCTTTCTAAGTTATTCACTCATCTAGAAGTAATTTGGCAGAAACACTTCTTCAGTATTTTGTTTAGTGTCATACATTTCAGACATGAAAAATAATAGTTAACACGTTAGCATCAGATGTCAGTCAACAATTTTCTGATCCACAATTTCATGATATTGCTCTTAAGGTAGACTTTGTACATTGTATTATTTCTAGACGAAACAACAATCAAACGGTTCTGAGTGGAACCTACATAAAAAGACTAAACCACATCTAGATAATTAAGCAATCATCGAAAAGCAAAAATATTTATTTACCGGATACATTTAAGTAAGTGTAGTTTCACGGAGCCTTATGTGGCTCCTGTTCCTGTAATGCGACTAAAAATTGTCACTAGTTTCTGTATTGATATTAAAAAATCAAAAAAATCTGTTATACAATAAAAACAAAATTGCGAGGCTACATTGTATAAAGCGGATGAGATGCTGTAGCTAGATCCGGCATCCGTTTCCATGGAGATACATTTAGTCTCGTTAATTATTCATAATGACAATTGACGGTTAAGTTAGATTAAAAGCGGCCTGATAATAAGCGTGATGTCAAAATAGTTGCTAAAGGCCCCTGAACGGAATGGCCATTAAGGCTGATTAAAATTGAACATGGTAAACGACTGGATCGTTTAAACTTGACAAGACCCTCTCTTAGCCAAAGGGAGAGGTTAATGACTTGTCGAACGACCTGTGACAGCCTTGTCAGACGTATCGCTATTATATTATTTCTATCTCGTTACAGAGATACCGTTCCACTTCCATTCAGGTACTTGTACTTGGGCTGTATGTGATGATGAGAAAGTGATCAGAAAGCTTAAAGGGATATTTTAAAGTACTTTAACTAGCTTGATCTGGGACTGGATTAACACAATCAAAAAGCAGATAAGTTGCATAGAGATGTAAAGGTTTGAAATTAGAGATCTTTGAGGATGATTTTGTGCCAACTCTTCTCCATCGAGCAGAGAATGGGGTCATTTTAGGCGGACAAGCAAGGAAATTGACAAGTACTTTCAACGTGTGACTGGAAGTGGGATTGAACAAAAGTTCTATTGAACAAAAGTTCTGCACTTCACTGCCCAGAAGTTTCAGTGAAATACGACCACATAAATAGATTTCTGCTCTCAAACTATTAAATGAAATGAATAAAGAAATCGCATAAATATATGCAAAGCCATATGTCTCCAACACTTCCAGAATGGGATCATGCGAAAAGTGGTCCGACATACCTCTTTCGAGAGGTTGAAGAACGCTGACCTGCACCCTTTGCTTGGTGTGTCGTCGGTGGGTGAGTTCATCCACCGGAGACACATTAAGTTTTTTGACTCGTTGCAGCACCTAACCAACCGAGTGTTTAACACTATGACCCCACCATCCCTCCCGCATTTATGGCAACAGACTGTCGGGGAAAAATTAGGTTAAGAATTAGTATGTAAGTTAGTTTTAGGTTCATCAAAAAAGTGAGCCCCATCACCTTTATTAGTCAGTTTAGTCCAGTCACGTATAATGTATATAATTATACATGTTTATTCATAATATAATTTCTATAAAATAACAAAACTTGTATATAATGTAGTGATGCTACGGGAAATACAAAAATAATTTGTAAATAGATTCACCTGAGGATCTATAATTATATATAATTATCTGTAAATTTTATAAATACACTTATTGAAAAGTGGCTAATTTGTTCCACTGATTTACAGATCTGGGTTAGTAACAACTAATTCTTGAATTTTTTTTTGGCTGTATACTCTTGTTTCAAACAATTTAATGCTCGTCCATAAACTTTTTCCTTTTTTTTTTTTTCCATTAATAGTTTAGTTTTAAATTAACTCAATAATTGTACTTACGGATTGTTCGGTTATTATCAACTACCACTACTGAATAATTATTCCGGCAGTTGACCTAAGGTATGCTGACATGTATTGCTGAACTACGAACAGTCTGTGTGCTTCATCAACTAATTTATCCACTCCCCGATCTAGAACAATCTTCCAATTTGCATAGGTCAAACTCTCTCTTCACATAGCCCTTTCTTTCAACATGTATTCATGAATGGTAACTATGCTTCCCTGAATAGAAACCATTTTTATTGGCTATAAAATGTAATATTTTTATTTTTTAAATTAATGAGTCTTATACACCATATGAGGATGCGAACCAGGGTCCTATCCAGGTTTATGTTAACAAAATGTTTTACTGAAAAAAAAAAACGAGTTAAAAACAACCCAGCCCATTGCTTCATGTTAGTTAGTATACATATTTTAGTATTTAAATGTTGATGTTATGAATTAGAATGTAATATAAAATTCGTTTAAGCAAAGAAATCTTAATAATAAGTCAAAAATGCTTTACATATTAAATATTCAATTTTTGTTTTCACATTTCTCGTTACTCTACCGTAATCAAAATGTGTGTAATCATGATTTTTTAAAAAAAATATATCCTAATTTACAGTTCGGCTGACATCCATATAACAGTGAATGAAATATTACTGTGTGCAGAGAGAGGCATGGTCTTCTTAGGAGTTTTAATTTCATAGCAAAATGACCTCATTTTTAATGAACGAAAATTAGTGACGATGATAATGACAATTTAGTTAAAGAACAATGGAATCAAACTTCTTCTCTATACTGCAAACAGTGGTGGTATTTATTAAATTTTTTGTTGATTAGTTCAATTGTCTTCATGGGCTTTTAAGAATATTCCATTATAATTTAATATTGATACGATTATTTTTATGAGTAGTGTATAGTACTTCATTTAAATAAACAAAGTTCCTTTGTAGTCTCTTTCTCTAGTCTCTGCAATTAATAAGTGTGGAGAATTTAAAGTTGTTGTCACTGAGAGACTCATCTAGGGAAAGGATCTTAGCTTTTCTTTTTGGGAGGGGAAAGTTTGATTTTCCGAAGTTGATGTTCCCTTTCTTTTCAAGGGATTCATATCGCATAATGAGTCGGTTTGGAGCACTGGCCTCCAATCAAGAAGTCTCGTGACTTTAGAGCAGTCCACGTTTTGCAGACTTCTTTCTCTTCTAGAAGCCACGAGACCATTCTGAATGTCTCTCGTGCAGACCTACTTCTTGCTTTATAAAGAAAATGATAGTTTAGCCTTTTAAGCGATACCCACTACTATTTAAAACAATGTACTAGGCAATAGTATTTTGTCTCTTTACATGTCTGCTCATACGAATATTCTATGTTATTCATATTTATTCTATATAAACATATTTATTCATTTCTTATCTTTGTGTCAAATCGGTTCATACGGGCTGTAAGTGCCTCGTACATGCTTCATCTTCTTCTACTGTTGACTTCATTTAATGGAGGCATTGGATGCTGTTCTGCCAACTCCTTTGCCACGAACAAATAGAAGTTACCCTCTTCAAGGACATTACACCCGCCTACCTTTCCACATTTTATCAATAAATCTTCGGCGTCAGTATAGAGAAAGGGGACAAGCTCACAATCCCGACACCCCAAGAGCTCTCTAGGGGTGTGGGCGTAGTAGCCCCTGCCAAAATAAACTATCATATAATTGGCCGAAATAAAAAGCTCTCTCATTCGCTGTAAGAAAAAATGACCACCCTACATAAGGCAGAAATTCTAAGCTTTTTTAGACAGTCGGAATCAGACACTTGAAGTGACCACTGCTCTCACTCTCCCTCTCTGCTCTGGCGCTTGTTGCTCTCGAATCCATGGCTTTCTAATTTAATTACCACTACACTTTTACATTCTTAACCGTGATATCTTTAATCAGGCGTTGCCAGACACCCCCGCACCTTTCTAGTTGGATTCTCAGGCTTCGTCTCGCTAAAACTAGCACATCCCAGGAAGGGATCGCTTCCATGCAGACGAACAGCTCCGGGGGCCTACAAAATGAACTTAGTAGCATTTCACCCAGCAGTCCAGTCTGCCTCTTTTCGATTTACACTCGCCTTTGGGAATTGGCCGGTTTTCGCCTACCCTCAGATACCGAGTGTAAACTCGTGGACATCCCACGTCAACTACCTTTAATACCTAGCCTGTACCTCTTCTCCTGAACATAGTGCACACGTTCTAAGATCTTATGGAGTCAGATCATTAAACAAATTCGAATTAAGGTGCCCACCGACTAGGCTGCCAGCAAAGGTCAAATACCACAGATTTATTTATCTTTTTCTGACGCCCGAGACGGGGCCTCCCCCTGCAGGTGTCCACGACAGATGATAAATTGGTTGAATTTACGCTATGGAAAAATAAAACTCACTGCTGATGGGGCTTACCTTGTTGTTATAACTAAGACACAAATTAAATCAAAAATGTATTTCATTGAAAACATTGTTTGAGGACTATCATCAATGATAGCATTGCGTATTTGTTTATATTTGAGAATGCACGTATTTGTTGGCAGAATAAACGTTTATTCCTTGTATTAAAAAGAAAAGAAAAGAAATTAGTTTTCTCAGTTTGAGACAGCTAATTAACCGAATTATATTAAGAAGTGAACGTTTCACAAACTGTCGTTTGGCGGGCTTTGCACCTATTTATATGAATTTTTCATTGCAGAACTGGAAGTTTGTAACGAACTCAAATATATTTTAATAAATATTTAAAGTTCCGTGGAAAAACTCTATTCGTCCTCCCTTCCTTCTTTTGCAAAGCATCTTTTATGGAATTTTACAAATCATGTACTCTTCTGATGTAGTGTCACTGATAGATCTGGCAATTAAAAAAAAAACATTTCTGCCTGTTGCCTATAAGTCTCATTTCAATAGTTACCACAAAACCCTCTAGCAATGAGAGGTGGAAACGCACCCAATTGACGCTTTTTCTGATGAAAAGGCCAGTGGACTACGAAATAACATCGTTGTCCAACTTAAAGTCGAAATTATATTCATCCTAATATCTAGATATATTTCTGACGTTTTGATTTTTAATGGGATTGTTTGCCAGAGTCTAATCATCATCCATCATACTACTTAATAATGGACCGTTTTGGGTAGTGTTTTCCCTAAACTAGTTTGAATGAGTTACTAGATTAATTAAAAGCTCTAATTTAATGACAAATCTTAAACAAACATAATCTTATATTTTGCTAAAGGTTTCAGATTAGAAGGAAATTATTTCGTTATAGGTGCTTCATGGTACAATAGAGCGAAAACAAAATAAGATTTTTCTCTATAAAAGTTTTCTTCCTCTTCTCTTATTTTGGCAAGAAGTTTACATGCTCACACTCATTTTGACACAAAAGTGGCCAGTAATTGACAATTTTTTCTTTGTTTCCTGTAATCTTGATGAAGCATTGGTATTGATTATATGATGATATATAATGGCATTGATTGATGAAAAATTCAAAATTTCCCCAAATTCTCTGTTCTGTTGTGGTTTAGCAAAGAATAATTAGGTTATATCATCGCTTCTATTGTTGATTTATTCAAGCAAAATTATCATAAGTCACAATTTCATTATTAATCAATACTAATGCATAAAGTAATTGAATTCTCATTAATTAAAGTTGCTTATTTAAGACATATGTGTGTGACTCGTTGGTTTTTACTAAGATATAATTATACAGCGTCGCTCAAAAGTCTTTAAAGATTTCGGCGGATTGAGCGTAGCATAAGGTTTCTCTGTCGTCATGTGATAAAATAGAACGGCCAGTCGTTAGAGTTAAAGATAAATGATATGGCTTCAAGGAATCTCCTAGTAATATTGTACTGGTGCATTTTTTTCTTTATTCGTTATGAAATAGTGCCATGTGAGAATTATTCACCATAAATAATGGTTTTCGGTTGTCTTGTCCATTTGTCGGCACTTCTTCCATTCTGGCTAACATGGAGACAGACTAAATAACACCTTTAGCCTTTGAAGTTCTGTTTTGTTACCGTACAAATTAACAAGTATAATTGAAGTTTAAATCTGAAACAGACAACGCTCTCTTGATTCCTTTAAACAAACCGCGGCAAGCTAGGACGGGGTAGTTGCCTATTGATTAAGTCTACACGACACTGAACCTCTAATTCTATACTGGGACGGTACCTTGATTCCGCTTACAAATTTTTAGTAAGGGGAAGCCTTAACACAAAACGATTAAAAACAGTTTATAATTGGTTTAATATAACTTAATAATAATGGCGTTAATTTATGATATGCAATAAACCAGATGAATGCAAAATAAACGGATATTTTTCCTTGAGGTTTTTGGGGAAAAAAAACATAGTAGGCTTATAATCAAGTAAGAACCTCGAAATTATTTTATTCTATTGTAGATTAAAGCAACTTTAATTACTAACATAAGAATTCAACTACTTAATGCATTGGTATTAAATAATAATGAAATATTCACTCTTGATAATTTTGCTTGAATAAATCAACAATAGAAGCTATGAAATAACCTAATTATTCTCTGCTAAACCACAACAGGACAGGGGGTTTTGCGAAATTTTGAGTATTTCGTTTTCGAAATCAATACCAAAGCTTTATCAAGACTAAAGGAAACAAAGAAAAAAATGTCAATTACTGGCCACTTTTTGTGGCAAAATGAGTGTGAGCAAGTAAACCAAAATAAGAGACGAGGAAGAAAACTATCATAGAGAAAAATCGTGATTTGTTTTCGCTCTATTGCACAATGAACTCTACCTATAACGCAATAATTTGCTTCTAATCTAAAACCTCTATCAAAATATAAGATTGTGTTTGTTAAAGATTTATTATTAAATTAGAGCCTTTAATTAATCTAGTAACTCATTCAAACAAGTTTAGGGAAAACACTACCCAAAAGCGATCCATCATTAAGTAATATGATGGATGATGTTTAGACTTGGGCAAACAATGCCATTAAAAATTAAAACGTAAGAAATAAATATTACTGTATTATTATTGCCTTATAAAAGGCAGATTGTAATTATTGCACAATAAAACTGAGTTAAAAGCTAAAAAAAAAACTAGTAGAGTAATGCGTGTTATCATTGATTAACACGAATAAATTTACATATTTGGACAAATATAATTTATTGTAATTTTATATGCTAATAGCACGATGAAGAATCCTGAAAATTCGGTAGTCCTCGATAATGCCTTAACAGGTTGTTGACTGACAATTATATTTTGTCAATATAACAAAATTTTGGAAAGTATAAACCTTGATGAACAATCCACAGTTCAAAAATACATGCGTACTCATACCTTTTTATGTAGCATCAATACTTTAGAAAAAAGAAATGTTTTAATTTTCCGAATATTTATTTAATTTAAATCTGTGTAATAAAGTAATATTTATTTCGAATTAATACCAATAGCAGCCATGAACCATGAACAATTTTAGTGATGGTAATTACCAAAATTATCATCAAATCAACTTATTGAGAAAAAAAAAGTTGCTTTTGCCCTTCAAAAGCACATGGCTCCATAGACAAGCATGATGGATGAAGGCCTTCACAGAATTTTACAGCAATCATGGATGGATTGCAGGAGAGATGCGGCTAACGCCGAAAATATCATAGAACCAAAACTTATACATAAATTCGACAATTTATTTTGGATGAAAACTCTTACAACCTCGTTATCCGATGAGACGGCACGTGTTATTTAAAAATGTACGCTCCAAAATATAGATAGAACAACTACAAAACAGAAATCTCACCTCAGTACTGTTGAACAAGGGACCATTATCAATCCCATTGCTATGTTAGGCCTAATCCGTTATCAGCACTTGACATTCTGTTCTACTGTAATGCAACAATTTCTAGACGAAAGTATGTAGCTTATACTTGCATACATGTATGAAACTGCAACTTATTTTTTAATTGCTGGAATACCGGAAGGAACCCCACTCGAATGTGTACACGAATAGTCAAATTATGTCGACCGGTGCTCTCGCTAGAATCTACTTACTACGCCACAATAAACGATACGATTTTCAAATATTTTTTGAACTAATTTCCATAAAACACAGCATTAAAAATTTATTGTTTCGTTTATAGAAACTACCGCTAAATATTCTAAATAATGAACAACAAATTTCAACCAATGACGTACCGTTGACCGATTTAGAACCAAATTTAAAATTCTCAAATGTCAAAGCTGGCACTAACTGCAAACTGTAACTTCATACTAGTAATGTATGAACTCATGAAACGAAAACAAATTTTGCTCGTGAGCTTTGGTTCCTTTGCTGAATGAACACATCAAAGGACTCCTTTGAGGTGCCTTTGAATGCATTGGTAAGTGATAACTTCCTCTATGCTGGTTCTTTCAAAGGACTTTCTGTCGTTAGGTATTTTTTTCTTTAATTTTATTCCTAAATTAAGAGGTTTGTTTTCTACAATGATACTTGATTCTTAGCAAAGAGCGATGACATCAGTTTTGTTTTGGACTAGAATCATTTATGTTAGCATAATATTTTTACCGTGTAAATATTAGAAATAAATTCATTTGAATAGTAAGCCATCCAATTGGCTTTGCATTACTTTGTCCTGCATACCCTGGTGTCTGATGGTGGTGATCATAACGCGATGATGAGAAAAAACATGATGTCCACATGAGTGACATCACACGCATGAATGATGAAGAACTATGATGACATTTTCAGATGTTTTTTTTTTTTTTTTTACTTTTGTCCTAGTATTGATATAATAAGTACGAAGTGTACGCCAATGTCCGTGTTTTGGATATCAGAACTGTAATAAACATACAAAAAAGTAATAAATTAATTTTTAAAGCGTGTTTTATTGACGAAATGATTGACGTGACCTTATGTACAGGGTTATGATTTGATTTTTCCTGTTCAATGTTTTAATATTGACTCTATACAAAAGCGAGTACAGAATGAGATGTTTCAGATTCACAATTTCGATTTCAGATTTGCTTGATGGTGTACTATAACACTTAAACAGGAAAACATGCTGGCACGTCACTTTAGTAACCATCATTGACAAGAACAGGAATTGTTCATACGTTACCGAAGATTAAATCTAGTTCCAACGATAAATATTTTTTATAGTATGTTGGTGTTGGCATGATGCATGATGCAAATACGAACTACACCTTAAAACAGAATTTTTTATTTAATGTGTCAATAGCTTCAGTGTTGAATCGACTTTGGGCGTCATGTCTTCGAAACTGCTCTAACGTTGCCTTATGCCAAGAATAATCTTGATGGTCTCGTGACGTAGAACCAGATGAATTGTCGGTACAGTTTTTATGAATGACCCTAGGACACGGAAGCGGGCTGTAAAGCACCGAAGGTTCAGGGATCGAATCAAGTGTACTCGTAATCGGCAATTTCATCGGATAACGAGGTTGTAAGAGTTTTCATTCAAAATAAATCTGTCGGATTTATGTATAAGTTTTTTTTTAATGATGTTTTAGGCGCTAACCGCATCTCTCCTGCAATCCATCCATGATTGCTGTAAAATTCTGTGAAGGCCTTCATCCATTATGCTTGTCGATGGAGCCATTAGCTTTTGAGGGGCAAAAGCAACTATTTTTCCTCAATAAGTTGAATTGATGATAATTTTGGTAATTACCATCACTAAAATTGTTCGTGGTATATGCTCCTATTGGTATTAATTCGAAATAAATATTATTGTATTACACAGATTTAAATTAAATAAATATTCGGAAAATTGAAACATAACGTCTTACTAAGATGCTACTTAAAAAGGTATGTGTACGCATGTATGTTCGCACTAAGGATTGTTCATCAACTTTAGACTTTTCAAAATATTGTTTTATTGACAAAATATAATTGTCAGTCATCGACCAGTTAAGGCATTATCGAGGACTACCATTTTGAAAAAAGCTATATATATGTATAATTACTTTAAAGAAACAATATATAAACAAAATCTGTGTGTTTTAAAGAAATATAATAAAAAAAAAAATTAACGACTTGATATTAAAATATATAAATGGCGAGATAGTTGTTTTCTATATTGACATGGTTTATTTTTTATGTGCGTACCGGATTGGATTGCTACTTTGGCTGTAAAATAAAAAATAACAGCATAAGATGCTAAATTTATAAAACATAAATGAATACTAATTAAACAGAAACTTAATTATGAAAATTTGATCTATATAAACTTAGTTAGATGTAGACAAGATATGTGCGTGTTTTTAGATAAACATACCATTATTGTGTCGGAAGAAGCTGGACCATGAGCAGCTGAAGAAGGAATAGTTATTAATTTTTAACATAATATAAACATTGAAAATTATTGTGTTTTATTCACTTTGCTACAGGAAACATAAATAAAATATCCACACTACTCAGAAATACAGGGCCGTATCCATTTAACTAAACGGTATGATAATAAGATAGGGAATACCATGAATAATTTTTTGTAAGATAGAAGATGCTTTGGCTGTACGAATGAAAAGATATATCACATTGGGTACTGTCACAGATTACACAGGGCAAAAGCTGTTTTGGTGCTGGAGTATTTGGAGCTGGTTTCATACGAAGTCAATGCCTTGAATTCAAATATGGCATTAGTTTTCGACTAGGAGCTTAAGTTAAATCCACGAATCTACTAAAAAAAACTAAACACGGAATTTTTATTGTTATATTATACAAATGTTATTATATACGAAGATAAGGAAAAAGTCATCGATGAAACCAACTGGTCACTGAGCACTTCGGAAGCTTCTTTCCTGTGACATTATTGAATGCATTTTAGAACGGTCCCTTTTTAAACTCCTACAAAAACAGGCACCAATCATCTGGAAAATAGTCAGGAAGGCCCATTTTTTCCAGGAGTTGTTTAATTTCGTGACAAAAGACAAGGGTGCAGGAACCGATCACAAAAAATTTGATTTAGAACTGGACGTTAAAAAAAAAGTATGATTTAAAAACATAGCAGATAGTGAAAAACTGATTTCATATTTAGATCCAGCGTCCCAAATATAGCTGAAAAAATTTTTTTTCTTGTGAGCCCGTGTTATCTATACGAAACCGTGGAACTATTTTGTGATACTAGAACGATTCATTATTATGACGCTATTATATAACCATTGTGCGTAATATTGTCTCGATACGTTCTGTTACGCTTGCCTTTCATATTTCTACGCTGGATTAATGAGTATTCCCCATGGTGATGGAATGGTTCGGATACCGGATATTAGCAGCCACTGATGAAGGCTGCCCTCAATAACAGCCTTATCTGCATTGACAGGAGATGAGTGAAGCAGCTGGCTATAGCAGATTAAATGGAGGGCTCATCTCTTGGAGGTGGAGTCTGCCCCAGGATCAAAGAGCGAACCGTCAACTAATAGCTATAGTCAACTAACTTTATAACTATTGCTTGATGAGGTTATTGCAGAGTCGAAGAGGAGGAGCAATGCTTTCAAAGGGCTAACCCTATTTGACCTGGTTTCGCGCGCGTTCCTTCAAATGCCGAATCAACCAAGAAAACGACTCGATTGATCTGAACGTTTTAGGTATGTTCCTTTTGAAAATAAACGGTTGTTGAAAACAACTGAGCCTGGAAAAAGTCGTTTCCATATTTATCAATTGATTGGATTCTCTACGATTTTTAATATTTCTATCACAGTTTGGAAGATAATAAAATAATTAAATGCAGAAATAAGCCCAAAACACTTAGAAAGATACTGATTTCGTTTCAGTTCGAATAAAATACATTAAAAAATGGAAAACAATTACAATATTTTTAATTTGGTATTTTAAAGATTTCTCCTAGTCTTAGCCCTTGAGATATCTAAGAATTACAGTTGAGATTTTTCCGCAATGACATCAACGCAATTATAAATATAGATGTATTCTTTAAAAATTTCAAGTCTTTATCTTGATAAAATTACAATCTGCCTTGAGGAAGTGGAACTTTGAGACGTCTGTTTCAACTAACAGGTAAATTCATACCATATTTACAATTCATCATTCACTCGCTCATTCATACAATATTTACAGACAGCCCAGAGGCCTCCCAAAAGCCACATGCGAAAGAGAAAGCGGAGTCTTGGGAAGTCCCCTACGCTCCTCCGTCAGCCGCGCCACCGGATACGAGCCAGTGGAGGCTGACCAAGAGCGCGAGAGCCACAGACGCTCAGGACATGGTTGGAGAAACTGGCCATTGCCATCTCATGCCTCAGAATTTTCGTATTCAACAAGAAAGGAGGCAAGGCGTGGTTTAATCAGCCTCCTAAAAGCTTGCAGAGGAGAATAAAATCGTTTATGAAACCACCTTCTAAACAATGACTAAGACCTTTTCTCACCGGTGGCCTCTTAGGAACTACTTGGCCCTCAACCAAGCACGAACTAAAATTAAGGAGCTGTCGATTTGCCTCCCTCAAAGAGATATGGAAAAGCAAAACACTCCTTGGAAGATTCTACCACTCTCAAGTAGGCACGGGAGTGGATATCCAGACATCGCTATCCTGGATGAAAAATAGCCTTCCTGGAAACTAAGGTACCTTCTGGTTGTACAGGAGCAAGTCATTGCCACCAGAGCCTACAGAAAACACATATGTGAGGAAGATATAAACGATTTGTGCCACTTGTGTAGGATTAAGGCGGGATACAAACATGTGCGAAGGAGTATCTGGAAATGCAGTAATACTGGAAATATCATTCTTCCAGCCGTAGCAACGGACATGAGCTTGTCCAACAACCATTATCTCTAATATCGATACCATCCAGCACCAATTGTATCAGGGAGTAATTTAACTATTATTCCGTAATAATATAACAAAAATATATCGGGATCATCAGTACCGACCACACGGTTTTAAATAATGGACCAGACATCTCATTGACAAATAAGAAAATATAACAGGCACAGATGAGGTTGAAGTGCATGCGGTCATCCTTTTTTCCCATTTGCTAAAGGTCAATGAAAAGCAACGAGAATACCTGGAGTTAGTAGAAGAATTAAGACTAATGTGTAGATCGGGAAATTGGGGGATTTTCCCGATAATAATTTCCTGCAAAGGCTTGATTCCTGATGAGGACACAAGGATTCTATCCAGATACTACAGCTGCCGAAAAAACAACAAGCAAGCAACACTATTGTAAACTGAAATTCAGATTAAACCTTTGTATTATCATCCGGGCAGGTGAATACTCCCGGAGAATGCCGAGGAAGTGTGAAATTTCTGAGAATAAAAATAACAATATGAAAATTTTCAGTCAGAAATAATTAATAAGTTTTTAAGGGAGTATCTCTTGATATTGTTTATTAATTTTCTAATTCATTTCTTAAGTGGATACATATGGTGAACCAAAGGTAGGTAAGCAGTAGAAGAAATAAGGTTTGTAAAACTAGCAATGGGGTATATTGAAGGACTATATTATCAGTGGTTCTACTTATAACCGAATACCACGAAGTGTCCGTAATTTGAAAAATTATATAAGAATGCATTTGAAGAAATTAATATGTAAAGATACGAGCTGTCATGGACTGCAGTTTGAATACCTTTAAAGGCTAGAAAGATTAAAGGTATCTTACTAGTTTAAACTGCACTAACACTTATCTCTTACTGAAGTACATCGATGGCTCCAAGGTCAAAATGTGTGTCCAAATCAAAAACTGTCAGAGTCTCAGAGATCGTATATAATAGGCCTTGGGTCGGCCTACATCCAAAAATTCCCATTTGTGGGTTATATTGTATATTATATTGGGTCAACTAGTACCCAATTCTTAACATACAATCACAGCCTACAGTCCACATATCCTCGCTGGGACTTATGCGACTGTTGTCACCTCCACGTACGACTGCGGGAAGTTTCTGGAAATAACACCTGTGCTATTTTTGCTGTATTGTTCTTAGCCGCGTCACTAGGCACTAGACAATGGAGACTTAATATAAGACCTACAGCCACAGACGCTCAATGATTGGGGGTTCATTGGATTAAAGACAACAACTGTCGTTTTTTTTTTAAGAGGCCACATCTGCTCTAATATGTAAGGGTGGGGGAGCATGAGTAATCCTGTTGAGAGGACTAATGGCGATTGAGTTTGAGAGGGGATGACTTCCTTATGGGGCTTTATGATGCTGACACAACGAAGATTGTTAGTTATTGTTCTTAGGACATTGAAATGGAAATTAAATATTAACATATGAATCCTATTATTGCAAGGATAAGGCCATTTTAATTATACTTATTAAAAATGAACCGGTAATTAATTAGCCATAAAGGAAATAAAAGTTTCTCATTCCCAGAGCATTCGTTAGGTACGGGCTTAAACTTAGTAGTATTAATAAGTGCTCTGGGGATATTAGGATTTAGATTGTTAATTGAATTGACATTAAGAAAGCATAAAATTAATTACCTCTCTAATGACAAGTAGCCGAGTGCCACACACTGGGAATCTAGGTAAAAGAGAAAAGTTTCACCAAGGAATTCTTTAAAAAAAAAAAAAGAAAGCCTGTTTTTTTTTTACATGCGATAGTGACACTTAAAACTGGAACCTAATAAATCGTTTAACAATTAAATAAATAAGATATGGTATTTAGTTTGGTTTGGATTGAGAAATATCACTTCAATCTGACCTTTATTTAGTCAAGAGTGGTGGCTAAGAATTCTTGAGCTCGTTTCAAGAGTCCTGAGTACTATCTTCTTCAGATGCCAGTTTTTCTTGTAATTTAAAATAATTAAACATGTTTTCGAAAAATTATGTATTAAATCATATTATTATATAATAATAATCACATAATATAATGAACTGATTATTAACCAATAATGATAAATACTGGTTTAGTAGCCGCTGATGTGCTTCTGTGTTTTATGTACTTAATCATTAAAAATTCAGCATTCCTAGGAATAGAGGAGTAGTGGCATTGGGTAAGACGGGACAGCTTCCCGTTCATTGGAACATTAGTTTCCAATGGCTTGATGGTGATGCCTTGAGGCGACACTCTGTATCCTAGGAAATCCATGTGTAATATTCATAGGGAACTTTGTAACATCGTATTTGTCTATTCTAGTAAATAGTTCCCTGAGATGTTTTTTGTGCTCTGTTAGGTCTTGTAGTGCTATTAAAATATTGTGGATATAGACAAAAAAGAAATTGAAAAATTTAGTAATATAAGCCGGCACCAGATCCAATTATCAAAACACTTGTTTTCCAAAAAGGTTTCTATTTATGTCCATTAAATTTTGCACCCCATAGCAGCCCCATAATGTTTTTTACATTCAATCTGCGAAAATCCCCGTTTGCCCTAAGAGGACCGTCGTACTTGAATCATCGTCTTAAATTCTTGTTTTACTGTTTTGTGTGTTTTTGAAACAGATGGGGCTTCTGTAGTCTCAATATAATGTAAAATAGGAAATTTAACGACAGAGCTTATTGTTAGCCATTGCCGGGTTATGCTAGGAAATTCTAAGTATATGACCAAAAGATTTGTTATCCGGGTTTGAAGAGAGTGTGTCCATTTTAACACCTGCCAGCTCCGCTAGAAGTAAGTCTGTTTTCGTTAAATTGCTGTATTATATATTTAGTTGATTATCTATGATATTCTATATTATATGATATATTAGTTGATATTCTATGATCTATTTACCATTTGTAAGTAAATACCTGCTCAAAAGTAAAGCTTAGGCAATATTAATAGTAAAAAAAAAAAATGTGTTCATCTTCGTTAAGTGTTCTTCATTTTAACTTATTGATCCAATTCTGAAAGTAAATGTAATTTTACCTGGCACTTAGTCTACGAAGCAGCTTAATGACGTCAATTTCCTGCAAGAGGAGGTTATAACAAGTTCTCCTTGCTTTTCTCTCTACATTTTGTATTTCCCTCGTGGTAGCAAGCCGTCTAAGTACTGCACCCGGGTTTATCGAGAATCGTCGAAGCCGAATATGAAAAAACAAGGAAGGGTGATCACCTATAGATAGCTTCTGGGTCTGAAGAATACCCAAGGGTATCGACCACATATCAACGAGTGGTGGATTATTTCCGAGCGGTGTTTAACAAGAGTCTTATGTCAAAGTCGACAACTTGAAGGTAAAGGTCAGATTCCTTACAATTTGGCTTTGATGTTATTCGGGTACTTCCTTGTCTGGCAATTTTAGTCAGTATATATATAGATATAGAGATATGAACCTTGTGAAAGAAAGCTATTTGATATTTGACGATAAAACAGTGATGTTTGCGGAATACATAGATTGATAGTAACCGAACCGTAGGGAGAGGCTCTGCTTTCATTCAGGTAATAGTATTTAGTCTGTCTGTCTGTCTATCTGTAATTATGAACTACGAAAGCAGTCGAGAAAAAAGGCTACTTTTTAAATTATCAAAAAATGATAAAATTGTGTGGCTCTTTTTGTAAACTATTAAGATATCCCAACTGAAGAGATATTAATCAGGATTGGAAATCCTGATCACTCCTATGGCTAAGATAAAAGAAAACACAGTAAAAATAATTGCAAACTTATGCGAAAAAAAAAATTCAGAAAACTATCAACAGAAATATCCACATTTTCTGTGGAGTATGAGTAAATGCGATGACATTCGCTTTGGACTACTGTACAAAATACTTCGAAGGACATCCCATATCTCAATAGAAAATAAATTACTAATCTACAAAGTTATACTTAAGCCAATCTGGACATACGGAATAGATCTGTGGGGGACACCAAAAGTCGAACATCAAGCGTATCCAATCCTTTTAATTAAAACTCCTGAGAACAATAGCAAATGCCCCTTATTACGTCAGCAACAAAACCCTTCATAATGATCTTAATATGCCCTACATTCTTGAACTCATCCCTTCCAAGTTCAGGAAATTCCATAGTAACCTATCCAACCACCCTAATCCCGTAGTACACTCATCCCTATAACCCTCCTCGGAGACTGAAACGGCAGTGGCCTCGTGACCTGCTATAAATGCGTGACAGCGGGAGTCCTGGCAATGGCCAGTTTCTCCAATCGTGTCCTGAGCGTATGTGGCTCCCGTGCTCTTGGTCAGCCTCCACTGGCTTTTATCCAGTGACGCGGCTGACGGAGGAGCGTGGGGGACTTCGCAAGACTCCACTTCCTCTTTCATATGCGAGAGAGGTGACAACCATGTGGATTTGGGAGGTCTCTGGGCTGTTTGTATATATAATATGAATGAGCGAGTGAATGAAAATTGTAAATGTAGTATGAATAAGATAATTTATGAGAATTACTTATTGCCCAATAAGCCAGGTTGTAATTTTATCATAATACAGTTTTTATATCTATATTTTTATGTGTATTTTTTATTCCATACTCTATGTCTTATCTAAAAATGAAACGCTTTTGTCGACAATGACGTGAAGGACTGCAAACTTCACAACTGAACAAATAAAAAAATTGATGTAACCGACTCACATTTTTTCTGCATTGTCCATAGTAAAATGTTTCATGTTTTACAATATTTGACTTATAGTATGTTTTATAATTTAAACAAACATCAAACTTATTAATAGTATTTAATATATGTTTTATAATTATGTTACAGAGCATTGGATTATGTCCGAAAAGGTTAAACTAGACTCAGGAGGATTAAAGTTGAAGACTATTAACTCAACGAATCATGCAAAGTGAGTTTTTTTTTGTAGATTCAATACGTCCTATATGTTTTGAAATGCCGAAACAGCTTTATTTAAAAGAGTGGTCTGTTGGACAACGTGGTGTTGCCAACTATATCAGGTTGCTACGACACTCCATACCTATCAATCGTGAGACCTAATAGGTATTAAATTGAATAAATTAAACAACGCGAAACATAACAGTTCCCATAGCTGCGATGATGGAAACGTCCGTGTTCTCTTTGGAAAGGGTCTTGTGGTACAAAACCTCAGGCCTTTAACTTGAGGAGTGTCTTTCACCAAAAGATTCATCGAATGTTTCTGTTGTCTTTTTTTTTCTGTTGACAAACAACCTTTTCTGCTTGGCTCCTATCCTTCGTTTTGTATTTCCCCCAACTTTTCGAGTACCTTGAAGCGTTTTCTATGCCATTATTTTGTTTCTGATTGCTCAAAGTGTATATATTTTTAAATTTACTTTGTCTGTCCTACTTTTCGAATCGGTTTTTGCGCTGGCGTCTTTGACGTTTCACTTAGCCGTGAGGAAAATTCACGGCTGATTTTTTGATCTGTAACTCGGAAATTCGGTTTAGATGAGAAAGAAAGGTACCTTTTATTGATAAAGTAGTTATGAGATAATTGTTCCATAAACCGCAAATATTTCAGATCGCTAATGTAGAAAATGCATAAAAAAGAAAGACTATTGACATGAATCTGTGTTAGAATAAAGTTCAAGCGCGAGTTTTATTCTCGTCTAATAATCGCTCACAAAGATCTTAAATCAATAGTCACTTCACTCTCCAGAGCGCACACAGAAACCTTTTCATCAAAGTGACAGCGGTGCTAATTGAGATTTTCCGGCGGGGGGGGGGGGTGATAGTCGGATTGAGCTCATTTCTTTTAATCGGACTTTCCCTTGGACGAATAATTAAAAAACTCATATGATTATTACTTTTGACTGGTTTGTTTCATAATTTTAATATTTTATCATAAGACGATTGAAGAGTATCTAATCAATATTGGAGTGGAAACGATAAAAAAAAGATATCCAGCATATATCTCGTCCTTGAGAGAGATACAGAGAGAAATCTTATTGAAGTAAATATTTCAGCCTACCGTATTGTGCAATAAGCAATTGTAGATCCTTGACCACCCAATTGTACAATAATTACTTAAATTTAGGTCTAAGAGTTTAGTAGCAAATGAGAAGATTAACTACTATATTTCTTAGTTCTTGAGCCTTTCAAATGATTGTGATCTATGCCCAATGCCTTTACTCCCATCAAGATTGATCCTCGGACCAGAAGTACCATGATCCAGTGAGTTGATTGGGTTTCTGTCCGATTAATTGCCAATCATTCCATAGGTTAAAGTGTACGAATCACTGACAACATAAAATGTTTCTGACGATGCATTTTCACCAGTCACCAGTCAGCTTCCGTCTGAAAATTCCTTCGCTTCTTAGCCTCCGAGAATGAAAATTTATCGCTGATAACACACAGGTCAAAGATAATATCATGTGGCTCTGGCAAAAATAATATTGCCTCTTTAAGAAAAATGTATTTCTTTTCACACATCCACTTGTTATAACAAGTTATTCACTAAGTAACGTATTGTAGGTATGCATGTTATACTCCTGCGCCATGCAAAGGGCGTGCAGTGATTATCGGTTAAAATGATTGCCTATAACCACAAATATGTGAACGGCTCTATCCGACGACCTTAGGCCCTATCTGGGCTATCGCGTGCCAGAGGAGCGTCTCACCAGGTTCAATGTACTCCTCTAATTCTCAGGCTAAATAACACTTAACGAGTTCGTTTGAGTTGCGCAGGAAGTATAATGTTTGCCAGTTTTGACATACAACAATTCAGAATTAAACTCTCGGATGAATCAGAAGGAAGACGTAGTTAAAAGTATATTTCCCACAGTTATAAAAGGCCTTTCAACGTTTGAGCAGTAATCCTACCTGAATTATCAACTTCACAAAACCAGTAACGCTACACTCACATGCTCTTGAACAATTTCTTGCTTATCTTAAGTTATAGACGAAGGAATTCTCATCTCAACAGTATTATGTGACAGGTTGGTTGAGAAGAGAAAGAAGTTATACAGGTTTGCATTTAAATATTTCAGGCTGACTCTGAAATGTCAACTTACAAGATTCATTCTAGTGTATTGACGTAATAAATTAGGTCTTATTGATGAACATGCTCACTTTCAACGAAACTATAACTCATATATTATAATTATCTTAGATTTATTTCTTAAATTTAGTAGTATGATAAAGTTATGAGATGTTACATAGAATATAATGTATTCCAAAAACCGTATACCGCTTGTATACTCAAATTGCACTCGTATCTTTTAGGGTGGGGAGGAAATAGATCCTTGTTTGATCTTACGCAGGATGGAATGAATAATTTACAAACATATTATCAATCGTTCCTCACACACAGTAAAAAAATAAATATATAATTGTGTTTATAGAAAATTCTTAAAAATAAATTGATATTTCTTGATATTGAACCATCTATTATGTAGGTTCAAGCTAATGTAGATTTATATAAAACATATTTTGCTTGAATGGAAAAAAATTGAAAATTGCACACAGGAATAGAGTGGTGAAGGTGGGGGGGGGATTAAGAAACAAGTGAAGTTTCTAAAAGCCACAAAGTTAATCGCTGGGTTGCACAATGTGTAAACCAATACTTGCATTGTGTAAGCTTGTAATAGTTTCCAGCAATATCAGGGAAGACAAGGAAACAGGTCACTTTTTAGCTTTAACGAAGTTGTTACGTTTTTAATAACAAAAAATAACAACACAAAATAGATGAAAAATATAAGAAGGGAGACCGAATGAGAACAAAAGAAAACAACATCGTTGTTGATGAAGAACAGTTTTGAAGCACCACGCCCCAGTAGAGTGGTTGATAAGATACCTTATTAAAAAAAACAAGGTTAACAAGTTTATTTTGACCATATTATCAGTAGTATAGTAATATCATGTAGTATAATAATGAACTGTTAATCGAGGATGAATTGATATTTTGAAAATCGAAAGAACTTGAAACGAACTTGTTTTTAAAAATCCTTTAGAAATTCATTTTTTTTTACTGCGACGTTTGGAACCTTTAATCTCCATGTTTTATTATGAACCATTGTCCTGGCTATACTAACAATTTTTAAGAATTAAATCAGAAGTTTAATATTAAAATTGAGACTCCTGGTACTGGTCAGTATTCTCCCTTCATCCCAGGAGCGTCTGTGGCTCTCGCGGTCGATCTCAGTCTACATTGCTGCTATCTAGCAATAATGTGGCTGCAACACGCCCTTCCCGAACCCTGTGTCCTTTTCCTTTGCTAGAGAGGCGACAGGAATAATTTCCTGAGCCTTTTCCACGAATATTGTATATGTGTACGTATATTGTAAACGGAGTATGAATGAGATAGTGAATCTGTAGCTATCGTACGAATGAGATCATTTATCACAATTACCCGCAGTCCAATTTGTAATTTTTTTTCCTATGAGTTAGTTTAAGAATGACGAGTTTCCTGGCCAGTGAAATATGAATATCACTTTTTGACAATGGCCTATAACGCATTATTATTAAAGGAGTGTTTGAAATATTTCTTATTTAAGGTAATATATAAACTTCAAGATGCTTGAGTTTTTGAGCTAAAATGGCGAAGTCAATGTGTTTTTTATATTGTACGAACTCGAACAGATTGCCGAACAGTTGTATTTGGGTCATTATCATGGAAAAGGACCATCACAGCTTTGAAATTTTGCATACATTACCTCACAGTTATTGCTTCAAAAAACCTTTAGAGTGCTCTTTTGGGTATTAAATAGTAAACCCCAAAATGTTTAGCTTGATTCATAATTTTCGATTAAATCACAGTTCAATGCTAAAGAACTTGTCAACATTTGAATGTCTTGTTGATGAAGTATGCGAGAGAAGAGCTCGTGAAGAAGGAGAGGCGAGGGAATGATTAAACTGCAGTTTTTACAAAAAAAAAAAAATACTTTATAAACTATTAACTAATCAGAAATTACAAGGTGTAGATATTTAGCTGCCTTTAGAATGAAATGACTAAACCATCTTAAAATGATCGAAAATATGACCGAACTGAGCATGTTCGAGCATGCAGGAGCCTCCTTACTTTGAAAGTAGGGATACCTATGGCCTTATTTTGGTTCCTTATCCTTTTCAATATAGCAATCCTTATCAGCCCTCAAAGTACTGAAACCTAATAATTAATTAATATTTGAGGGAATGAAAAATTTGATGATTTTTTGTTCTCAAATCTTTGTAATGTCGTCATTTTTTGTTGCTAACAATTACTCTATTAATCGTTCATTTATTTATAAAAATCTTATTCAGATATTCCGTTGCTGGAAAATTCATAAAGGCGAGGGACAAGGATTCGCCCTTTCCTCACAGAACCTGTGAAATTTGTTTGTTTTTATTCCTTCTTATTTACACTGAATAAACTATCATTGGTCTACTAGCAATTATTTTCTCCCCTCCCTTCCTCTTCTAAGTGCGATACTGGCGTACTTTTACTTGTACTCGATGTTCGAGTGCTCCTGGGATTACGATGAAGGTTAACTAGAAGGGTAGTAGTGGGGGGCTTTAATGCTCAATACTATTTCACCACCCCCATTGTTTTGGCAACCTTTCCTCTCCTTGTCGTTAACACATTGTGACATTTACCGACGGGTCGATCTTAGGCCTGAAACACTTTAAAAATACATATATTTCTAAAGATAACTTGTTGAATTCGTTTTTGTCAAACATATATATGCATTTGTCGGACTGGTAGGTTTAGATCTAAAAAACTAAACAACGTGCCTTGTTTTATAACAATGACTTGTCAGTACTTCAATAGTCAATTTAATAAAAATACAGAAAAAGAAATACGCTTTCGACAAGTGGGTCTCTACGTTCGGCGAAGAGGATTTTATTTTGGAATACTTAGTCGCGTACCAGTATACTAATATATCTGAACTACATTCAAATTCATAAAATATAAGGGATCCAAATTTTCTGCGGATGCATATATCCGTTTATATATTTACCTGACTTACCCACTACCACTGTTACGCTCGAGTTGAATAATTAGAATACTTAATTTACAGGGGCGCCATCTAACTATTCAACTACTAACAGATTTTAAACTCAAAGTAATTCACATTAAGAAATTAAGGTGGTGGGCTAGGGAGGAAATTGTACAATACACTTTATTAAGAATATTTAAAAATGTTTTAATGGAATATGATGAAATCTCGTATGAATAGAAATGATGGACAAGATTAAAGATGTCTTACTAAGTAAATATTAAACCATTTCATGCAATGGTGTCTTCCAAAGATGGGAAGTCCGATCCAAGACCGCAGCGTCTCCATACGCCAGTCTTCCGTTTTGACCTCGTCACAGGAAGAAGTCAGGTCCGTCATGGGCATAACCACAAAACGCAGTGAACATTCCTTTAAGGACATGACATTTTGTTTACTACACTTTTGTATTTAGAAATATGATTTTCACACCAAATCAAGAACAAGTTAGGACGCCCCTCAAAAGACTGACTGCTGAGTCCTATATATTTAATAGAACTCAGCTATCAAATGAAACTCCACAGCGGGTGTCACCCTTGATTAACGTCGTTGAACACGGCTCATAGGGACTCATAGCTTCCACCTCACAAATTCTTAATCTCTTAATATTAATTATATTTTTACACTGAATTCCCCCGTCGGCAAGAGAGAGCACTACAAGTTAAGAGCTCTTAGCAGGGCATAAATTCTCCTCGTAAGCCATTGTCATCACAACCTGAAGAAAACGATTTCCCAACTGCTTCAGATGGTTCTATGATGACCAACCCGTAGACATTGAGTATGCTAACATTGCGTTCTTCCGCAGAAACGATTTGACATCACTAATCGTTAATCCTCTTGTGAATTGGGAATACGGATTGTTCCAAAAATTGAACGAGATCGGAGTAAGGCAGTTGGATCTGAAAACTTTTTGGTGTGAAGTGAAAGAATACTACAGGTAAGAAATGAGACAGTTTATTCATGCATTTAGACAAAGTACAGGGGGGATGTCCGGTATAAATGGAACCACAATTGTAGATCATATTGGAATAATCATTTTTATTTGTTGTACCAACTTCTTCACCATGAATAAATAGAAGTTCCCTTCTTCTCGTACCAGAAAACACCAGCATATGTTTCCATATTGTAGTAATGAAAACCTTAGGTGTCATTTAGAGAGGGCGGACAGGTTCACGACACGGGAGCTCACTAGAGGGCGCGGGCATAGCCCAGCCTCTGACCTGCCTATATAAGACCGAGATTTGGAGATTTTCCCATTCATTTGGAACCCGGCCCCGGAAGTGAACCCTGCTCTCTCACTCTCTCTCTTTTTCCCCCTCTGTCTGCACTGACGCTTGCTGCTCTACTCGAACCATGACTTTCTTATTTATTTACCACTGCACATCTCTTTCCTATCCTTGCTATGTTATAGTCCGGCGCTGTCAGACCTGACACCTTACTAGTGGGATTCTCTGCCTTCGTCTCCCTAAAACTAGCACATCCTTGGAAGAGATCTCTTCCTTGCGGCCGACGGTCTCTCGGGCCCTACAAACTTTACCTAGTAGCGTCTCTCCCAGCGATCCAGTCTGCCCCTCTCCTGTTCACACTCCCCTTTGGGATCCGGACGGTTTTCGCTTACCCCGTGTGAATTCGTGGCCATTACAAGACCACATAAACTACCTATAATAATACATACCCTGTTCCTCTTCTCCTGAACATAGTGCACTGTCGGGGCGCACCTTCAGAGTCAGATGAATTCGCATAAAGCTGCCCGCCGACTAGGCCGCCAGCTAAGGTCAAAGACTAGCTAAGAATAAGAATAGCTTTATCCATTTTATCTTTTTCTTGACGCCCGTCCGACAACGGCAGTGTCATAGAGACCCTAGCCCGTGGCGGGCGTCCCCCTCACTACCCCACACTATGCATCACACAAAACACGCAATTTAATTTTATTCATGTAACCTCTTTATTTTTCTACAGTTTATCTGGTCGTAAATACTTATTCCTATATAAGGGTTGTCTTTATTGGTTGATTTTTCTGTAAAACTCTCAGATCATCAGTGTATTTACAGGCAGTTTGGAGGCACACCGATACGAGCCCGAGTTAGTACGGGCGAGAGGTGAGCTCTGGAGGCACTCCAGCCCTACATGTCAAGCAGGGGTTATGGATTGCCTTTTGTAGGACACGAGGTCTGGTCGCATGATGATGATTTCATCTCTTAACAATATACTTTTTTAAACTTGTTTGTTCTAAAACCACACAAATCTATTTTCAATGAAATACATACATAAATTGTACCGCAACAAAAACATGTGATATATTGTGACTTGATACGTTATCTGTAAATGAGTTCCCTGTAAATTTGTTTGTTTGTTGTTGTTTTTTGGGGGGGGATATGGGTGGGGAAATAATTGTCGTTTTTTACTGTATAAACACCTCATAACTAACCCTCATTTTAAAAATGAGATGAGGCTTTCGTTAGTAATCGTTAGTCACTTTTGAAAAAAACACAACGGTACAAAATCGGAACATGCGTGAGTAAACAGGTTTTGTAATAACAAGTAAGTTTTAACATTAGCGATATTAAGAATATATTTTTTCAAAATTAAAGACGTTGCAACTGTTTATTTTGAATATTAGCATAACAATTTTGACACTTACATTATTTACGTAATTATTTGTTTTTTTTTCATCATCCCTTAGATGTTAATATAAATGTATAGTGATCATTACTAATTAACATCCAAAAGCAAATAAATGTATATAGGGACCCCCTCCGTTTGGGATTGTATTTCACGAAGGGATTAATAATAATTAATAACAGATTACATTGCCACCCCTCCCTCTAATGGGTATGATTACCAATAATCCCTGATCCTACAACATATCATTTTCATCAGTCCCGTACAAGATAGTTTAGTGCACAATGTAGATAATCCATTTTACCAAGTTCTCCTGGTATCCTGCTTTTAATTTAAATATTTTGTTTCCTGTTCATTCCCGCCTATCTATTAACAAATAAATCATTTCAGTTATATTAACAATTTTTAATGATTAAAGCAATGATCCACCGAAAACACATTAAGTGTTTTAACTCGGTGCAGCACCTTACTAACCCTGTGTTTAACACTATGAACCCACCACCCTTCCCACATTGTTGACAACAGACTGTTGGGTAAATTAGGTTAGGATTTAGTTTACGTTTTTGGTGTTAGATGTAAGTTAGTTCCAAGTCTACGATAAATAAGGTGAGCCCCATCGTATTTAATAAATTCAGTCCAGTAATGTATAATGTATATCATTATACTTTTGTACAATGTAGATCACTATTAGTAGAAAAGAGAATTTGTATAAAATGTAGCCAAGCTACAGGAAATATAATGAAGCAATTGTAAATAGATTCGTTTGTAGAATCTATATTTTGCAACATATATTAATTTTGTAACAAGAGGATATGAAACAAAAAATAAAATAAAATAAAGCAATGAACAAATAATTAAGCTTTAGAAATAATAATAATAATAAAGAGTCCTGGTCTTTATACAATGGCCAAATACGAGCGAGGGCGACGAAGAGCGTGAGAGCCACAGACGCTCAGGACATGATTGGAGAAACTGGCCATTGCCAGGACTCCCTCTGTGCGCATTTATAGTAGGTCACGAGGCCACTGCCGTTTCAGTCTCCAAGGAGGATTATAGGGATAAGTGGAGCAGTGCAATGACTGTGCTACGGGATTAGGGTGGTTGGACAGGTTACTATGGAATTTCATGAACTTGGAAGGGATGAGTTCAAAAATGTAAGGTATATTAAGATCGTTATGAAGGGTTTTGTTGCTGACGTAATAAGGGGCACTTACTATTCTTCTCAGGACTTTTGATTGATAGGATTGGATGCGCTTGATGTTCGACTTTTTTGCTGTCCCCCATAGCTCTATTCCGTATGTCTAGCTATATATTTGTAATCAAACTATTCCTGCACATGAATTAACCTACGTACCTTGCTGTTTTTCGGTTGATTTAGAATATCTAAGAAACAAAATAGATCATAATCTTCTGATCAGGTTATGATTTCGTTCAATTTAAAATCCTTCCGTTACTACTATAACCCAAAAAATAAACAAATATCATTCCGAGTTATAATAGCGTTGGCGAAAGAGGCAGGGCCATCAATTATATAACTTTGATAAATAGGAGGTGGCCATAAGAAACATTGCGAATAATAAAGAAACATACTTACAGTATCCTGAAATTGATGGTCTTCTGGTCTGGTTAAGTGAAATTAAATAGGATTTATGGAGCCGTGGACTAGCCTTGAGACAGGCAGGGTTGCCATCAATTGAACGGGGCCGTAGCCCCTACCGTTGGTAATTTATAAACCCTTCTTCATATTTAGGAATCGTGATGACAGTTTTCATTGAAGGATGTGTGTCAGGCCATTCTTGGCTAACGTTTAATTTACATTTTCTGGGCCTGAGTGGATAGGGTCTACTTCCATTTAGCTACAATGTTTAGGGGTCCTAAAAACCATTCTGAAATTTTAAATGTATATTCCACCAGGTATATTAGGTATGCAACTCATCTTGGTGGGGATAAAGGAGTAACACCATAAATTCAAAAAAATATATTTATAAAAGTAGGGAATCCTGTCGAGAAACCCCATTTTAAGGTTGTGAACACACTTACAAGCACCTGGTATTTACCAATTTCATGAGTTGTTACGTTATGGCTATGTACTTATTTGTTTTTTATTCGTTTGAATTTGCTGAGTACGGTTTTGTTAAAATTAACGGAAGGTTGGAATGGAAATTAATTAAACCTGAAATCGTTTAACAATATAAATTGGGTTTTTTGTTATATTTTATATTTATGGTTGCCTTTACCCTGTCAAATGTCGCTAACGGTTTGTAAAATGGGTTATGAGAAAAATTTCCCCCCAAGTCGTTTTCTCTCAAGCATCGCAAGTCAAGGGTTATAAAAGTGATAAGGACAGAACGTCAAGGCGGGGCCTGCACAGAACCACTTTCTGGAGTCTCTTGAGGCTGTTTGTGGACGAGGTTTGTCTCTGATTCTGCCTAGACCTTTGTTAGCTTAGGACTGTCACGACTCTTCCCTCGTATGAGTAACCTCATCTCGAGGGCTAAAAGCCCGCAATCTTTTGTGGGGTGTATTTAATTTCTGTTGCAACTGTACCTCTGGGATTAAAATATTATTTGTCATACGTTATTGAATTCGCATCATTCACAAGACTGAAGTTAGTTCATTGACTTATTCAACTGTATGTGAAGTTAAACGTTTTAATTGATTACAATTGGTATTTATTTTGTTGACTACTAATAATTAAGTTTGTCTCCAATTGTACGTCAAATGTTTTTATCATATTGCTTTTCGTTTTTATTTTATAAACCAGAAATGACAGGTTGGAAGAGTCAAATAAGGTTTTTTTAGTAAAGAACATCGTGGAAGGACTTAATAGTTTTCATTTAAAATGGGTTACTCACCTTTTTCCCCAGCAAATCCTCTTTGTATTTTTAAAAATATATTTAATGTAGTAAAGTCATGGGCGATTTATCCACCATTTTGAAGACATTGCAGTAAGAGCAACTAAATACAAGATATAGGTACCAGTAATGTTCGGATAATATTTTTTTGCCTGAGGACACGTGTGTAATATTTGTGCACTTTTATTTTATATTTTAGTCTGAAATACACATCGGTTAAACGTCGAATTTGTTGTTAAAAGTATATTATAGGTTTTTAAATGAGGATTTTTTTTGTTCTAGTAAATAAATAAATAGTCCCAATATTTATAATTAACAGGAAAAAAATAATATATACTTGACGTCTTAACTATACCTGGGCTCTGCTAATTGAGTACCTGTGGAGGCAGCTCTGGTGGTAGATATTGGGGAGGACCTGGGTTCGAGTCCCAAGTTTATTTTTTCTTTGGCTGTTCGGTGCTAATGTTAGTTTATAATTTTAAAACATATTAAAACTCAAATAGTACTACATTAAAAATAGATAGAGTAGTACCAAACACATATATGTAAAGTATTCAAAAATCCTGATGAAATGCACTTCATGAAAACATTTCAAGTTTCTGCTTATATTTCAAAATTAAGTTGATTTCATCGCGGATCCAGAAAGATACGGATAAACGGTAGTAACCATATTTCCTAACCTTGAGCTCGTGTATGTAACATTGTTAAAACGTAATAACCACCCTTGCCACTTATCAAGAAAATTATCCCTTCCCTCCCCCCAAAAAAGGTATAAAGGAACAAAAAATATCAGAAATTGTGACCGTTTCTACTAATTCGAGACGTGACCTAATAACTTCTACAGGAATTAATATATACACGGAGAATTCCTCTAAGATTGTCTTCTTCAATCAACTAATTTATGCCAATTGCTTAACATGCAAGTAATTACTGGGCATATTAAAGTAATAGGACGGGTGATTTTTCAATTTAAAGGTCTACAGTTATACGCACATTTAATATGTAGTGACAATATTTGGATTATATTCTAAAAACGAAGGGCATTTAATCTTTGCATAATTTATTATTGTATTTTTTTTTTATATAATTGCATTATGATTTATGTAGCAATTCTCATGAAATGAAAGAAATCATATCAATATTGAGATATGGCCTTAGAGGGATCCGTACGAATTTCATTAATATTTGTTAGATTTTTGTTTACAGAATATATTCATGCTGGGAAATGAAAATTAATTCACACATGTTTTTTCAGTATATACGTATATCGTCCTGAAAATACTGCTGAACTGTGAATTGAAAAAAAAACCCATAAAATGTATCGAAACGATAAAAACTTTTTTATTGTAAAAAAATTTATAGTCCATTATTATTTATTAACGAACACATATATCCGAAGCATGTGGAAGTTTTATGGAATAAGTCGATTGAAACGATCTCGTTTCGAAGTTATCAAACTCAAACGTCGTTCTAAAAAAAAAAAAAAAAAATATTAAATAGCTCACAATCTATTTAATTTAAAATCTCTTCACTCAATAAAAAAAAAAAAATACGAACCATTTATGGTTTTACCTGGCAATAACTCGTGCTCCCTACTTCCGAGATCCGATGAAAAAAAAGGATTTTACCGAGATTTTTCTAACGAAGCGAGGAATGCATCGGTGGTTCAGTGGAATGCACTAAAAGCAAAATAAAAGGATTTGGCCAATAGCAATGTGCAGCTGTTGCTACCCGGCTACCAGGTGGTGGCATTTTCCACAAGACCCAGCTCGAAACAAAGGAACAGAAGCTCTCTTGTTACCTGGTAGTCCCTGATTCAGCTAGTGCTCACCAGTCCACCTCCATCTAGAGATATCCTTTATCCAACTTTTGTCTTTAGTCATCGTTCCTCCTCCGAAGATGCATCACTGGGGTAATATAAGATTTATGTATTCATGTATACTGCAGTGAAACTATTGTACGTGATTTTTTATTAACATTTATTTTGTCCATTAATAAAGCATTTCACTATACACAGGTGTATGTATATTATTTAGCCAAGCAACCCTCCAGGTATATAATATATTATTAACTATTTAACCTGAGCGTATGTGGCTCTCGCACTCTTCGTCAGCCTCCACTAGCTCTTATCCGGTGACGTGGCTGACGAGGAGGACGTCAGCATGAGTGCACAAAGAGCTCTTACACAGGCCGAGTCAGTTTCTAACGTTATAAGTGACAGACTGGGCATGTTAAACATCAGCGTAAACGCCGGGAAGACCGACTGCGTAATCTTCTCCCTCCAAAAGGGGAAAAAATACTTGCCAAAATCGTATAGCATAGGAGGGCAAGAGAACTCACCAGCTTTCTCAGTTCACTATTTGGGTATACAAATGGATAGGCATCTCCATTTCTCTACTCATTTTAGTAATAAAATAAAAAGAGTACGACAAAGGTTTTACCGGCTATCGCACTTGCTAACTTCACCTAACCTGTCGCTTCGTCTCAAATTGATGATATATAAATGTGTCCGCCGGCCAGCTCTGCTGTACGGTGCCCCGCTATTTACCCACTTGACTGACAATACAGCCAAATGTCTCCAACACTTCCAGAATGGAATCATGCGAAAAGTGGACTTACATACCTCTTTCGAGAGGTTGAATAACGCTGACCTGCACCCGTTGCTTGGTGTGCCGTCAGTGGGTGAGTTCATCCGCCGGAGACACATTAAGTTTTTTGACTCGTTGCAGCACCTGACAAACCCAGTGTTTAACACTATGACCCCACCACCCCTCCCGCAGCGATGGCAACAGACTATCGGGGAAAAATTAGGATAAGAATTAGTATGTAAGTTAGTTTTAAGGTTGATCAAAAAGGTGATGGGGCTCACCCTTTATTAGTCAGTTTAGTCCAGTCACGTATAATGTATATCATTATACTTGTTTATTAATTATATAATTTCTATAAAATAACAAAACCTGTATATAATGTAGTGATGCTACAGAAAATACAAAAAATAATTAGTGAATAGATTGAAAGAAAAAAAAAAAGTCAATTTATGATTTTCAGAGTAAACAAATATTGTTGTTTTAAATTACCTTATGGTAAGTATTACTACTCTTTGTATAAACCGGGATTGATGTTTTTAAATGGTTAATACACAAATAAAACTAAGTGAGTTGAAATAATTTGTAAATAGATTCACCTGAGGATCTATAATTATATATAATTATCTGGAAATTTAAAGGGGCTATAAAAGACAGGGGGAAAAAACAAAACAAAATAAAAAACGGAGGAGCCTGGGGGACTTTCCAAAACTCCGCTTCTTCTTATGCATGTGAGGGAGGTGACAACCATGTGGATTTGGGAGGGCTCTTGGCTTTTTTTAAATACTGTATGAATGAGCGAGTGAATGAAAATTGTAAATATGCTATGAATGAAAACATTTATCACAATTACTTATTGCCCAATGAGGCAGATTCTAATTTTATCATAATAAAGTTGTTTTATCAATGAACTATTTAAAATTAGATTTTTTGTAAGCTTGCGAGCTCAAACTGACTTTTAGATCAGCAACAATCTCTTTAGGCAAACCCGCATAAAAGAGTTTTCCCACTTAAACGTTTCGACAGTGAAAGGAAATTTGATTGTTTGTTTTGAGCAGTGTCGGTATGGAGGAAAAGTGGGCTTACATATGCCTCTGAGTCATACCTATACTTACGGATTGTACAATGATCCACAATTCAGTGGTGGATGTTTAAACATTTTTTTTTTTTTATTTTGTCATAAATGATATTCTAATATACTAAATGTGCATTAGCTGAGAGGCCGAACGTAAGTATGTGCTTGTTTATCTGTATTATGAGCACTCTTGTAGACAATATTTTAGAATATAACGGGCAGGCTTTAGCTTGAATAGCAATATCGAGCCCATTCCGTGCTGCTATTTAGCTCACAAAACACTGTAAATGTTTAGGAAGTGGTAGGTATAAGTGGAATCTCGGGTTATATTTAGGAGAGGACCCAACTATTTCAGTTGTGGTGTTTTGTTCCCTATCCCCACGCAATTCTTCCAAGTCAACTACTCTATTTTTTATTAAGTTTACAGATTATTCAGCCAAAGTATTTTGGTAAAAGGTAAAGATTAAAGTATTGGAAGTCGAATATTATTATTAAAACGATAAATTCTTTTCCATTAATGATGAAGACAAAAATGTGAGCCCATGGCCGTGTTTTTGTGGTCATGGCTAAAGAATAGTACACTGGTGATAAATTTTCATAATTGATGCAGTCAAAATAATAAATAAATATTTTGTTTTGTAAAAATTGTTTTTATCAATAGTTTCATAATGGTAAGAACAAGTAGAAGGGGCTTGAGCAGAACTGTATACTTGCCTCGTGACTTCATGGAAGTCACTGATGGTTCCCTGTTACTTTTAAGTAAGCAACCGCATCCCTCAAACACCTCCCTATCTTCCAGAATCTTATCCTTTTCTTATACACATATGTCTCAGCTTTAGCCCCAGACCCCACTTGTCCCTGGACATTCTACCCAGTATGTAGTAACGTAACTCTTAATATTTGTATATGCCAGTGTTTTGCTTGTACTACATAATAAAGCTTTACTTTCTTTTCTTTTAAAAGACTCTCCTCTACAAAGATTATTTAGCTAATGATATTTTTTAAAATTTATTCATACTTAATGTATATAATAGTTGTAATTACAAATTTGTACTGTGTTTTAAAATTATATAAAATAAATTATCACCGGTCGATGTTCTTTATTTCATTTATTATATAATAGTGTACTTATTTTAATGAGGATTGCAGAAATTGTTAAGACAACTGATCCTCGGAACAACTACTTCTAACTTGGCATCTTGTATAAAACTAACGGCTTTTAATATTTGCGCGAATAGGAAGAATATGAATTTCCCGAATGATAAATAAAGGGTCTTTGAAGACTCCGTGAGTACTGCCTCATAAATCACGAGGCAAATGTCAGAGGGGAAGGCGCTGGAGCTTTCTTCCAATCCTGCCACTACATTGAAACTCATCCGAGAGTATTTTTTCTCGGTAGGTTGGCCCACCTGAGCAAATAGAATTTAAACATTATTCACCTTGTTCGTCTTCATTAGGTAGTTTTAAAATAACAGCTCTTGATAAATTTCTCGGTGCATCACAAAAGGATGCTTGACAGTTTTAACTAATTTTCGTAATCCCTGACGATGAGCAGGTTGTGAGGTGTATTTTATAGATTTTACTTTTTTTGCCCTGAATGCTTGATAATACTTACTGTATTGTTGTTCCTCGAGACAATAGAAGCAGTCTCTTGTAAAGGGTAGTGTAGAATAGAATAGAAAAGAAAATTTCCGGGACCAAGTCCCCGTGAATAACATTAATGTTCACATGTGAAATTCCCGCCTGGCAAATAAAACTAACTATAACATCATAATAAAGAAAACAAAAATAGTAATTATATAAAATTGTCTGTAAAATTGAAGGGGCTATGGAAAAAAAAAATAACAATGTATGTAGCGATGCTACAGGAAATACAAAAATAATTTGTAAATAGATTCGCCTGAGGATCTATAATTATTTGTAAATTTAAAGGGGCTGTGAAAGAAAAAAAAATAAAATAACAATAATAACAACGTTAAATAAAGTTTAAACCTCTGTAAGAATGATAATAATAATTATAGTATCCCATAGGATCCTTATACAAGAAAAAAAAAAATTTTTTTTTGTAAAAAATGCAGAAATCTATACAGTAAGGCAATAAAATTAACACAAAAGAAAACAAGAAATATAGATACAAACTGGCAGTCAACATTTACCTCTATATAGAAAATAAAAATAATTTATACAAAAATAAAAGTTTGGAAATATAAAATAATGATTCAGTGAATCATTCCAGGACTAAATAAGCATATCTGTTACACCATCTTATATTTCTGGCAGATGGAGGAATATATGTTTATTGGTTCAACACCGAGCCTCGTAGCTTGGAACTTGCACATCTACCAAACTTCCCAAAGTTAAATACGGAGACTTAAACTATTCGATCGCTCTCGTAGCCTGCTCCACCCCGAGCCTACATACTCCTTGCATCCTCCCTCCTGAGGGGCAGACTACTCTTTTGGGGGCACTCGGGCAACTGAAGGGATTAATGAACTCTTTACATCTGCCTTTGTAGTACCTATGTCTTCTGTGTCTACGCCGAGATGGGGTGGCTCTTCCCATCCTTCCATGCACAATATTTCATCGATTCATTCCTTCTCCAAACCATCAATTATCTTTTCTTACATATTCCATATTGTACAGCAAGATCCTGTCTCTCTGTCTAAATCTCCTGCCCACCAAACAGCAGCATTCGACCGTTCTTTTCTTGCTCGGTCCCCCACTTTCCGGAACTATTTACCTTTTCATCTTATATCCATCATGCTTCATCATTACAAACCTCTTATTCCAACATCTGTTCACCATTCCAACGAACGATTTCTTCCTAGTATTTTCCAGGTGGACTTGTTTTTTTTTGTGTATTTTTTAATTGAGTTTTACACTTTATTACATGTAATATTTTTTATTAGTTCCCTGAAGTGGGGTTTGTTATTTTTACTTAATTGCTTTCTTAAGGGCATTGATCCCAAAATAATTTTTCTATCCCTGGTAGTGAGGGAGAAAAAACAACAGGCTATTCAAAATTCATTCATCAATTCATTCCCATACTCTTTTAAAAAACAAATTTTAAATTATTCAAAACTCTATTCGTGAAATGTATGAATAAAAAGTTTCATGGTAAGATATGGTATTTAAATTTCTAACGCTCATACATTTTTTAGTAGGACGCATAAGTATACGTGAATGTCATTGTATAAAACTGTTGTTTAAATGTTGTTGGGCAGTTTTAGTTTGTGTGCGCAATATTTTGTTTTTCTCTTTGCTATCATGTTGTAAGGCAGGAAGGAACCTTATCTGTTAGACGTTTTAATTTGTGTGAAATAATTCTTTTATGTTTTATTGTTTTAGACAGTTGTGTCTGGTAAGATTTGAATTATTTATGTTAAATATTAAATAATATGTTGCGAGGTATGAATAATTGGTAGCTTTGCTGATGAGCTCACATCCTCGTTATGACCCTTGTGGGTTATTATAGATACATGACCTTAACAATAAATGTAGTTTAAAAAATAATACATTGTTCTGTGTGAATATATTTTTTCTCAAGCTGATAATATGCTAATTAGTTTAATGGGGAGATAATGGTTAATCTGTGTTTAAAATCAATTCATACATTATAACAAATGATGGTAATTTGTTATTCATTCAGGTATCGAAATATGTGAAATTTCGATGTAAATGTTACGCTTTGAAGTACGATTGTCTGCTTGATAGCTATAATATGACGACTGTGTAAAAAAAAGATAAGATTTTAATGTTTTTTTTTCGGATTGATAATTTATTTTCAAAACACAAGTAACAGTTTACTTTTTTTTTATTATTATCATCTCCCAACATTTCCGCAAGGAAGATTGCAGGCATTTGAGAGAAAGCTAGGTTATATCAGGTTTAATTTTGTGTACCTTCACACCACAGGCATTATTATCATCACATAACACTTTTTAGCCTTTCAATAAGGTTTAGATTGGCCTACAGTAAATGGAAATGTTTTGATCCATTTGCTAAGAGTGCACCAGGGTTATCGTACCAACACATTAAACTGAAAAGCGCCCAGATCCTACTAATGGAACCGAAGGAACTAAACTCATAAGTCAACTTAATTCACAATCTCTTGGCCATTGAAACCCCTGTTCACTAAAGCATTAGCCATAAGGCATACTTAGAATACCATTAATCACTTGGGCATTCAATACTTCCATACAATAGTGATACAACTCTAAATAATGGCAACCGAGACACTCCATAGATATAATATTAGTAATAAAGTTATAGGGAGAACATACGAACATCTACAATGAATTATATCATATACACAAATACTTTCTTACAAGGAATATTTAGTTGCAGAGGTAAGAAATATCAATACTTGTACAATCACCACCCCAGCATTTATCCTGTTTAACCTGGTGTGCTAATAGAACCAATATGCATTAAAACTAAATGTGAGCTTACGATTTAAAACAAAACTAAATGCCACCTTACAAAACAAAGCCATTAAATACATAAAATATGTAGATGAACTATACATATATACTCAACTTAACGCTACATTCTTAATGGTGTCCCCAAAAACCTGACCCTAATGAGGCTAGGTTTCTAAGTTCTCTGCCATTTCTGCAAGATGGCGGGTGGATTCACCTTTCCCAATCTCCTTGGTACTAGAGGTTCTAACTATTGAACTATTGATTACTCTTATTCTTTAAATTTGAAAATCCTTTATTGTGCTAAAATTACAATCTGCCTTATTAGTCAATAAGTAATTGTGATAAATGTTTTCATTCATACCATATTTACAATTTTTATTCATGCAGCCCAGAGATTGGTTACACTTGTACTTTTTTACTCTACGACTGGCTTTATTTAGAAGCTATGGACGGGGTGGGTTTTTTAGCTTTCCTGTATTTATCTTTTCTATTCATATTGTCCGATGTTAAATAATATAATTTAATTCCTACGCTTTCAATGCTGTTCTTTTATCATTCGTATAGAGTGTACTAAGACAACTGTATTTGGTGCATCATGATGCCATTCCTAGATAGTATTGTAGGTAGAAGTGGCTTGTGTTTTGTTTAAGATGTTTTTTTGCATCTAATTAATAATTTTCTATTGGTTCTTCTGACATAGGTTTTATTAAGTTTTTAAGATACCAAAACGACATATTACCTCTCAATATTGTTTATTCACGTCCTCTACTCTGTTCATAAATACATAAAAATATATGTAGCGACCGCTAACTACATAGGATAAATCACCCTATACTCTATTGTATATATATATTGTAAATTGGTTATAATATGTTGTAAATTAATTTAAGCAAATGTAAATAACATTACCAAACCATAAGTCATACCAGTGTAAATATTGTAAACAATAAAAAACGCAGCTGCAAAAAACTAGTCAGATGCCCTTAAACAGGGAGTTATGTAGTGGCTAGGGGGCTAGGGTGGGTCCCGGTCTAGAACAGGCAAGCGTCACTGCAACCCTGCGGTATGGTTGGTCAGAATAACATCCCAGATCATTGGTTACTGGGGGCTATATATAGGCCTAGTTTTGGCCGGTAAATCATTCTAACTGCGGCTCTCTGACTGGTACCAGCAGCTGCACTGATGTTTCAAGATTTGGCCTTCTCATTTATGAAAACCTCTGCATCTCTCTTCCTAACCTCTCTATGTTTTAGTCCTGCCTCGTCAGACTCCACACCTTCCTAGTGGGATTCTCTGCCTTCGTCTCGCTAAATCTAGCACCTCCTTGGGAGAAACCTCTCCCTAGTGCACAACGGTTGTCGTGGCCCTACAAACTTTACCTAGTAGTGTCTCCCACGGCAATCCAGTCTGCCTCTCTCCGGTTCACACTTGCCTTTGGGATCCGGACGGTTTTCGCCTACCTTCAGGTACCGAGTGTGAATTCGTGGTCATTCCAAGACCACATAAACTGCCTACAATACCTACCCTATACCTCTTCTCCTGAACATAGTGCATTGTCGGGGCAGTCTAATATTACGGTAGTAAGACTCGTCATGAAGCAATTGTCCAGGTCGTAGCCTAATCAACCCTCACTTCGTCACTAGGGCTAAGGTAACTAGGCATCCTCCTCGTGACGACCCGGCAATATAATTTAGTTTATATTTCATATAAAAAAAGTAAATAAAAAATATTGACGATACAGATCCTTTGGTCAACTATTGCTAATATGGCTCTTACACATTACTCAAACAAGTAAAATAGTGTATTGGATTTATTTACTTCAGGATCACATTATATCCTTGAGCTATCCGGTTTAATTAATCCAAGAAACTCTCAGCTTACTTTATTGTCGTTAGAGTTATCATTTGAATAAAATTGATTAATACTGATCTAACTTGATTTTGTCCCAATTAATTTGTCTCCAAATGTAAATGTCCTGTTGATCAATAAAAGGAAGTTATTCATTGTAATTGAATAAGTTAAGGCTCTCTTCAACGAAAATTTGTCATTCATTCATAAAAAAACTGGCTGTGTGCCATACGTTGTACAAAACTGGTCTTGAGGGCCCTGACTGACAAATAATTAGAAGTGCGTTTTCACACCTGCACTGTCGTACTTGCTTCGCCGAATACTTGCTTCACCCCAAGCATAATAATACGGCCTGTACGTATCTTAATTTGAGCATTTTCCCATCACAATCTCTGTGGCTGTCTTCTATCCCAAGGGTTTTATGGTGTCCTTCCTTGCACTTAGCACCTAGCTCGCTCTATCTGAGCCGAGAGATTTATCTTTTTGTACAAATATATACATATATAAAAATATAAAGGGTTTAAACTAATGGGTTGTAAACAATAACAAGACATTTTTATTTGTTCTATCCTATTTCTACTTTACTATAAACTATGCAGCACTCGGCGAGTTATTCTATTATGTTCTTCTCTCTCTTCACTCCTGCACTAATGTATTTAGTGATGTTTATTTACAAAAGAGTTAGGAAGTGGTGGAAGAACCCAGGTAGGACACACAAGCCAGAGAGAGAAAGAGAGAGTAGAGCGAAGGCCGACTGCGGGTACAGTAGCACTAGAGTGCGGCTGCACTCGGGGGCCTTGACTCCAACGTCTGACAGCTGACTCACCTCCCACCGGGGCATTCTCGCTCCCATCTTCTCATTCTCCTCTGCCTCTTTTATAGTATTTTATCACTGTAATAATGTTTTAGCTCATGGGAAATATTATATTGTACACTAGTCAATCAATGGACCAGTACCCTTCCTATTTATTTTTCAATTTAAGTTACCGAAACGGGATTTTTCACGTTATAACAGTGTCCCAGAATTAACGCAAGATTTGATTTAAATATAAAACACACTTTTCAGTATTTTTGTTGTTATTTTTTTATTGAATTATAACGTAAATAGGACAGGGTTATTTATGGAGTAACACATCGGGCAAATGGCCTCCACGACTTTTCTGGCACATACGCACTCATTTGTCGAAATTTTCCTTGACCATTTGGCATACAAGTGGTTGAATTTCGTTGATGCAGCATTGAATGTTTTCTTTTAACGCACGGGTGGATGTGGGCTTGTTGACATAAACCTTTGACTTCAAAAAGAAATCTAAAGGTGTTAAATCACACCATCTAGGGGGCCAATTCTGATCACCGAAACGAGAGATTACATGACCTGGAAATGTCTCATGGCACCATCTTGTCGAAACCACATATTGGCCACATCAATATCATCTAATTTCGGCACAAAGAACTATATTTACGACGCCGAATCGATGTTTCTGGATTTTCAACAACACTCTCACGCACTGCTTCGATATTGACATTTGAACGGCTGTGTGTTTAGTGTCTCCAACTGGTCCAGTCTTCCTAAATGTTTCAATTAATCTCTTCACAGTTGATGAAGTCACAACGCTATTCCGACCATATTTTGTATAAAATTTTCGAACTGCGGCCGCCAAACTTTCATTATTTTTGAGGTAATGTTCAACAATAAAGACACATTGTTCTATCGTATAACGCTCCATTTTTACTAACCTTAAACGTTCAGCTGTCAAATTGTTTTTTTTTTTTTAGGGTTGCCAGCACTTTACTGCACAAATGGTGGCAAATTCAAATCTTGCGTTAATGCCGGGACACCCTTTATTTGTCTTTCTGATACTTTACATCATTTTATCCTAAACATAAATTAATTATATAGGGATATGTTTGGAGGTATATTGAAATATATATATTTAGATATTCATACTTACAGGCGTAGAGGTAATAAGACACAACAAGGTCTGAGGTGACACGACAGAAATTCTTCAAATTTTGGGTGATCATAACATTTCACCGAAAAACCAAACCTATTTAGTTTCTTATAGATTCGGCGCAATTCATTTTTAGCTCACATTAACCTTAAGAACCCCTACAATGATCAAAATTAAAAAAATACCAAACTCTTTGTGAGTTCTTCTAGAGGGACTCCGGTCTATGTTGAACTCATTCGATGTCATTTTTAGACTCGATGGAATGCATTTTGGTTTTGTGCGTTTTAACATATTAAAATCTATATTTGGTGTAGATTTGCTTTTCATAAATATTCCTTCTATTACTGTCAATTTCGACGCAAATCTATTGCTACTATCTTGGTTATTTAATAGTAATGCTAGTTATTTTAGTTTCAATTATAATAAAAGAAAATTTACTAACAAAAAATAAATAATCTATAGATTTGTGTCTATCTGTTACGGTTTTTTAAGAAACTTTGCTTAAACTCCTTTGCCTGTGTAATATTCTACTATAAAAACACGGACGAGGGCTCACACCTGGCAGTGGGTTAAACAGTCATGAGACGATCCCTCTCCACCACCCCTTGAGCTTGTCTATAAATTATAGACTAAATTGTTCTCTTTTTAGATAGATTTATATGAAGGGTGTTGAAGTCGTGAAACTCAAAATGCGTAGCTTAGGAGTGGGATGAAACCCTCCTAAAATCTAAGAATAATTAAAAAAAACTACTACCTCCCGTTAGGAATATGGTTCACCTGTTGAGAGAGAAATTATAGGAAATCGAAAGATGTCAACTCCAGCAAAGTATGAGAATAGTTAACTGACACAATTGAGTCGGTCAGTTACGTTTTTTAAATATCCTAATAAATCCAAAAAAAAAACACTTATATGAGAAATATACCATTATATACTTAATTAATTTTATGCATGCATTTATTTGTTATTCATACAGTTTATTCCGCCATTCCATTGCTGATATAAGAGAGGTGTAGTGAAAACATGTTTACGACTTCTGAGCTGAAATGTAAATATCGTATGTTATTACGCACACGCCTCAGAACATTCATAGATACAGGCAGACAAACAGGTCCACTATATATTGAGTGAGATCGTTTTAATAAATCTTTTAATAAGTTTAGCATCTTACCCAGCACTAATAGACATAACTTTTTTTTTTTTTTTTTTTTTTTTTGGGCTATAATTACAATCTGCCTTTTATAAGGCAATCAGTAACTGCGATAAACGCTCTCATTCATACCATATTTTCAATTCATCATTCACTCGCTCATTCATACAATATTTACAGACAGGCCAGAGACCTCCCAAATCCTAAACTAATAGTTATGTCTATTGTGCAATAGACATAACTATTGAAAAATAATGAATTGCTTATTTTTTTAGTAAAGGTTTCAAATATAGTGGTTGTATTGTAGAGTAAATATAAACAATATATATATTATACTCTTAGGCATTGTTTACCAAAAAGGGTTAGTTATATTTTTTGAACCATATCCGTTGTTGAAAATCAACTTTTCAAATAATGAAAACTATTGTAAATCACAAAACAAATAACAGACCCCTATAGAATTTAACTTGAACATCGTCACTTCCAAAATTTTAATAGGATTTGAAATGACCACATTACAAATGAAAAGTAATTCTTTATCATCATAGGTTACCATTAACTGCTCGAAATGTTTTGAGTTTTTCCTCATTGAACATTGAGAAGTTGTGGTCTGACGCACGAGGAAGTAAAGTACACATGCACCGGGTGTTGTGACGTGCGCTTTGGATGTTATTTGTTTTCGTCAGCTGTATCCAGCACCCTGATGCGCTTCCAGGCCTCTATTGAGCAGAGGGAATTTCGACATTCTTACATTTATATCTCGATAAAAAGCTATTTAGATCTGATCAATTAAAATAATAAGCCTCATTCCGGTTTTCCTTCATGGTTGACCCTCGAAATTAACTCATTTCTTTACTTGTACAACTTATAATTTGTGTTTATGTAATTGTTTAGGCTGTATGGTTTAGCTGATACAAGGATCAGTTGCCTCCCAGCAATTTTTTGCCTCTATTTTGAACTTGAATTGAATTTTTTAAATGGGTCTAAATGAAGTTAAGGGAATTGAAGGAATAGTGCCGTAATTAGAAATAGGCCAGAATAGGGGTGAGTGCTGAAATACTCGTTTTATATATTTAGTTGTTTTCCCTCTTTATATTAGTTAACCACTCTTTGAGCAGAATTAATACAAGAAATATGAAATTTGAGTTATTAATTTGTACCTTAAATAATTATAATAAGTTATGGCTTATATATGAAAATAAAATATGGAAGTAAAAAAAGAAAAAACAGGCAATGCAAGAAAATATATAATAGACCTCTGATAAACTCAAAGAGAACGATTTACAACTAAAAAAATAAATTAATAAATCGTTAATGATTATTACTCATTCATACCATTTACAATTTTATATATATATAATTATATATTGCGATATGTATCTCAGGGGGGCTAGGCTCTACTGGCGTAAAGGTACCTATGCTCCCAAGAGCATCATTAGTTAGCCACCAGAATTATGATGCATTCATCCCATACTAAAATTTGGTAATAGATTATAAGTCAAATCAAAAGGAAATATGTCTAGGGTTGATAATTTAGTGCACCTTCGTTTACCAAAGGTAATTCGTATTGGATAGACACAAAAGTACTCATTAAATATCCACAATCGGGAATGAAAACTTTAATCTTACTTTTAGCCTTTATTAGTTTTAATACTTATGCTTGGCAAATAACTAACGGTAGCGAGCCATGACAAAGATCCTAACTTACAATAATGAATAGAACCACGTTGCCAATACAAGCTTAACATAATCCTAACCTTCTACCAAGAATGAATCTCTGAAATCATGTGTTATTCCCTCAAACAAAAATGGATAACGAAACTGGCAGACATTTATGACGATTTGTTTTTTAATTGGTTGGGTCTGCTTGGCTCTTCTTCCGTAGAGCTGGACCATCTTAGCTGCAGATCAGGTGCTAACGGAGAGTCATCTTCATTTTGGGGAGCATCGACGTCAGAAGAGAAAGCCGTGTCGATACTGTTGTGCCATCGATACTGTAGTGCCATCGACGTCAGAAGAGAAAGCCGTGTCGATACTGTAGTGCCATCGATACTGTAGTGCCATCGACGTCAGAAGAGAAAGCCGTGTCGATACTGTAGTGCCATCGATACTGTAGTGCCATCGACGTCAGAAGAGAAAGCCGTGTCGATACTGTAGTGCCATCGATACTGTAGTGCCATCGATACTGTAATGCCATCGATACTGTAGTGCCATCGATACTGTAGTGCCATCGATACTGTAGTGCCATCGATACTGTAATGCCATCGATACTGTAGTGCCATCGATACTGTAGTGCCATCGACGTCAGAAGAGAAAGCCGTGTCGATACTGTAATTCCATCGATACTGTCAGACTATTCCGAGTTGTTTTCTGCTTGTACTTTGAATTTTCCAAAGGCCTATGATACCTCGATCCGCCATTCACAGTCTCGTCCATGACAACTTAACACCACCTTTACTCGGTAGTTCCATTCATGACAATGTTACATATATATATATATATATATATATATATATATATATATATATATATATATATATATATATATATATATATATATATAGTAGTGTAGTAGTGGTCATATGTTCTCGGTCAGGTCATATATTTCTTGATACTCAGAAACCATCATGAGGACAATTTTGTTTACATAATTAAATAAGAGCGTAAGTAACTAAAACAAATGATTAATTGATCAAAATTTTTTTGAATTGAGGAAATTGTTTACGGTATGAATAATTTTATTCGTTCAAGAGTTTCCGGACGATTGTTTTTCATTAAATTCAAAGGTCGTGTAAACAAAGCTTTTGCTTATTCATTGTTCCATACTTTACCCACTAATTCTTATTAAGGCAATAAAAACAATATTTGTATATAGTTGAAATGGTTTGTCGTAGAAGTAGAGATATCTGTGAAAGAATTATTAATTTTTCACTTGGCAATCATCAGGAAAATCATGTCGTGAAATTGTGTGAATGCTCTAAGTTAGTAAAAGTACTGTAAGTGATTTATGAAAAAAGTCTAATTCAGGAAGTGGTTTGAGTGAGCGACCAAGCTATGGAAGGCCTCGTAAAACTACTCAAAACATTTATAGAATGATAAGGCGGAAATCTTTTGCTGACGTCTTCGTATTGTCGAAGAGCAAAGACGAGAAAACTGATCAGTTGAGTTTGTGTCACGTCGGTTGAGAGAGTTTGGCTTATTTAGACGAATCGGCGCAAAAAAACCGTTCACTTCAAACAAAATCGTTCGTGAACATCAGAATTGGACGATTGAACAATGGCAAAACATAGCATTTTCTTAAAATATTTTGTACAGTTTTAACCCTTATTAGACCGGTTCTCCCACGGGTCTGAATTGAACTGTCGCTTTTAAGGTTTGAGGGGAAGGTTGTATGAAGGACTTTTGGTGGAATATTCTCTGAACACTCCTGGAGGAAGTGGTCAAGCTCTTCTTTGAGCGTTGCGATGGCCATGCTGCGAAAAGCGGAAGAAAATTCCAGGCAAAGCCTTACTGGCTAGGTACATGAAAGCAGTGTTGGAAGATCCAGATTGTGATGCAAGAATCCACCTGGGTGTCAGCAACAGGAAGGGGACACAACTTGCCAGAGAAAACTAGCAGTCCTCTTAACTGGGGCCTAGGCCCATCTAGATGTACAGGTGTAATATCTTAATCACTAAATCAATACTTATGTAGTAATACCTGCACTGATTATACGGTAATACATATCAACTAAAATACTTGTAACCATAATTTCTTCAATCTAATTCCTGTAATCCTGTTAAAATACGCAGTAACAACATTGACCGCATAATGTCCATTTTTGGGTCCCGAAATTTCCGACTACAACAGGTCCCAAAGCTCTTGAGAAGCATCTTAAGAAAGCTTACAAATGAGATAGAAGAGGCTTGTTGATACTTACGGTTCATGTTCTTAGCGAGTGGTATTTTTTCAGATCCTATCCGTTTTTTAATGTTAGCCGCAAGCAACTTAGCCCGGAGCGTGTTTTTTTTTTTAAACTTACTTTCATATCAGTTAAATTATTATTGGGAAATGCTCTCTGTACTTGCCTGAAAGTAGAGTCTTTGTCCCTAATTTAGTCACGTCTCCTGCTCATAGGAGCATATAGGGGTCGCCAGCCGGGGATGTCTCGTCGACCCAGCCACTGCCCGGTGGGCGTTAGAAAGATATATGAATAAACCTGTAGTATTTCACCATTCCTGGCGGCCTAGTCGGCGGACAGCTTAGTTCGAATTAGTTTATTATTAGTTAGCTGATTGACTGAAGGCGTTCCCCGATAGTACACTATGTTCAGGAAAAGAGGCACAGGCTAGGTGTTATAGGTAATTTACGTGGTCTTGGGATGACCACGAGTTCACACTCGGTATCTGAGGGTAGGCGAAAACCGTCTGGATTGCTGGGGGAGACGCTACTAGTTAAATTTGAAGGGTCCCAGAGATCGTCGTCTGCATGGAAGGGTCCCCTTCCTAGGAAGTGATAGTTTTAGCGAGAAGAAGTCAGTTATCACAGTTAAGGATATAAAAGATATTAAATTCGAAAGCCTGACAACGCCGGACTAAAACATAGCAAGGTTAGGAAAGCCATGGTTCGAGCAGATAAATAGAGATAGAGAGAGCAATGATCACATCAATGATTTCGATTGTCTGAAAAAGCTCAGTATTTCTGCCTTGTATACAGGCCAATCCTGGCTACAGTGAATGAGAGAGCGTTTTATTTCGACCAATCCTATGACAGTTTATTTTGGCCAATCACGAGACACTGGCCCGTAAAGAGGGTAACTTCTATTTATTCGTGGTGAAGAAGTTGGTTCCACAGAGTATTTTACAGCTCTCATATCAGTTACTGCTGAACATATGTAGTCAAAATCCACGTAGTCAAATTCCTATATAGACAGTGAGTGAGGCCCCCTAGGAGATGCACTTAGACTGAAATAATAGATACAGTTCATAACAATTATTTTTTAGCTCTCTATAATCTTAGTCCTGTCTCTCCATTGACCATTTCAATGTTCTCAATAGCATAAATTGTTTGAATATCTGCCTTCCCTATGTTACGCCATCAGAGTCGCTTCTTGTATTTTGGGCTTTGGGAATATTGCCAAAGGTTGGTTCCTCACAAACGTTCGTCTCTTGACGTAGTCCGAAAAATTGGATTCGTACCAAGAATTCAGAAGGTGAGTTCTGTTGAGTACTTGTTTATGTATTTTGGTTGAGTAAGATATCATTCAAGTTTGCACATTTAAATATTGTTAAAGGGAAAAGATGAGTTGTATCGCCTTAAGTTTAATGTTGCTAAAATAATAAAATCTAGAACTTATCATTTACGATATTCAAGTGGAATTTCGGAACATAAGTGATGAAGATTTGCGCGTTAGCCTTAACGATTTATACGTTTGTGCGTTAACTTTTTAGCAGTGCTGAATTATTTTCCGAACCCTTGAGCATATTAGAATGAGAAGCCTGCTTACGAGTTCTATTGCATTGGAAAAAAAATAAGGAGTAAAACCCAAATAAAAAATCAACAGCATATGTCAAATAATTATGTAAGGCTATGGGTGTATCACTACTTCGGGATAAACTGCTAGCCACGCCCTGCTGTACTAAACAGTATGACCAACTGAACAGATAAAGCCACTTAATATACTTCACGTCTTGTATGTTATTTAGCCGCCATATTGCTTAAACCAGCTCAACAGATACAGTCACTCTTCTGGCTTAATATTGTTTATACTTGTGCCTTTTTGCTGAAACTTGGACTGTGTGTAGTTTTCAACTTGTTTCATTAAATCTTAGGGTTTTTGTTAGCCATATATTTACATACTGTGTCAGTTAACGTAAATTTTTTTTAAATTAATAATTAATAAACTAATAAGCTGCCAAAAAAAATGTTTGTTTTCTGCAGTCGCGGCAGTTTAAGCAGACGTAGCATGGTTGATAACAATGTCACTTATGCTAAAAACTGCAAACTTAAGTCCTATTTTTGTGTTTAGTTATTCTCGATTAACAACATATCGCTATCATTTCAACATGAGATATCCGGGCGTTAAATTCGCCCACTAAACAGATGTTTATAACCTATTGTAAAAGTAGCTAGGTTATTCGTAACCTTTAAAATTAGTAAGTTTTTAATGTCTTGTAACTAATGATTAAATTTTCACTTACTTTGACCTGAAAAGAAAAATACGTATGCATCGCTTCACGAAATGATTCGTACTAAAATATAAAGTTAAAACGACAAAAAATGGACATGAGTGGTGAGTATTTCGTATATTATTCATTTTTGATATATAACGTAATCCAGAGGTATTAGATCTGTGTCCTTGAGAGTGGACTGGTTGGTGACAGTCAGTTTTCTTTCCATTCTATAATATTTGGCAACAGCATTAAAAAAATAATGACTAAATAGTAAAGTAAAACTGAAATAATTTTAAGATTTCAATATAAAAAATAATGAACGCATTAAAGAATTCCAGTTTCCCCGAGTAGTTGAAGTGATGTGCACCGAATGCACTGGGCAAGGCAGGAATGCACCTTACAAATATTTATGATAGATATTTTCCAAATTTTATGAGATCTCTTGACCTTTGTATTGATAAGATAACAAATAAGTGTGTCTTCTCTTCAAGAGGTTGTTGAGTTTATTGATGCTGAGATTTTCTTGATTAAAAAGAAATGATGTAAGAGTATTTTTATTGTAAACACTCTGGTCAAAAAATAAAGTTTAACTGGGCTGAGTAAGTTAATTATTACTTTTTCTACAACCTTCATTCTTATCAATGTGTTTGTATATAATAACCGTTTGACGATACCAGCCTCCAACGCCCCAAAATTTGTTTTTTCAAGAAACCTCTACCCCCCCCCGCTTATAAAACGTCAATTACTCTGAATCGGTAGGATGTGGACCAAACTTGTTTTGTAGTTTAATTTATGTTCTGCTATTCGCCTTATTTTTTATTTGGATACTTGAAGGATTTATGCAACCACACAGCCATATTAAAATCAAACTTTTATACGTTAACAAACTGGGAGAGGGGTTTTTAACCGCTTTATAATATCTTCATAGTATATCAGTTTATTCGTCACCATTTTGCTTAAACCAGCTCAACAGATATGATGTTACTTGTTTTTAGAAGATGGGGTTCTTAGTTGGCTTTCTATTTATTTATTAGGGGGACCTGAAAGTAATGACGATTTTTCAATTAAATTAAGTTTTTTTTTATCAAATTAAAATGATTGTTATTGGAAAATTTGGATGATGTCCAAAATACCATCTCCAGATATTTTTCTGAAAAACCAAATGATTTTTATCGATCCGGCATTGAAAATGTGCACACTAGATGGCAAAAGGTTTTTGATAACGAGAGTGATTACGTCATTGATTAAAAACAAAAACTTGATCTGTTTGAATTTAATGTAAAAAAAAAACGACATTACTTTCCCTTATTATTTTGTCAGTTAACCTGAAAGTAGTATACGCCATCCATTATTAAAAAAATATTTATTTTCTTAGTTTATGTGACTAAACGTTTTTTTTGTTTTAAATATAAATGGTTGATGAACATGATGTTTTAGCTGTGAAGGTAAATGAAATGATGGCAAAACTAGGTGGGGATAGCAGTTTAAGCAGTAGCAGTTTATCCTGCCTCTAACTAGACTAGTAGCAATGTTTTTATGCATAGTCCCTGAAGACGTAAGCTAGCCACACTTTTAGCATTCGCTGCATTCTAGTACGCACTCTAGAACGGCTCATTCAAAGTTGCTGCTGTTGAACTTCTACTGATCAGCTTCTTCCTATTGATACAACATTCCTGATTATGTTCTGGATCAGAAAAGGCTATTCCAATTCAACTTCCAATGCTGACGGACCTTAATCCATTGTGGGGGCGTGAACGTCGAATAAATATGTTTGATTAAGCGTATAGTCAAAGTTATAATTTCTAAATCTTATTAAAACACACGACCTGTTCTAGATGAAGAGTCAGAATGGAACTCTCCGATCCCCCGCCTGTTAAACGACGTGCCTGCCTCTCTCCCTTCACAACTTGTGTGTGCAACATTCCAAGGATGATCCTCACAGCCCCAGTCCACCGAGCTCTAAGGCATAGCGAAGAAGACGGAACCAAGTCAGATAGTAATTGTAGATACCGCATAATCAGTAAATACATAGCTATGTTAGAGGTACAACAACCACACAGCCTGTGAGTTGATATCCGCAGGTTTTAGGTAAGCTATTGGCTGGGTAATGAACCTGGGCTTGTATGTATCCTACATAATGATCCGCCAATAGTTGTACAGTGCGAAATGATCGTGGAAATCGTGGTTGGTACGCCACTGTCTGCCAATTTGTATCTCCAAAATTATAATATTTTTCATCCCATGATCCCATCCTAAGCAGCCTTGTAATGTATTTTTTTTTAAATTCTTATCTGACTTATAGCATTAATTGTGCCTTTTAAAATATATTTATATAAACCAAAACTGTAAAGTATAAAAAAAACAAAAAACAAAAGGAGAGTTAGGGACTGAGTTTCTTAAATATTTGTTGAATAGTTTTGAGTAATCGAATCGGTATTTTAGAGAATTTGTCTACACTCCTCGCTCACTGAAATTTCCTTTAAAAAAAAATGTAATACCTCAAATGAAACAAAAAAAAATCTACTAGTCTGTTTTATAGCCTTTTTTAATAATAGTTGTTTATTAACCATTCGTTAAAAAAATAAATAAACCTTACAACTAGGTTAACTATAACAATATAAAAAACATGGTTTTCATCCATGTCCTCGGATCAGACCTCGTGCCTGATACCTGCTAGGGTATCTTTGTCGTTGCCAGGCCATCACGTTTATCTTTGTGGCTCTCGTTGACTCTTTTAAAACATACGATATATATTCCACAGCTTACCACATTAGTAGAAAAAATAAACTAAAGGTTTATTATCAATTTTAAAATGGTTAACACTAGGGTTGCTACGTTATGGATTGTACGATTGTACGAAGCAGAAAAGGCCTTAAACCAGTTTTTCGTTGTTGAAATTTATCTAAAAACTGCTGTGTATATTTGAAGGTTTTGTGGCGTATACCATCAAAATCGCAGATTTTATAATATCAAATCACATGCATAAAGACAGACGAATGCCTCTAACATGGGTTTCACAATTTCCATGAAATTCTCCAATGGAGGCCCAAAAGAATGTGCTAGCAATGTACTTCTGAGCTGGGAGTGTGATCAATGCAACCAAAAAATAAGCTTTAGCTTCCCTTAGATGAAAATAAAGCATTCGACCGCTTCTTTCATTCTCCACCATGCTTCATCCTTTGGAGTTTTTAAAATACTCCTATCCCAACACCTGTACAGCAACACCATTGGAAGTATGTTATCATTGTTAATGTTATTTTATTTTTTATGCATTATTTTGTTTTAATTTTCTGCTATTTTTCCGTTTTTTAATTATTAATCATTTAAGTTTACTGTATGTTTAAACTTCATTCCTCTCTCCGCTAATAGATTTATAAACCCATAACTGCAACCTTACTAAGGAGTACTTTTTATTTTTTTTTAAATCGAACTAAACTTTTTTAATATATCTAAATATTTTATAACTTGTACCGTATTGTATATATTCACAATGAAATTATCTTTCCTTTTTCTATCTTTCGGTATCCGCATGTGAGATTTGTTGCGCGAAAACAAACCCGTCGACAATCGACAAAGAATTATCTGTGAGAGGGTCAGTAAGTCAGAGTTAGGGAGGGTTTAAGGGATGAAGGGAGCGTACACTCCCATCCACCTCGGCTGGGATCCAATCCACAAACGTCAGCGGGTTAGCCCTGTCTTTCTCGACTCTTTAACATGTCTTGTAGTTATCTTTCTCGTATGAGTCAAGAGCGTTAGAAAATCACAGACAAGCTGGAAACAATTTTAATGGCAGTATTGATAACCTTTTGTAATCATAGACCTCTTAAGCACCAACGAAGATACTATATTATTATATTCAGGAGGAGTTCATTAGATGATCAGTACAATAGAAAAGTTTTTATTTTTTGTGAGAATATTTTCGTTATTGCAGCTCCAACAAGCAAACACAAATCACACATTTTTAAGCAGGAAGATTTTTAATTCGATACCCTACTCCAAATAGGATGGTTTTTCTTCTACCAACTTATTAGCTTATTACACTTAATTGTGTTTTATAGTCTTGGGCCCCGGTTTGAACAGGAACCAGGACAGAGGGACAGAGCAGGTTTTACCAAAGTTTTTAACAAAGGTTTCGAACCCGAGATCTTCTACCCGTAAAATAAATAGATGGCCTGGAGAAGGAATAGTTTATTCGCAGACAAATCACAAAGGCCGATGTTCGAATCCCGTGTCATTATTTTTCTCTTTCTTTTTAATTAATTATTAATTGTGATTATGATTATTAGAGGGGGGGGGTGGATCCACTGGAGTCACATCAAGTTGCAGCACCTCACAAACCCAGTGTTTAACAATATGACCCCACCACCCGTCCCACATCGATGGCAACAGACTGTCGGGGAAAAGTAGGTTAAGATTTAAATTTTTATTGGTAGATGTAAGTCTTAAGTCGATGATAAATAAGGTGAGCCCTATCACTTTAATAAATTCAGTCCATTAATGTATAATGTACATCATTATAATACAGATCACTGTTAGTAGAAAAAATAATTTGTATAAAATGTAGCCAAGCTACAGGAAATACAATGAAGCAATTGTGAATAGATTCGTTTGTAGAATCTATATTTTGTAACATATATGAATTTTTTAACAAGGGGATATGAAAAAAAAAAAATTGTGATTATTAAGAATGTTGAATAGATTGAAGAAAGCAAGCGGACATGTTGATAATGTTTCAACGCAAATAAACTTTATCTATGGCGAAAGATTCCATGACGGTCCATTCAAAGTTGGAGTATACCTCGATCTATGTCAGTGCATTGTACAATACACAAGGGAAAACGTATGCGACAGAGCCCTCAAGCCTTGCAATATATGAGAAAGAAAACAAATTAATAACAGGGACTTGTGTAAAATTATCACATAAAAGAAAAATTGGAAGTATTGACAACAAATTAAATAACGGACATCCTTCAAATATACACTGAAATAATCTCAGTTTGGCCTAGAAACTGTTAAACATTTGTAGATGGCCTGACAGGGTAATGGTGTTTTGACTCCTGGCAGTAGAAATCAAGTATTAATGACCTTCCAACCGAATCCATTAGGTTTGCTTAACGCCTAAGCTATTTACAATTACAAGCACCTCTCGACAGCATGTCATCTGATTACCGATTTAAAACTGTTTCTGTATAACTTCCTCTTTTGTTGTTAATTATAAATCTTCTGCTAAAGTTATCCCTTGGTGCACTGATGTATCATAGCTTTCTTTGGCTTACTCATTTGTCTGTCATATTCAGGCCAGTCGGGTGCAACATCACTCTTGAGTTGACCTAAACGGATTGTTTGTCGCCCGAATCTTATTAAAAACAAAAGTTTTTAAAAATTTTTTTTTTTTTACAATAAATCGGAATCCACAACAAGAAAAAAAGTATTTAGTGGGCATAACCTCGCGATTACGGGTTTCAATGGTCCTACTAATTTCTCTCTCTTGATCGAAGTTTTATCCATTTTTTTTTTATATCTGCTAACACATTCAAAAACAGTTCCTCTAATGCGCTATCGATTGATGCCATATGCACGGGGCTTGGTAACCATAGCTATTTTATGTTAATTAATTTTCTTTTAACTGCCATTAATCTGATTTTATATTTGTTTTTATTGTAATTCACCATTACAATACCCACACCACCACATTTACATTCCATTATTGAAATCACCTAGCTTCTCTTCAATATGACACCGAAACTTTTTTTTTTTATTTCAAAGTAATTAATTGATTATTCACGGCGTTAAATGAAATTAACATACACAACATCATCTGTCTCTCTTTTCAAATGATAAGTTAACATTGCGAACAAGATTTTAATGGTAGTGTTAATGACTTTGTCTAATCACAATTTAAAACAAAGAACAATTAATCATTTCGCACTTGAATGCATTTTCAAAAGCATAAATGCTTGTTTGTTTACTAATACGAATTCAAGCGAAGAATTCTGATGCATCAACCTAGTAATGCCTAATAAAACGATTTTGATGGGAGCTCAATTTTTTGTAATTATTGTCTACTAAACTCCTCACACATATTACATTTTAATTAATCATGACTTCGAGATTATTATTAAAGTTTTGATCTTTGATTTTTACCACCGTCTGGACATTGAATGAAACTAACACGCATTGTAATTATAGTTCAAAAATAAGAAAAAAAATACAAGTTACATATTATTTATCAGTGCAACAAGATCTTTAATTGTATAACCATATGTTGGGGAAAAATATATATATGATTAATTGATAACTCTTAGTTGTGTTTTATCAAGTTTAAAATACTGTTAATGTTATTGGGTAATTATATGTAATCTGGATATGAAATGTCATGTTATAGCTCAAACACAAGGGGGATCACAATCACCAGGACAGTGTGTGATTTTGAAAAACTATAAAAAACAAAAACAAAACGAAAGCCTTAAAAATAATGGGATTTCGTTCACCTCAAAGCTCAACCAGATGTACAGTTTTGCGCTAATCATTTACATACAAACAGTAATTAACCTTTTCCCAGCTGATCAGTGTTGTTATATGTTTTCCCTCCAAGACGAAATCTCTGGTTGCTAGGTACGGAAAACATTTCATTGCTTTCGTGGGACTCTTCGAAGCTTAACCGGAATTTAATAACTTGTAATGAAATTTCAGCAACAATTTTGTTCAGTCTGGCAGTGACATCGGTTATGAATTCATTTATCGTGGTTTTCTGGGAATGTCTTATTACGATTATTAAATTGCTCTCCCGGGAACTCAATGATTTTACTGAAAGGGGGGAGGCATATACATATTTTAGTAGACGGAATTTGTTTCGTGAAAAAATATATTATAACATAATAAAAAAACAAAACAGTAATTGTGTAAAATTTCCTTCTATTTGTTGTGTAGGTTCATCTATGAAAATCTTATCTAACAAATTATTGCAAGTAACTCTATTGGTTTAGCATTTAGTACTTCAATTCAATGTTCCTGCTAAACTTATATAATAGTTTCGAGATTTTTTTTGCACAATTTCCTCACAATGGTTTCCAAACAAATATTGTTTAATGCATTTAATGTGACACACAGCATGGCAGCAAGGGAAGGAAATTCATTTTTGAAAAATACATGCTTTTGTATTTCATTTAATAAGTTAAATTATATATTTGATTAATCGAAAAAGAAACAATTTAAGTCCATTAAGCAAGGATTGATTACAAAAAAAATGACAGGTTAGGTTGACTGTTAGCAGGTGTATTTATGGTTCAATGATAACCTTAATTAAAGGCAGTTCAAAAAACCCTAACAATTATATGGTTTTATTTTAGATATAGTTTTTTTAATTATTTTTTTTGTGATTAAATTACCATCTGCTTATTCAAACCACATTTACAGTTTCTTAATCTACTAGCTCATTCGTACAGTATATACAAACGGCCCAGGTACCTTCCAAATCCACATAGATGTCACCTCCCTCGCATGCGAAAGAGAAAGTGGAGTTTTGGGAAGAACCCCACGCCCATCCGTCAGCCGCGTCACCAGATACGAGCCAAGTTGAGACTGGCCGAGAGCGTGAGAGCCACAGATACTCAGGACATGATTGGAGAAACTGGCCATTGCCAGGACTCCAACTGACACTTGTTTATAGCAGGCCACGAGGCAACTACCGAGTCTCCGAGGAGGATTATAGAGATGTGTGGCGCAGTGTAATGACTGTGCTAGAGGATGGAAGGGATGAGTTCAAGAATGTAGGGTATATTAAGATCGTTATGAAAGGTTTTGTTGCTGACGTTTTAAGTGTCCCCCATAGTTCTATTCCGTATGTCCAGATTGGCTTAGGTATAACTTTGTAGATTACTTACATTACTTTCTATTAAGAGATGGGATGTCCTTCGAAGTAGTCTGAATAGTTGTCCAAAGCGTCTGTTTAGTTCTTGTTTTTTTAGCCTCGTGTGTGGGTTCCATGTCAGCCTTTTGTCGGGATGGAACCCAAAATACCTTACTGTCTCTGATACAGAAAGAAGGATGTAATTAAATAAGAAATAGTGGAAATTACTTACGGCAGAAGGTAAAAGTAATGCGGGTACAAAATTAAATAATAGCATGATATGATTAGATAATTATTTTTTATTGCAATGTGTGATTTGTTTCATCGCCCTTTGACAAGAGAAGTATCCGATCCCCGCGGTAGGGAAGAGCAATGTGACCATTTTCTCACTGTGCAGGTATTATTATGACAAATTTCTTGTTAAGTCACTGTGCTGCTGACATTGAAATCTTGTAATCCGAATTTTGGCTGTAGGAGCTTTGGATAACTTTCAATCGCGATTGATCTGTCGTCGTCTAAAGAACCATTCAACCCTATTTTTTCCCGTTTCCCTCAAACCGGATACACTTGAAACTTCACAGATATCCTCGGTGTCTGACCGGACGTATTCTTCCCTACTGAAAGTAAATTTTGTCAAGCTTAGGCCGACAGCCCTACCAAAATTTAATTCTATGGAAGTAAAATCTGTCACGATCTATTTTGTAAACACTATCTAACAAATATTTTAACGATGATTGTGGTTCGGGTAAAAAAACAACAATAAAATCTATCATTATTTTCTGTTTTAAACAAGTCCATTTTTTATGAACGAGTCATTTGTTTACAATTCATTTTTTGTTACATTCATATCAGAATAGGCGATCATATGCGTCACAGTGACGTCATTGATCATTTATATACTGTGGACAATCATTCATCTAGTCAGTTTATCAAAAGTGGTAGCATATATTATATGGCATTTGAAAATATCCCTGAGCCCAGGTCAGTGTCAGTGTAATATATTATATAATCCCTTCGGTGGAAGGCCTATACGTTATAATTACCTTATAAATAGAAAAAAAACATAATGTGTGTGTATGTTATTACCATCGCTTATTTTTTTAACATTTATAAGAGGGTAGGTTTCTTAAAAACTTTTTTAATGATTGCGAAAAAACTTTCCAGAATATTTCGAGATGTTGCGGAATATACCTAAATAATTTGAGGTTGATTGAGTTGTTTTTATGATTGTGTAAGTTGAGGGATATTATAAATAAGTAGAGTAACAATTGTAGTCTAGGGGCTTACTGTAGTGCTCACGACGTCTGGAGTGGCCAGTCCTCAGCTGCCGAACTAATCGTTAAAATATATAACAGATTTATATCCCAGAATATAAATTATAATAAATGACTGGGTTTTTATTTAAGAGTTATCTTCGGTATTTTGTATTTCAATAGGACATTTGCCTAAGAGCAAGCCCGTTTACCCAGGCAAAAGGGGAACTTGGCATGATGGCATGAAGAATGGTGACCGCAGGCCCTAAGCCCATACCAGTCTATGAATCTTGAGAAAATTCGTCTTTGAACAGCATTACTTCGAGAATGCCTTTTATAAATTATTATCATTAATTGTTTTAAAGATAGTTTTAATGAACAAATAAGTATTACATCTATAACGAGCTAAACTGTATTTATTAAAACAAATTTTAGTAATATTTCAATTTCACTTTAAACAATTACATTTAAATAGAGGAATGTTGTCATACGCTGTGGTAATTGAGAGTGCTTTGGGTCCTAGATTATTTAGACTTGTTTTTCACACTGTTGTGCTATGTTTGTTTATTAAAGGTAGATATAATCAGTTGTTGGTTATCTTCAACCACCAACCAAAGATATCAGTTAGCAGTTGAGAGAACGCTCAATGCATCTACTTGTGGTTAATACACAGGTGGTCTGAAAAGTTTCCGACCTCAACATGAAGATGATAATAAAATAAATAAAAGCTAATGAAATAAAAGCTTTGTTAGATCGGAAACTTTTCAGACCACCCTCGTATAATATATTGAAATATTCATGAGGGATGAGTGTCATCTTTTTATCGAAGAGATAATAATTAAGAAGTCAAGCAAGCCACAACAAATCAATTATTTAATAAAGAATAGAATTGAACTACATCCAGAGATTTAAGATTAGCTGTAAAACCTCTAACATTTGTAATGTTTGTCAAAAAAAAAATTATTTTCAACATTTTATTTTATTTTCTAATAACTTAAAAAGTAAAATTACAATCTCTGCGTGAGTTTTTTAAATACTTATTAAATAAAATTATCTGCAAAAACTCCCAGTTCCATCGTTTTGAGCCGGGTAGGAAATTTAAGAGCTTGATTAGTAATATTTATGGTGTATTTGGGTTTTAATGTACTTTAGGGATATAATAGTCCTTTAAACCCATTTCAAAATGTTTTATGTATTATATATGGAAAATACTTTTTCAATTTTAGCTCGATTGAATAGTTTTGACTACCGCAATCGTTCTACATACATACATACTGAATGAAATTAGAACCTCTCCCTTCGGAGTCGGCAATATATATATTAGGGACCTTGCCGCGGTTTGTTCATTATTCATGGAGGGTGCGCAGAATCTGGAGGACGCATGCTCTGTTAATTCGCCATTGTCTGCTCTGAAGGATACCGGTTTTTGCATTCAGCTTGGGTTGCAGGCGCACCGGGATAACTTAGATATAAAATGCTCTCATATTGTTTAGCTTGTCTCGAATCCATACTGCTTCTTCTTATACCCATTGTTTGTTGATTGTAGATTTTATATTGATATTGATAATCTTCGGGCAAGGGTTAATACATGGTGTACTCGGTAACATCAGGTATCGTTGTTCTATTTCTATGAGTTCAACTATTCATTAGGTAGTTTTATTTCCTATGGTAAAGAATGATTGGGCGTATTATAGAATATAGTGTGGGGCTCGCTGAAAATATTAAGTTGACAGAAATACAGAAATTTTTTTTATTATTTGCAGAGAAAATCTTCACCAAAACCTAGCCAGTTCTGGCAAAAGATAGATGAAGCAGACCACTTACGCTTCGCACTAATTTGAGACTTACAAATGTACTGGAGAGAGTTGAGATAAAAGTAGACACTATTATTTGAGACGATATAAACTTGGTGGACTAAATAATAAATACCCTCATGCAAGATAGATCCAGTAAACGATGGAAAGCTGCCATTCTAACAATATCATATATCTTTTACTTCATAGACAATAGTTTATACAAATGTTATATGAGGACCAACTCTGCTATGAATAATACAATATATTCAGCAAACATTTGGCTACTAAATGATCAATGACAAAAGTCCAAATAATAGGTTGGCAAGAAAGTAATTAAGGTTTTTTAGTTTGAAATAAAACTCAATTTTTTTTATACAAAAAAAGAAACTTTAATCATTCAAATATCTTCTATTCTCTTCGATGACCTTTTGCCACCTTTCTGGCAACTTCATAATCCCGTGCTCATAGAACTTCTGGTCCTTATCAATAAAAAACTCAATCAAGTGCGATTTGAGGTCATCGTTATTACTGAAATTTTTACTATTTAAGAAGTTTTGTATAATTCGAAATAAATGATAATCCGATGGTGCAAGGTCGGGGCTGTATGGGGGATGCGACATCACTTCCCCACCCAGCTCCAATAGTTTCGTATGTGTTGCTAAAGATGTGTGAGGGGCCTCGCATTGTCTTGACGGAACCCAAATATCGAGCTTCTTAACAAGTCAAAGACGTCTTATATGATTTTCAATTGTTGTGTGTGATACATTTAACTGTTTTGCAATCTCTCGCACAATTATATGACGATTCGATTCAATTATGGCTTTCATTTTGTCATCATATACTTCAGAAGGTCGACCGGAACGTTGGTCATCTTCCAGTGAAAAATCTCTTGAATGAAATTATTAAAACCAATTCTGATACGTGCGTCCGGTTAAACAATCAACACCATAAACTTCACATATCTCTTTGTAAACCTCAGCCACTTTCTTGCCTTTATGAAAATAAAAAAGTAAAATGTTTCGAAAATGCTTATTTTTGCACTCCATGTTCAAACTGACCGTAAACTGACAGTGAACAAAATTACACGGAATTTCTTTCTATAGTAACCTAAAGGTCGACTACCAAATCTAAAAAAAAAAAAAGTCTAACATTGACAAAAGAATAACGAAACAAACATAACTACTGGAGCAAACTGAAATCACTTTCTTGCCAACCCAATATATACTACGAACTAAAAATTAAAAGTATTCAATTTAGTAAATCTATTATAGATTAATCGTTATAATATTTTTTAAAAACGCAATGAGAATAAGCCCGTAAAATATAATATTATTACAAAAAAAAAAACATTTTTCGATGAGAAGATAACTAAACAATAGTAAAAAAATAAGAGAAATGACAGCCCTACCTATGTAGTTTCTAGATTGGAAGGTTTAATTCATTTATTTATGTATGTGCTTTGTATTTTTTTTTTTTATTGAATTTATAATATTTTCCCTAGAGTTTTAATATGTTGACTCTTAGATTTTTTATTATTTTACATTTAATAGATATGAATTTTTTTAATCCACTGACACTACGTATTCAATTAAAATTTTTGAAAAGGGTCAGAATAAATTTCAGTGGATAAGAAAACAATATTTAATGCTTCGAATAGAACCTTGGACTAGAATGCCACATAAATTATGAGCTAGATTGATATGTTTAAAAGAAATTCGTAGAATGTAAAAGAAAAATATCGAACGAAGTTCCAGCCGCAGCCTCATGAACGCACTTAAGTTTTTTTAAATAATTATGAAATGATTCTAAAAAAATAATTTTAACACCGGTGAGTCCGCCGAATTGGTTCAATAAAAAAAATAATTTATAAATCAAAATACTACCAATAAAAACAAAATTGGGATACTCTTGACTTATTGTTGTATGTTATGATATTAAATATGTACTTTGTAATTGTGCTGTACTGAATATTGTATTCAGTAGAACTCATGTCTATTAATTCTAGACTTGAAGAATTAAAACTCGTGACATTTGTTGCGTAAGGTTTATTGTTAGCAGAGACGGAGGCAAACCTACGGTATTGATTTTTTGCCACACATTTCTCTCGATTATGTCTCAACCAAAACATACACGATCCAATCCAAGCCTTTGTTGGAAATACCTTTTACATTTTAGGGGGAGTATACAATTTTTACACCACCCTCGCAGTACACACATCAGTACAGTCAGGCGAGAGTCAGTCTCTCTCTCATTTCAGGATGTACGATTAGTGTTCATTCCATCTTAAGATTTGTTGTTTTAGATAAATGCTCCCACATAACCTTCAACCTCTGCCGCAAGTCCTGTCCGCCAGTTTTTTTAAATTCGATTCCTCTCCCTGTGTCTGAGACAGTAAGGGATCTAGGCTTCCATCTCGAGAAAAGACTGACATGGAACCCACATACGAGGCTAAAAAGACAAGAACTAAACAGACGCTTTGGACAACTGTACAGACTACTTCGAAGGACATCCCATCTCTCAATAGAAAATAAACTACTTATTTACAAAGTTATACTTAAGCCAATCTGGACATACGGAATAGAGCTAGGGGGGACAGCAAAAAAGTCGAACATCAAGCGCATCCAATCCTTTCAATCAAAAGTCCTGAGAACAATAGTAAATGCCCCTTATTACGTCAGCAACAAAACCCTTCATAATGATCTGAATATACCCTATATTCTTGAACTCATCCCTTCCAAGTTCATAAAATTCCATAGTAACCTATCCAACCACCCTAATTCCCTAGCACAGTCATTGCACTGCACCACTCATCCCTATAATCCTCCTCGGAGATTAAAACGGCAGTGGCCTCGTGACCTGCTATAACTAAGTGTTAGTGGGAGTCCTGAAAATTAACTTGCTATAACTAAGTGTTAGTGGGAGTCCTGGCAATGACCAGTTTCTCTAATCATGTCCTGAGCGTCTGTGGCTTTCGCGCTCTTGGTCAGCCTCCGCTGGCTCTTATCCAGTGACGCTGCTGACTTAGGAGCATGGGAGACTTCCCAAGACTCCACTGCCTCCTTCGCATGCGAGGGAGGTGACAATCATGTGGACTTGGGGGGCCTCTGGGCTGTTTGTAAATATTGTATGAATGAGCGAGTGAATGATGTTGTAAATATAGTATGAATGATGAAATTGATCTCAATTGCTTATCGCCTAATAAAGAAGGCAGATTGTAATTTTATCTTAATAAATTGTTGTTGACTCAAAAAAAAAAAAGAAAAAGATAAATACAAGATATCTGCAACGCGAAAGAAACGTTGAAGTTTCTAAGGTAGTATTGTTTATGAATGTGCACTTCACGAGTGAATTCTCAATGATAATGTCTGCGAAAATGTTACAAAGGCTGATGACGTGAAAGAAATGAATGAAATCATTTTCGAAGACGTTAAAAAAAGCAATACTGGAAATATTAAATGGCGGGATATGCATTTGGATTAACCAAGGGCTGAAAAAATGGATTCCGTATAAAAAAATTGTGGGAACACCCCCATGGAATTCGAAAATTATCGAATTAGCATAGAAAGTTTTCATCAGACATTGCTGAGGCACAAGTACCCATCGATAAGTTCAAACAATTCGCTACAGAAAATAGCTAGTTTACGCCGCAAGTTAAAAACCTACCCAAACGATACACTGTTCCCTAATAAAACATTGGAAAAAAGAAGAAAATTCAGAGTACAAACCTCCGAAAGAATGGCTGACTATTGCTCTGTGTAGCGATGCAAGTTGGAATCACAAACTTATATAATAAAAATAAATAAAATATTTAGCCGACCCCGACTTGCGGCCTCGAGACCGTCGTTCAGTTGTGTATTATTTTGTTTAATTCAATTGTATATTATCCTGTAATGCAAGAATCAAGTAACAAAGACACTTTCAATTAGAAAAAAAATAATTGTAAAACATGTATTTGTTTCATCTCCGGTTAATCCGAACATTTAGACGTCCCGTCGAGGTCGGACTAGCGAGGATCTAGTGTATTTGAAATTTTCTTTAATGCTGCAGTGTCATCAAACGTAGCCATTTTTTTTTTTTGAGTGTTACCCCCTAACTAATTATTATGTATATCTAGTGTACATCTGCATGACTTGTGTCTAAATACTCTTAACCCGTCAGCGAAGATATATTAAAACATTCGATATTCCTTTGAAAGTTATATTTACAAATATTTTCTGGGAGCAGGAAAAATAAATATCCTAATCACTTAAAATTAAAAAAAAAATAATAAAATAAATACATAATCTTGTTTATTAAATAAAAACATACTTGCTAAATAAAAATTAAATCGTTCTTTATAAGTACACGTTTAAACTGTGAATCTCAGTAAAGTAGTATGTTTAAGTATTTTGTGGGCGCATCTCCTCATAATTTCTTCCTAAATCCCGAATTAAAGGATTGCCTGATAAAATTGTGTAACTGAACACATGTGCTGTTGTAAAGACGACAATTGAAGGCCAGATTACTAATCCCATGCAAGGATTTCGAATCATCTCAATCAGGTTATTTTTTGGTTAAATTTTTTGATTTAATGTTTTTTTTAAATTAAATTATGAGAACATTTTGTGAATGTGCCATTTAACACCATTTTATCGTTTATGTGTTCTGTAATTGTGTAAAGTTTTATCGAGTGATAAACCAAGGCACTTGACGTCGAGCACCTCGGGGCAAGCTTAAGTTATGAAATAATCACTTGACTTTTATGATTGTGTCAGTGAGTACGCTTCGAGCTCAAAGGACGGCAATCAAAATAAATCCAGAGATTATTTATTTTTTTCTCTACAAGTTTTCGATTCCAGTGATGTCACCGATTCGCTTAGGGCTCTGACGTAGTCAAAGCTTTTCCACTGGTTTCGTTACGTCACCGTTAATGACTTCAAGCCTTTCAATTATGGGAGTATATAAAAATAACGACTGCTGTGACATTTTGTACGATCCAATAACGTTTTATGTTTTGATTAGCCATATTATAAATAATTGCCGAAACTTAGATCTGTCGATAATAGCTGACGTGAAAATGGCTCGATTCAACTGAACTGAGTTCTTTTTTTTTGTAAGAAACGTGGAACAGAAACTTTAAATATTAGTCCAATCTCAACTAAGCAGCGATTTAGGACGTTAAGAGCTCATTTTTCCCACATGGGTAAACATCAATGGTTTTTTCATCTTTACACTCTGTATATATTTGTACTTTGTACCATCGTTCACATATATCTAAAAAATAAAATCTTTGGACCGACTAGCACAGTATTTAATTATATACGCTAACACACCATGTTGTGGCCACCTATTAATTACAAATAATTATAAGTCCGCCTCTTCTCGATCAAATCATATCTATCACTGTTTCCATATGTTTAATAAAGCTTATGACGTCAGTCGGAGTGGGATAGAAGATAGATAGGAGAACAGCCACTGGTGGGGATGACTCCCCACCAGGGTGGACCGGCTATATAAGAAGCGCCCCGTAGGGTGATAATCAGAAAGAAACAAACCGGCACCTTGAACACTTCTCTCTCTCTCTGCACTGGCGCTTGCTGCTCTACTCAAACCATGGTCGTCTCATTCAACTATCTCTGCATCTCTTCTCTCCTAACCTCGCTATGTTTTAGTCCGGCGTTGTCAGGCCCCACACCTTCCTAGTGGGAATCTCTGCCTTCGTCTCGCTGAAAGTAGCACCTCCTTGGGAGAGACCTCTCCCTCGCGGACGACGGTTGCCGTAACCCTGCAAATTTTCCTAGCAGTGTCTCCCATGGCAATCCAGTCTGCCTCTTTCCGGTTCACAGTCGCCTTTGGGATCCGGACGATTTTCACCTACCCTTAGATACCGAGTGTGAAATCGTGGTAATTCCAAGACCACATAAACTACCTATAAACCTACCCTGTACCTCTTCTACTGAACATAGTGCTCTGTCGGGGCACACACCTTCTAAAGATCTTATGGAGTAAGATCAAAGCGAATTAGGCTGCCCGCCGACTAGGCCGGCAGGCAGGGTGAAAGACCATATGTCCACCCGCTCTATCTCTTTCTTGGCGCTCGCCGGACGGCGGCTAAGAGGTTAAGACACACCACACACACACACACAGAATTGAGTTTTCTATGATTTTGTCTGTCTGGATAATCCATTGATTTTTGTAATGTTTTCCTGTGAACGATGTGAACGAAGACTCGATTGCGTTTCTCTGTAAAAGAAAGAAACTTTTTTTTCATAACTCTTTAATTCCTCAGTTTACACTTCACCGTTCTGTCTATGATCAGTTGTCTGCCTTACTGTGCTGCCGCCGCCCAGGTCATCCGTGCGCGGATTTTAAAATTATGAAATACGATGACTCAAGACGTTTACGTGTGATATTTTTTTTTTTCGTTTAGGTTCCGTATAAAAGGAATCAATGCTCCGTCGTGTTATTCGAGCTCACTGTCAAGAAGTGTTTTACGAATAAAGTTCCAAATTTATATGGTAAAATGTATGTATGTTTTATCGAAAATTAAATAGACGTCGGTAAAATGATGTAAAAGGTATCATGCGTTAAGGTACTTATCCTAAACGAAACAATTTAGATAATTGCATGCTAGTCATTTTGATTGTAGCTTAACGTAAATTGATTATCATGCCGTTTATTATTGTCAAATATATTATTCAATGAACCCGATTTCGTTAATTTATTTTGTCATTTAATTTTGACTGTCATAGACAAAGCAAATGAATAAATTAAATTGCAGGGATCTTTGGTTGTTATGGTTCCCATTGAAACTTGCTCCTTCCTATTGTTAAAGCCATTAAGTTAAAAGCAGAATGCCTTTTATGTTATGTTGGCTGCGTCACTAATTTTATTAATTCATAAATCATAGATAAATACTTTTACCGAATTAAAATAGGAAATTCTTAAAACTCTTCGCTCACCTGTTTTTTTGATTATTAGAAGACTTTACACTAATGTAAGATTAATTGATATGGACGATTTAATATTACTATTATCTTATTAATGTTGGATTATTTTTCTTTATTTAAAATGGTCTTCCGTTGTAACTGTACGTGGGGCCGTAACCCTCCGCAGCTTTGTTAAGTTCGATGTTCGATTAAACATAGATCGGCCTAGATTCGCTCCCAATCAATCCATCTATAAGTGAACTATCAAAGGGATAGGCTATTTCTGTGCCACAGGGTACGGGGTCAATAGTGTCCGATGGAGAGTCTTAATGGGAGCTTTTTCTCCCCATTGACTCATCTTAATGGCGAGTTAACCCCAATGATGGTCCGATTCATTGAACTAACTCATCTGCTGTCGTCCGAATTTGTCCGTTCGTGACCCATGAATGGGGGGTGCAGATCAAAGGGCTCGGGAATGAACTCTCTTCCATTAGATGGCAATCCACTCCTGAGGTTATTGTACTTATTTAAATAAATGTAACACATTTTTAAACATGAACAACATCCACTTTCTCGTGCGTTCAATATACACGGAAACCCAATGGCTTCACTTGCACAATTCCACAACAAGAAGTTCGGGAATCCGTCACAACGATAGGAAAATATGAGCCTTTGGCTCGTCACCATACACAATTCAATTACCCAACGAGGATAATAGGTGTTATATTTGCGGACTTGATTGCTTTGAATAGCTTTTGATGAGAAATTTTGTGAAAAAGTGGTCTTGGGCAGTAGTATATTTTGATCTGGATACATTTCATGTGCTGAATATATTTATAAGGACTTTGTTTCCTAGCCTATAGTGTTTAGTTCCTCTAAACGTCGGTATTGTCGTTGCGTCTTGTAGAGTCTCGCATGAAGTCGCAGGTTTTTCTGGCGAAGTAGGTTTTGAGCTATCTTACTGAGTCAAAAATTGGCTAAGATTTTCAGGGTCTGCGTTGAGTAAAAAACATAATATTTCTTCTGCGCATAGCATTAAACATGTTAGAAGTACTTAATATTTAAGATAATAATAATTTAATATTAGCATATTTTAATATAACCACTATAAATCTAGTAGGCTTAAGGAAATAAGGATGATCTGCCCAGAAACTTCCTGTGAAGTCTCTAATGTCAAGGACCAGAAAAAAACAACAAACGAAAACTCACTTTGAAAAGGGAATCTAGAGTGAGGTCAATAGTCTAGACGACCAATACATTTATTATTTTTTTAAGAAAAAGTTAACTCTGAAAAGTATGTTTTATCTGACAGGTCATAGGCCATTCAAAATCTGTACCTTACTGAAAAAACACTGACTGTGCCTCACTAGTGCCGAAACAATTCATCACATTGTGTGCAATACTCTTTCATAATAATAATGTAACCTTTATTGGGATAAATTAAAAATCTGTCTTTTATTGGGCTATGAGCAGCTGCGATCAATGTTCTCATTCATACCATATTTACAGTTCTTCATTCACTCACTCATTCATACCATATTTACATTTCTTCATTCACTCGCTCTTTCATACAATTAGCCCAGTATTCACAAATAGCCCTGAGACCTCCCAAATCCACATAGTTTTCACCTCCCTCGCATGCGAAGGGAACAGCGGAGTCTTGGGAAATCCCCCGCGGTACTCCATCGGATACGAGCCAGTGGAGGATGGCCAAGAGAGCGAGAGCCACGGACGCTCAGAAGATGATTGGATAAACTGGCCATAGCCAGGACTCCCAATGTCACGCATTTATAGGAGGTCACGAGTTCACTGGCGCTTTAGTCTCCGAGGAAGATTGTAGGGATGTGCGGCGCATTGTAATGACTGTTGTTGGATAGGTTACCATGAAATTTTACGAACTTGAATGGGATGAGTTCAAGAACGTAGATTTATTATATATATATATTAAGATCGCTACGAAGGGTTTTTTTGCTGACGTAATAAGGGGCATTGACTATTGTTTCAGTACTTTTGATTGAAAGGATTGCATGCACTTGATGTTCGACTTTTTTGATATCCCCTATAGCTCAATTCCGTATGTCTAGATTGGCTTAAGAATAACTTTGTAAATTATTAATTTATTTTCTATTGAGAGATGGGATGTCCTTCGAAGTAGTCTGTACAGTTGTCCAAAGCGTCAGTTTAATTCTTGTTCTTTTATCCTGGTGTGATCCATGACAGTCTTCTGACCCTTTTCAAAGCCTTTTAAAATTGAAAAGAAAACAAGGTCAGAAATCTGTTTAGCTTTATTAAAAATTACTAAGATGCAGGTACTTAACAATAGGGACTAGCTCTTCTAATGGATCCCTCTGCTATAATAATAACTATTTATTATAATATTCTATGTTTGTGGATTAGGTTTTACTAAGGCATTTTATTTCATTGAAAGCAAAGAGAGCGTGTCATGTTTATTAGGTGAGTATCCTCTTCTAGCCAGTAGGGCGTGAATGATGAGATTAATAAATAACCCCATTAAGAATTCCAATAAAGCTGATGGTTTGTAAAAAATAATTTGAATTTATCACTTTTGCAATTACACGGTCAAGACTCAAAAATTTTTTTGATTGTGATAATTAGGGTACCAAATTCTCATTTAACAACTTTTATTTATTTAATTATGATTATAACTTTTGCTATCCTGTGATGAGTCATTGTTACCGTAAAAGACACAGGATTATGTGTTATCCTTTTAAATTTAGCAACAAAGTAAAATCGATGTTTTTAGATTATAAAAATGATTGACGACCATTTATGAATTCATCGATGTTAACATCTTTAAAAATTGTACCGGAAGTGTTGAGAAAATAAACTGAAAATTGAATGTTATGAAGGAAAACTATTATTATATTAAATATAATATATTATATCATAATATAATAATGATCATTTATCAATCAGTCATTTCAAATTATTGGAATTTCTACAGCCTCTAGTACGCATCATTTACATTTCATTCTGTTTACATTTATTTCATTTTATATTTTTTATTAATATGTGTTTTTTATGAGCCCATGTTACACTTCTTACTATTATATTCTATTGCACTGCGGATTGTAAATTTTAGTGGTGATTGATACTGTCAAAGAACTCACTTTATGTTAAATAAATATTTGTTATTAAGGGACATAGTCCCGGGATAGTAAATATATAATATTAATGATAATTATTGCTGCTAAGCAATAAATCCCAAGTTGCAAAGAAAAGAGCGATACATCCTACATACCTGAACCTTAAATATTAAATCACGTATTTTTTCCCCTTCGGTCATTTTTCTAGCCATACCTGTCTATGTGGAGGAAGTCTCGTACTTCCTAATTACATAGCTCATGATTTAAGCCAATTAGAATCATCAAGAAGAGAAATTTGGTGATGTATCAATCTGTGTACTCGATAATAATAAATATTTACAATCCTTAGAAACTTAATAAAGACATAATCAAACATTTTATGGTTCATAAAGATGGAAAAGAATAATTCTCATTACAGGGATTATCTCCGGTCTTTTAAATTCCATATTCAAGAGCAGACATTTTTTTGAATTACTACGTACTAGAATTATTAAGGTGTTGGCCCCGGCGATGGAACTAGGGCAGACGACATTTGAACTTTGATCAATGACCTGCTATCACAATACTGGTCATTGTCGAGTCCACTGTCGGTGTGACAGGCTCAATTCAACCGTGTTCAGTCGTTGTTTTTCTTATTGGTAAACTCTTTTGTCATGAGCTTGTTGCGTCCAGTTCCGTTTGGATATTTGGCTTCCGTGGACTTGGTCCTCCTGGAACAGCGCCTCAGGACAAAGGTGAAGAGAAGCCAGCAGGAAGAGGTACCCTGAGAAAGTACTTTTCCTCAGTCGGGGACAGTCTGAGGATGGGTCTCTCCTTGTTGCAGTTGCATGAATGCAGAAGACCCGCACTGGACAAACGCCGGAGAAGAGGGAAGAGCAGAACATGTTGAGGCCTCTTGTCGAGCCTCGGAACCCCCCAAGAGCACGGCTACTCCGTTCGATAGGAAGGTACAGCTTGGAGGAATGCGATTTACATGCCGTTGCTGGTCAATACCAAAAAAAAATTAGGGGCATTTCATTTCTACATCCAGAAGTGGAGGGAACTTCAGGGGGTTTACCATCGTGGGGTGGTGATGACCATGGTTAGAGAAGGCTCATCAGGAAGGCATCGTTGTACGGGATCGCGTAGAGGCGTAAATATGGGATGAGTTAGGATTAAGGGTAAATAATGGTTAAGCTAGATTTTGGAAAGGAAGCAAATCCACTACTTGTAAATAGTTTATAATTAGTTAGTAAGCATGCCTGTATAGAGTCAGTAAATAGATTTTGAGAAATTATTTTCTAGAATAAAGACGGTTTAACATTATAAACCAAGGTTCGCTGACCGGCGCTACAATCCTAATTGCACTAGAATTGCACACCACAGGTTACGAACCCATGAGGTGGACTCGTGGGGAAATCCCATTATGGGATATCGATCCCAGGAAGGACATTTGGCCTCCCTAACTCCGTCCATAACCTTTCAAGAAGTCATTCTCCAGCGAGCAACCTCACTGGCAAAAATTTCACTGAGGTTTTTCTTTTAGCTTAAAATGAAAACTTATTTCGAGTATGGAACTATATCTATATATCGCTTGCTGTGAGGAATAGTGACCAAATCCCAAAATCGTCGGAAATGATTTAGGGTTTGAGAATGGCCCCTTTTCATCGAGCATGTGGCAAAAAACATTTTGTTCCTGCTTGAATGTACCAGCGAACCTATAGGGTGGGGATGGAACTGATCTACCAATGAGAGCAACAGTGGTCTAAGATAACTTAACTCTATATCTTTTAGAGTAGATGAATGAAGAATAAGTAAGAAAGGAAAAAAAAATTAAACACCGTGAACAATCAATCGAATTCCCCTAACTGATTTTTTTCGGAGTTCGGATGAAGGTGAAGTCAGGGTTTAGAACTCGCGGATGGACCGGTAGATCAAGAAAGACTGCGTAATGGGTCGCTTTCAGGTTTTTAATTGTATAATTTATTTTTTTATAAAAAAAATTAAAAACAAGTCTCATGCGTCTCACACTTAGTAAAGGTTTTCGTTAAGGTCGTGGAAACGATATTATTGACAGTCGTAATGGCATTTTCTAATAATATTATTAATCATATCGTCGAGATTTTTTATTCAATATTCTACTCTATAAATTGGGAAAATATTTATCAACTAATTGCAAGCAATTGATTATTATTATTCACAAGGCTGTTGTTGATTTTTTTTTTAGCATCTCTGGGCCATCAAGTAAAACATTGTCGCCAGTATATGAAAATGAGATCGGAGGTAAATTTTGAATATACTTTTGATTGAAGACTCCAACACAGTGCATATTACTAATTAGGATAAATTATTAGGGCTAATTTCAATTTAATACCCTAAACAATATGATTATTACTACTAATTAATTTATTAATGTTCTTTGGGTTGTTCTTCAATTGCTGGTTTTATTTTTGGTATCATTGGAGCATCTATAATATAACTACCGTGCAGAATATCAACAGCAATTTGTTAAGGCCAGTTTTAATGACTTATTGTAGTGATAGTTTGAAAAGAACAAAATACAAATAACATATTTATTGTTCATCTAGACATCGAGACCTTTGATTTGATACTCTAATCAAATTTATATGAAAATAGTATTTTGTTAATTTTGTTGATCAATGGAAGAATCCTTTATCAAATGAAACCTTTACGTAAGATTTCAAAGATGAGGTCATGCAGACAGATACGCGCTCGAAAAAGAGTTCCTCCAGGTCTTGAAAGAAACCCTGACGAAACCCAAAAAAAAACCCAAAAAAACAACCGAAATAGTCATTCAGCAAGCGAATACAGTCAAAGGCCGGACGTGTTATGGCTTAGGTTAGGCAGATCTTTAAACAAATTTAAGCCCATAGCATTCGTTCATTGAACCTTCTCATGGAAGTCAAATGCACTTTATTATCGGTTTCCGGTGAACCAATGAATAATGTTAAAAGCTTCTCTTTCGTCTTTGACGAGTGTTTGAACTTTCAGCATCTTAACAGGAACGATTTAAATACATTTACAACCATGAGTTGTAAATAAGTGAGCACCTCGTTTGACGTTTTTAGGGAAAAAAACATTACGCCTCCAGGCCACAGACCTATTAGTACCCATGTAAAGGGGGTGGGTTGTAACTGCTTGCCTCGTTTAAGGGCTAAGCACCATATATGGGATAAGATGGGACCCGTCGGCCTGCAGGAGGCAGCCTAATAGAGTTATTTGCCTTATCAATGAATAAATACAATTATTAATGGAAAAAATCGATTGAAATCGCCTAAAACTTTTATTTTTCAAATATATTTTAAATTGTTCTTATGTTACCAAATGTTGTACCTTTAACTTTAAATAACATCAGGAATATAATTGTAAATAAATTATGGTATTTTTAAACGATGTTTCCTGGATTCTAGTGAATGTATGATCTTTTTTTTTTTTTTTTTTTTTTTTTTATATTAACAATCTTTATTGTGCAATAATTACAATCTGCCTTCTTATAAGGCAATAATAATACAGATAAATGATCTCATTCATACCATATTTACAGCATCATTCACTCGCTCATTCATACAATAGGACATGATTGGAGAAACTGGCCGTTGCCAGGACTCCCACCGTCACGCGTTTATAGTAGGTCACGAGGCCACTGCCGTTTCAGTCTCCGAGGAGGATTATAGGGATGAGTGGCGCAGTGCAATGACTGTGCTACAGGATTAGGGTGGTTGGAAAGGCTACTGTGGAATTTCATAAACTTGGAAGGGATGAGTTCTAGAATGTAGGGTATATTAAGATCGTTATGAAGGGTTTTGTTGCTGACATAATAAGGGGCATTTACTATTGTTCTTAGGACTTTGGATTGAAAGGATTGGATACGCTTGATGTTCGACTTTTTTGCTGTCCCCCATAGCTCTATTCCGTATGTCCAGATTGGTTTAAGTATAACTTTGTAGATTAGTAGTTTATTTTCTATTGAGAGATGGGATGTCCTTTGAAGTAGTCTGTACAGTTGTCCAAAGCGTCTGTTTAGTTCTTGTCTTTTTAGTCTCGTATGTGGGTTCCAGGTCAGTCGTTTGTCAAGATGGAAGCCTAAGTACCGTACTGTCTCGGTGTATGATCTACTGTTATTTTAAATATTTCGTACCAAATTGTGATTTAAGACTTTTTGTGCCGTTTTTTAAATACTTCAAAATGTGTACAGAAAGGGCGCTTGTCCATTAAATAAAAGTTTCTGTATGCAGGCAGACAGCTAAAAGTGACTTTTTTTATTTAAGTCTTAAAGATTGACTCATTGAGCTGCCACTGACGGTAAGGGTGAGGGGGGGCCTGGAGTGTTCGTTCGTTAACTCAGTGGCTGACCTACATATCGGCTGGAGAACTTCCTACCTCGCTGGAGTCACTTCTTAATCCAGCCCATTCCGGGGGAAAAGTTCCCTCGTATATCACCCTTTAAAGAGCTGAGGTCGGATACTCAATGGCTAGGAGGGATCAAATTGTACCTGAATATTGACTGGGTTCATTGAAGCAGGACTCTATATATCTGTCTTATCAACGAGCCCGAATCTTGAGGCTCTACTTTCGAACAGGTACGGAGGAATACTTTCGCCTGTGTGTATTTTTTTGCAATCGCTTTCCCTAGAAATGACACTACCGGTCTGAAATTTCTGTCAGTCCGCTCTTACTGGATAGGTTCGGTGGACCACTCAAGTCCGTGGAATTAGCAACCTTTTCTGATAACTAATTGTATTCTTTTTTCATAATTTTTATATTTTATTAACTGACTATAAAAGGGAAGACCATGATTAATTTTCGATTATTAATTTATACAGTATATATCACATACATATACATATATTAGATAATAAATAAATGAAATTTTAATTCAGAAATATAGATTTTAGTAATTTGATGGTTCATCTCCCCCCCCCCCACCGCCAGGCTACCAACTGCTCTACCTACTCTTCTAACCTAGGCCAACTGCTTTGCTTAGTAAAACATTTCTTTTAAATCATTCATCAGGTATCTTATGTGCAAAAGTACTTAACCAATAGATTTTTATATATAGATTTATTTCCAGAATACAAACACAACAAAACCTATAAAAAGTACATATATATTCAAAAAGACTAATCACTAAAGTTTCCATTGTGTAAAAATGACTCATTTTATTATGAACAATCTGCCAGAAATATGTGGTCGAGTTGGGGCAGGAGGTGCTGTTAAGGTAGTCATCAAGCTGTTAAGCTGGTCATCTATGAGTTAAGATCTCTAATAATTTTTAATGAAGTTCATTTTTGAGAATGCTGTTTATCACACACGATTTGAGCCAAAAATGGTATTCAATTTGATGGCTGTCTTTTAGTTTTGGACAATTTTTTTTTAACTTGAGTACAAATAAAATTTGTTGCTCTTAAGAACATCTGTCATTTCACTGGTACATAGGCTGGTGAAAAACTGTTGTTGGCCAGCTGTCTGAAGAAGCAGATAATGGACTACGTCAAACAGTTTCAATAATATCCTTTTAATCAGTAAAACCTGCATCCATCATGCACTCTTTTACAATATATGCATCACTATATGACTTCATATATTTGGCTGGAGTCTAAGAAATATCTAAAGAAGCCTCCGAACCTTTTTCTTATTTAGTCATAGATCGGTTTCTTGTTTGTAATTTGAACATAAACTCTGAGGTTTTTTTCTGATGTTACGTCTTATTGGAGAGGTTACCATCATCAGATAGCGACCATGGTATCCATTGTCCAGTAAAACATTTTTATTTTCCGTTATTCACAATTTTGTCTTGGTCTGTACAAAACTTGCCTGCGGTCCACTATTTGGTGACCACTGATCTCAAGTAAACACTAGCAGACTCGGGGCCAACAACTGTTCAGCCCTTGGTATAATGACACATATTTTAGTAATCACTATTAGTAATTAAAAAGAGAAAGGACATATTCTTCAATGGACATCAAAGCTAAGAGCTAAAAATTCCAAGTTGTCGTTTTAATTTTTTTTATTTTATTAAAGCAGTCGAAATTAAAAAAAAAATCTACAATAAATCAGATTCAAGGAGAATCAAGTGACTGAAAAGCAGGCTCTGAATAATATATTATCTACATAGATTCTTCGCAGATACTTCTTTAACAAGTCAATACTACATTTCACTGACTACAAGTGTCCAACAAAATCTTCTAAGCTCTCCACATGCTAAGATTTATGACTATTGGTTAGGAACCGTTAAATGGAACTGTATAGTGATTGGTGGCATTTATTGGTCCCTCCTATCCTCTGTCATATCGTGATCTGTTTCTGTTAGCCCAAAGAGATAGCCTGTGCTTTCATCATGGTACGGGATTGCACTCTTTTGTCTGCCTATCTGCCTATAAGTATGTCATACAATAGCCGTCGTTAAAAAGTCCTGCGGATATCTTTTGATATTATATTCTACACCATTTATTTTTTTGTTTGTATAAATATAAACAATACAATTCATAATTGATGTAAACAGATTTTAGTCAGTGAGAATTAAAAAAAAAATAAATAAATAAAAAATGACTTGGCTCCCTATTCATGGTCAACCAGTTAATAAAACAGTGCATAGCAATCATCTCATACCTCCAGGCAAGATACTTCCGTTGTAAACTAGGTCCTTCTCCTTGTCATCTTTCCTCTTCAGTTACAGTGGTGATTGGATAGAGCTTGTTGAGGACTGTAGATTTCTTTGATTTAACTTGGTGTATTTGTTAATTTGTATTATCTATATATGTACAAATATAACAAAAAATAAAAAAAATAATAAATATCTTGTTACAGTGGGAACCAGCTCTTCCATATCTCGGCCCAGGAACGAGGAGATGCTGCCTCTGGAGCCAGCTCACCTGGAGGCTCCATCAGGCAGAAGTCGGGGAGCCTCAGCAAGAAGAACAAAGGACCTGCTCAGGACTCGTTGGTCATCAACATCAAATGTCCTTTCTCGTTCAACCACCTTCCACAGCGGCCTCCCATCCACATACAGTTCAAGAAGCTAGGCTACTGCATCTCTCAAGAGTGTAATGGAGGTAATTGTGTTTAAAAGTTTTTAAAAACATTTAGCTCATGTGTAAAATATTGTTTAAGCCAAAGTGGTTTGGTGTAACATTAAGTAACCAGGACAGCACTTTTGTTTATGTGATATTTAGGATAGAAGAGTTAGGTACTTGCTATAAGTATACCAGAGACACTTATAGGAATACTTTAATATTCCTAAAAATTCAATTTTGTTATTTATGCTCCGCTTTTTTGCTTTTAACCATATAAACTGGAATTTAAAATTCTTTAATAATACATCTTAGCTGACAAAATGAAATATTGACTTTACAGAATCCTATCAGTTGACAGGCTCTTAAACTCCATTTTCAAAATTATTAAGTCCTGAAGGTTTTATTATTTTTATTTCATTAAAATTGGTTTGTTTTTTTTCCATTCTGGTAAAAAATCAATCACATTATAAAAATATTCTTCGTTTGAGAAATTTCCGAGCAAGAAAATCAAAAAAAAATCTTATTTTCCTAAATTAGTAGTAAGCCATTCTGTCAACTTAAAGCTTTTTATATTAGTAACTTATTTTGTGAAATAACATGCTAACTACTCATCCTTAAATATCGATGCAATACGTAATACACAAAAAACAGTTTCAAGAGGTAATATCCGTTTGATTATTATGCACAATGTCTCTTCATGGTTGGAAATGTTTTTCAAATTACCAAGTTATTGCTACAATAGTGACCCTTAATTACTTGTTTCGATCTCGAGAGTATTTTCTTGTCGTTGGGTTGTTAAAACAAAAAAAATGATTTAATATTTCTTATGATGCTTATATGAGCTCCTTGAATACTTTTTTTACTTTATTGGTTTCAGGATTTTATTCCCGGTTAGTTGTGGAATGAAAGCCTGTACATTTTAGGAAATTATAAAACTTAATTACATGTTTACCTCTTGAAATTCTCACTGACATATAACTTTAACTAAACTTGAATTGAATTTTATAAAAAAAACATTCCGCAAAACGAATCATTAATAGAATCAACTAACTCTTCTAAAAAAATATAAAAATAAGAAGCTAAATCAGAAATGTAGATTACCTACTTTTACTGTTTTTTAAAATCAAAACCATTTTGTTCTTCTGTTTCTCATGATTCTGATTAATTAATTTTTAAAATACTAAGCATATACTTTCATAATATATTTATCCAAAGTTACTTTCATGATATTACATTATAAAGATGAAGTATGTGCTAGCACAGTTGTTCTGAATAATTTCTAACGTAATTAAACACTATAGAAACTTTCTGAACCATATTAAAGCCTATTTTAGTTGTGAGAAATCTAAAAAAATTAACATGTAGAAAGCTATCGCGACTTTAACTGTTGAGCACTTATTATAAAAAAAAGTCCTGGTACTAAAGTTGAAAAAAAAAAACGGTCACCCTATGATAAGGGTAATAAATTATTAAATTGTTAGTGGCAATATAGTTAATAAAATATTACTTGTATTTGTAAAAAATTATTTTTTTATATTTTGTCTAATTAAAAATAAATTTACAGGACAAAAATCTTTGCTGAAAGGGGTAAGTGGAAAGTTTCAATGCGGGGAGCTGACAGCTATAATGGGCCCCTCTGGTGCTGGCAAGAGCACACTAATGAATGTGCTGGCTGGTTACAGGTAAACAATCTCACACTGTAAATATTTACAATAAAATAGATTGGGCAATTATAAATGTATGTGTTGGTGTTTAGAAACCTATTCGGGAAATCATTTATTATTCCTGGTCCGGAAGTTAATTTAAATCATTCATTACAAAGCCATTAGGCATGGCATTTTTTATAGCAGTTCGAATATACCTTCTTTTGAACTCTTTACTTGGGCTACTGAAATTAATCTTTTTCTTGAGCACAGTATAAAAATGTTTTGTTTTTTTTATTTCTAATTATTTAAAAATAATGATATTCAATGTGTCTTTCAATTCCACTAATATGTATCATCATGACATTTAAAAAATATATATATTTTTATAAGACATATGTAAAATTAATAATTATCAATCTGTAATCTTTTTCACATTATATCATTTATTATTAAACGAGAAGTATTTTCATTTCTGTGGAGGAAATCAGTCTCTAAGTTTATTCTTAAGTTAGTTTATTCTAGCGTTGGGGGACATGCTATTCAACTAACAGTTTCCATTCCATCTCTTTTCGAAACTACAACCTGAGATTTTTAAATTCATGACTGTATTTTTCTTTAATCACATATTTCTTAGTATTCAACATTCCTTCCTTGTTTTATTGATCTCCAATCGCTATTTTTCTTACTCATCCATAAGTTTTCTTGCCATTTATTTTTTATTATTATCAAAAGATCAATCGATTGTTTCCATCATTCATTTTTGAGCAATTACTTTTTTACAAACAGTGAAGTTGTTTGATATAAACAATGACTACAAATAAAGAAAGAGTGCTGTCTTGTTATATCTTTTAACTTATTGGGAACTTCATGATTTTTTTCCTATATTACTATAAGAACTGAAAAGCACTATCAATCCACAAGACTTATTTTATGATTCATTCACTAATCGAAAGTCTATAATAAATTTATAACATTCAACTCTTGTATATACTATGATTTCTTCATACTTACTCATAAAGTTTGTCTTTCAAGCCTTTTTTTGTTTTGTATTTTTCATTCTCTATATATGCACCGTTATTTCTTTATTTTATCAAAATTTATTGATGTAAAATATAACTTATTTGCAGAACTTCTGGTGTTTCTGGCTCAGTATTAATAAATGGCAAAGAGCGTAATGCACGTCGCTTCAGAAAGATGTCGTGCTACATAATGCAAGATGACAGGCTTCTTCCTCACCTTACGATTTGGGAAGCAATGTCAGTATCAGCGAATTTAAAGCTTGGAAAGCATATGACAAAAAAAGAGAAAAAAGTTGTTGTAAGTAGTTAACATTATAAAAGAATTATCAATATGTAAATATAAAATTACAATTGAAAACGAGGGATTTTTAAAGCACTTTCATGATTTAAGACTCACTGTTTTTTTTATTCAACTTGATTAAGTTATAAAGTTATATTTCAACAAAAGTATAACCGTTGCCATTTATATGGAAATTCCTTATGTGAACGAAATGCTTCAGTCCATTAGAATTAACTTAATATAATACTATATGAAACATTTCAACATCAACATTCTCACTGTTTATTGACATTTAGATTGATTACATTAGAAAATTTATATCAAACCAGAATCATTCTGCTATCAATGAATTCATTATATTGATTGAATTAACTGATATCTTTTCCAAAGCTCATTTTTGAAAATATAATTTTGATTCTTTGATCAACTTTAGTGAGGTTAAGATTTGTTTTTTTGTTCATTTTTCACTTAAAACTGTTACTCAGTGGAATAGGAGAATATTTGGAATGTATATTATAATTAAATTAAAATATTTTGTGACCACTACAACTTCCTGTAATTGTACCAAAGTAAAGCTTCACCTTTCAGACTTCACAATTGTTGGGACAAAGCCAAACTATAAGCATCAATTTAATCATTATGTGATAAAAAATGTTCTGCTTTCTAAATCCCTTAAACATTGTCTAGTTTAATTGGAACTTCTCTCTGTATTTTTTGTAATAATTGCCAAAAAGTCATCTAGAGTTAGTAAAAACGAAAAAATTTATATTTGTACAGATATTTCAGTATATTCCAATACTGAAATACTAATTGTTATATAATGACATCACAAAACTTAATATAAACATATAAGATTGTGTTTGTATTTGTTATTTATATAAAACAAAATATATTGAAATAGGAACATCGGGCAGCAAGTTCCTTTTATCAATGAATTAAAGAAATAACTTTCGAAAGGACAAAAATTTAGTCATCAGCTACATTGTATTTTATTATCTTGTCTGAAAGAAAATAATTGGAATAATTAATTTAAATTAATGATTTTATTATTGATTATATTTTAGATTGAGGAGATTCTGGAGACTCTCGGACTGTTGGAGTGCAGTGAAACGAGAACATCAAATCTATCAGGAGGGCAAAGGAAGAGACTTTCAATTGCATTAGAATTAGTTAATAACCCACCAATAATGTTTTTTGATGAACCCACTAGGTAAGATTTATTTATTTGAATTATTTATTTTAAAAACAAAATTTTGTTTAAATTAAGTACTACCTACTGTCGGGGGCACCTGCCGGGGGGAGGTCCCGTCGACCCAGGCCACTACCCGGCGGCGGCCGTATGAAATAGATAAATGAATAAACCTTTGGTCTTTGACCTTTGCTGGCAACCTAGTCGCCGGGCAGATTTATTCGTATTTTGTTTATTGATCTGACTCCATAAGATCTTAGAAGGTGTGCCCCGACAGTGCACTATGATCAGTGCACCAAGATGTTCAGGAGAAGAGGTAAAGACTAGTTATTTTAGGTAGTCAACGTGGTCTTGGATTGACCACAAGGTTCACACTCGGTATCTAAGGGTAGGCAAAAACCGTCTGGATCCCAAAGTGGAGTGTGAACCGGAAAGAGGCAGACTGGATTGCTGGGGGGGATCCTACTAGGTACATTTTGTAGGGCCACAGAGACCGTCATCTGCATGGATGGGATCCTTTGCTAGTTTTAGTCAGACTAGGAATCCGACAGCTAGACACTAGACACTAGACTTAGGCAGCTAGAGAATCCGACTAGGAAGGTGTGGGGTCTGACAATGACGGACTAAAACATAGGAAGGTTAGGAAAGAGAGGTGTAGAGGTAGTTAAATAAGAAAGCCATAGTTCGAGTAGAGCAACAAGCGCCAGTGCAGAGATAGAAACAGTGTTCACTTCAAGTGCCTGGTTCCAACTGTCTAAAAAAGCTCAGAATTTCTTCCTTCTATAGGGCGGACTATGCCCGCCCCGCACCTCTAGTGAGCTCTGGCTGTGTCAGGATTGTGAACTAGTTATACAGACACCGAAGATTTATTGATAAAATATAGAAAGGTAGGCAGGTGTTTTCTGCTCCGAAAAGAGGGTAACTTCTATTTATTCGTGGTGAAGTAGTTAGCACAACATATACCAATTACATTCATTTAATTGATGAAAACTTCATTAATTTATGTACATAAGAGATGCGGCATGACAGAAGGGCTAACGAGTCTGAATCAACAGTTAGTAATGCGACTTCATTTGATCCTGGTAGGTGATTTTATTTTGTAATAAGTTAACTTCAGTTTCGATGCACACACAGGTGATTAATGTGATCACCTGCAAATAACATGTTCAGCCTATATGATGCCAAAATTACCAGCCCTCTTAAAATGACTGGTGTAATAATTAGTAACCATACCAATATTTCATCAAAGCTGTATGACCCTCGCACCTTATAAGACCATGGACCCCTGATATAAATAAAATAAAGAAACTGTAGTTATGGTAAAAATATATTCAAAATTTTCAAATACATCACTCTTTCATAATAGCATGTATTGTGATTAATGACTGTCAGGTTATGAGAAGTGATGAAAGTTTCATAATATGATAGGAGAGTTGAGGGTGATAAAACGTGCACAACAAAAACCTACCAAAAGCATTATGTGTAATTAAAAACAAAAAATGAACAAGTTTTTTTCATTTGACAAAATTGACTGCAATTTTTTTTTAAAGAACCAAGGTAGCCACGTTCAATTTATATTTAACAATTAAACTTTATTTGCAAAATTTTCCTGTAAGATTTTCTTAACTTTCATACAAAAATTAATTAAGAGAAACCATACAATCTGTACTTCAATGGTAGTTTGTTCATTTGAGTTAAATACCTTTAAGTGCCTTTTTTAACTTACAACATCTTGGGACTATCCTATAAGGAGTATGAATAGTAAATTGATTTCTTGGGGTCCGTACAGGCATAAATCAAAATCGTACCTGTCGGCCCAAGCAAACTGTAACCTACCATCCAGCATACTCGATCATCTGATTTCTATGCTAAAATAATGTAATAATCTTTTTGATTTTAGTGGCTTGGACAGTTCATCATGTTTCCAGTGCCTTTCTCTTCTCAAATGCCTTGCACGAGGTGGAAGGACTATAATTTGCACCATTCATCAACCATCAGCACGGCTTTTTGAAATGTTCGATCACTTGTACACTCTGGCAGAGGGCCATTGTGTTTACCAAGGAGATGTTTCCGGCCTAGTTCCGTTTCTAAGTAATCTTGGGCTAGACTGTCCAAGTTATCACAATCCTGCTGATTATGGTAAGATTTTTTTTAGTATATTTTGTTGCTATTACACCAATGGTGTATTACAACATTGAGACTGTTGTATCAATAAATATGTAATATATATTTAATCTATTTATCCTCCATTATCTGAAACAAAGGGAGCTGACCCCAATTTGGAATAGCAAACTTTCAAAAAATCCAAAAATATATTTTCCATTCCTGGAACAAAGATATTATTTACAATTGTTATTGTAAAAAGTTAATATTATTACTTATAATAGTTTAATATGATTTAAATCAATAAATTTAACCCTTTTAATATATATATTCCTTAAATGCGGTTATTGGCTGCCATGTTCCCCACTCTTTGATCAGCTTGTTGGTGGGGATTAGCTCTCATTTTCTTTGAAGTGCGTAATCTGGAATAAGGAGGCCGAACTCCTTTGGAGAATGCATTCAACAATGGATTTTTGTATTCATGTGATCTGAAAAAATTACCTCAGAAGCTGTGTTCGCCTCTTTAAGTAGTTGCTCCGTTCTGATCTTAAATAGTTATATTAGTCGATCTGTCCATGTCACTCTCATTGTTTATATCTGATTCCAATTAATTATCTATTGAATGTTCTTTGTCTTTAATGTCAGAATTATTAACATTTTCTTTGTTTGTTTCTTGGGTCGGTAAATGTTTTATTTATCTTTTCATGTTTTATTATAAAAAATTCTGTTGAACAATTTACTCCAGGGCTTGACTATAGCTGACTTTCTCACTTCTTCTCACAACTGGCAGATTTCAAACTGTCAGTTAAGTTTTGCAAATCATTCCTATCATGAACTATTTTATTTTATGACGATTTCATTTTAGGCTCTCTAATATGGCTAGGTCCATCGGGCTAAGCTAGTGGCATTCAGGGGAGTTTCTCAGAGCTTTGATTTGATCCGGCAACTGCGGCTGGGAAGTCTCAAGCCATTTTAGCTGAACCAAATTAAAAACAATTGAACTTCAAATAATTAGGGTTCAGAAGCTGAGTGAATAGGATAACTCGTAGTTTTCTGGCATTGTTACTAATCAATATGATTTATAATAGTATCTAATGGATAGCGATCCTTTGCTCCACTTTTCATCATTGTCTCAGGCAGTGATAAATCTTGGGATAAATGAATTATAAATTAATTAATGTATTTTTTTTTGGTAGTAATGGAGGTCGCTTGTGGGGAACACGGTGATGTTATTGACAAACTGGTGCTTGCTGTTTTGAATGGAAAGTGCTCCAAATACAATTCCCATGAAAAAAATCAAAAGGAACTTATGGCAAATGGAGATTCTGCAGCACGTAAGTTCGGTTCTGTTTCTATATTAGTATGAGATTGAATCAAATGTTATTTTAAGACGTTTAAGAAATTATTTGTTTACATCATTTCAACGTTTAATTAGATAAGGATAGTGGAGGAGTGGCTGTCACTACATCACTTTTACATTCCGACGAGAGCCTCACTACTTTGGGTCCAAATCCAGGATTTCCAACTTCAAGCTTTAGGCAGTTTGCCATTCTTATTAATAGGACATTTTTATCAATTATTCGAGATCAGGTAATAACTATAGAATAGATTATTTAATTAATAGTTGCTAATAATTTAATTAAAGGAAAAATGTACAGTACAGTTAGCATTCGGTGTTGAACTCTTCTTTCCTAATTCCTAATTTTTGATATTGCAGTGGGTGAGCAATCATTATTCATAAAATGATAAGTTTTATTTTAATAATATGTAGTGGTTTTTTTTTGTTTTTTTTTATGAAACAAGAAATAAAAAGTTCTAAACTTCTTGAAGGATTTATCTTATATCAATTCAGCATGCTAGGCCTTCGCTGAGGTTCTAGATATAGTAGGAAGGTCTCGGAAAGCATTGAAAGTTTGGCTAAAAGAATAACAATGTTAAACCGATTTGCATGTAATGTGTCTTGGAAGCTCAACCAGGTGATACGTACATGTGATACAGTCGTCTTTGTCAGACATATATTTGAGAAACTGAATCATTTCACATATCTTGGTTGTCTGGTAAATGAATGTAATAAAAAGAGCAGGCCTTATGAAAATTGGGAGAAGGAGATTCCTTGAAAAATAATTTCAAGGGAGCCTTGAAGCCCAATATTGCAATAGCCAGGGTATGCGAGTACTATCATAGTTATCACAAAACTGTAAAGTGGCAACCTTGGATCAAGGGTTTCTCCCCACTCCATAACACAGATTCTACATACTTATTTCTCCCAACAACTTTTCTACTGCAGGGAGTTGAAAAATGATTGAGAATGTCATTAAAGTGTATAAATATTAGGAGTTAACATATTAACAAAAAACATTTTGGTTTGCTTGGAAGTCATACATTAAAAATCATTAATTATTTTATTAAAATATGCAATATTCTATAGCATTTAAGCTGTATTTGTTTTAAGATACGATTCTTGCACATATTTTAGAAATATCTTCTTATTTCAGATGTTAACAAGAATGAGACTTATGTCTCATGTTTTGATTGGAATTTTAATTGGGCTAATTTATTATGACATCGGAAATGAGGCATCAAAAGTTATGAACAATGCTGGTTGTATATTCTTTACTGTTTTGTTTCTGATGTTTACTGCGATGATGCCTACCGTTTTAACATGTAAGTGAAAGTGTTCTTTTTATTATTGTGTGATCATTGCTTAGAGTTTTGTTTCATTTAATTTTATTCCAACAATGTTGTTGTTTTTTAGTTCCTATGGAGATGTCAGTTTTTGTGAGAGAACATCTGAACTATTGGTATTCATTAAAGTCATATTATATAGCGAAGACGATAGCAGATCTGCCATTTCAGGTAAATCAATTCATAATGCATAAATTAAATTAAAATATTTTGATGCTTTAGAGCAAAATGTGTTGAGTGCCTATTGTAAGTCTGTCACTTAACATATATGTGCACTTAGCGATAGATGTGATCTGTTGATTTATGACTTATTTGGGAAATGATTGATATAATGTGTTATTTCAGTAGCAATGGTAAAAAAATATACATTTACTTTAAAAATTAATATTTCTATTATTAAAAAAAAAAGTGTCTGCAGATAGTAATTTTTGTTTTGTCTGTTTTTAGATTGTTTTTTCTGTGGTCTATATAGCTATTGTATACTTTATGACCTCACAGCCACTTGATCCTGTAAGATTCTTTATGGTTCTTAATATGTGCGTTTTGACATCACTTGTTGCACAGAGTCTTGGTCTTTTAATTGGAGCAGGCATGTCTATAGAGGTAATAAATATTTACTAATCATATACATAATTATTATATGATAATCAAAATTATTGTGAAAACTAAACTTGGAGCGTACATTTACTTATTTACACGCTACTTGAATGGTTAAATGTACTTAAGTGTTTCTTTAAAACTCTCCTTAGACTGGCTTGATCTTAACATAAAATGTTCTGAACATACACTCACAGTCGTTTTTTCCAGACATATATTCGAGGACGTGAATCGATTCACATGTCTTGTTTGTCTGGTAAACGAAAGTGATGGGCTTATGATAATAGGGAGAAGGAGATTCCTCCAAAAATACTTTCAAGGAAGCCTTGAAGACTAATAAGGTTTCTTGCATAACTTCAGTCCCCCAACGGACAATATTTTTGTTTATTTAGATTGTTGAGGGAAGTGAAAAAAAAAATAATCCCAAATTCGCTGCTTTTTTATGAGATACTTTCATGTCTTGTAGCAAATTTTAATACTCAAATAATAAAGCTGTTTGATAAAGCTTCTAATAATAGGTAGTGTAGGTTATGCCATATGTTGGCTCATTTTATCATTTACAGATTTTATACTTTACATTAATTATGTTTTTGTTTTTTTCTAATTTCAGACTGGAGTTTTTCTTGGCCCAGTAACTTCAATTCCTGTTCTACTTTTCTCAGGGTTTTTTGTTACTTTTTCTACGATTCCATGGTACATGCAATGGGTTACATATATTAGCTACATAAGGTATGGTTTTGAAGGTTGTATGATCGCCATTTATGGCGGAGGAAGGGAGAAATTACACTGTTCGGAAGCATATTGCCACTACAGAAATCCATCTAAGTTCCTTGAAGAAATGGACATGTCTGGTGTGGAATATTGGACTGATGTTGTCGCACTAGTTGGTTTCTTCATATTGTTAAGAATTTGTGCTTACTTTGCTCTCAAACTAAAGCTGAAGTTGAATATGTAAAATATCCCATTTTTGTAATCAAAGAAAATTATATTCACATTTTATTTAAACAGCAAATACTTTTCATTAATAATGATAATATGGCTCAATGAAACTCCCTATTTATAATATTTTTTTTTTAAATGTAGTTGAAAAATCTAGTTTTATAGATTGTTGACTAGCATTCATAATTAATTAATTAATTGAATAGAATTATAAGTCAGCTACATATAATTACCATAATTAAAATATATAATTAGCCTCAAGTTTGTAGTTCATAATAATTTTTAAATTTTAGGATTTGTATCCCACATTAGTATTCACTCCGTTTATAGAACAGTATTACTATATTATGCACTTAATTAAAACATTAATGACATATAATCATTTTATTAATCTATTGTCCAATAGTGCAGTAAAGAAAAATTCAACAAAACCAAATTATAAATGTTTTTTGACACTATAAGAGCAATAATGTTCAAATAAGTAAATATAGTTCATTGTAGGGCTGTGGTTTTTGCTAAATATGGGTCATCAATTCTCAATTTGTTTTCTTGATGGTCACAAAGAACAATATTTTTATAGGCAAATAATTTAAAATGTTGCACAGCTGTTGAATGCTATTACTATTAAGAAGTATTATAAAACCAAATTAGGTTTTGTCTTTTCAATGCCAAATTTAGTAAATAATAAGTAGCATTGTTAAGGATATTATTAATAATGTTCTCAAAATTAAATTTTAGTACATAACAAATTGATCATATACCTTAAAAAAATAAAATAAAAATGCTGAGATGCCGTTTTTGTAGGTTTTATAAAATTCCCATTTGATATTATAGTCATATAAATATAAATTAAAATTTTAATGTGTCCAAAACGAGAAATACCTATATTTTCAGAACAAGAAAATAGGCCGACATGTTAGGGATCAAGTTCGAGGCTATTTACAAAACTATATATGGTATAGTGCTGTAATATTTGTGATATTGTATAAATGTGTGATTGAGGAATTGGTGGCTTTAGTTTAAAATGATTTCTTCTAAGCTGTTTTATACGATTGTGATATTCAATCAAAAGTATTGTTTGTCTCAAAGGCATATATCCTTTTCTATTCTTTTCTTATTTGCAAGTTTATAAAGTGGAATTCTTTAGTTCTACTTCATCGAAATAACCTAGGATACTGTTCATCAAAATTTACTACAGAACTTATAAAAGCCGTAGTATAATTTGAAAATAACCTTTTCAAGAAGTCCTATTATCTGAATTTGTTGCAATAACTTATTTAAAAATCAAAAAATCAAAAAAATAAAATAGAAATATTGGAAGCAGTACACAAAGAAAAATGGCACTATTGGTAGTTCCGAATGTAGAGTTTTATATCAATTACTATTTTAAAACATTAGTTGAATACAACTGCAATTTCTTAGGCAGCTGAATTTAAAATTTTAATGACTTTCATATCGACCCTTTTAAGTAATAACAATGAAACTTAAATTTTTTAGACTTTTCAGATTTTAAATACTGTATTTATAGTAACGGTCATAAAATCCAAAAAGATTTGAACACCCACCTTTGGTCTATTCAAGGGTTATATTAAATGTGACCAGGTTACAGTTACAGGTCACCCAATTGACGAGCTGGTAGCTACCCCTAATGGTTCAGCTCGAATCTTCAGTCAGCCTCTTCTAGCTCACAATCTTGTCTATTTGGTCATGTATTCTGCCTGTTAATCTCAGCTTTCAATGAAAACGCCTCAGAAAGAATCTGAATTTAAAATTTAATCAGTCGGGTAAAGTTATGAATTCAGAGATACAATGTTATTACTTTGTTAGGTCGTTATGCCATTGGCCATTTTGCCTAGGTATTGAACAAAAGTTGACCATTTCGCTTGATACTGAAAATTTGTAAATTCTTGGCATGGTATAAATGATGCTTTGGTGTATGTATCGTAGATTTAGTTACCAACTCAACTCTGAGGGTTCTGTTAGAGAGAAGAAGGCCCTTAGTAACATTTTCATTGGGTTTTTGGATTCGAAAATTTTCTTCTTGGTAGAAAAATATCAATTTATATTTCTTAGAGGAATAAATTCACTAACATGAAGGCCAAATTAATTTGTAAAGCCTGTATAAAGACGTACTCAATTCAATGTATATAGTGAATTTGTTTTCAATATTACTTTAATAGCTTGTATTTGTCTTGTTTATTGTAATCCTTATTACATATCAACCCTTATAGGTTTTATATATTAAACGGATCATGACATATTTTTAGATTAGGGTTATTGAATTATAATTAATCTACAAAATGAATGAAATGATTATTTGTATACATTTTGGACCTAATGTCCTTTTTAGCTCTCATACTTAGTTTTAAAAAAGCAATCATGATGGTAAAGCTATTCTAACATTGTTGATGTGATCTCTTTATAAATTATTTCCATCGAGAAAATAATTATAAATGACTGGGATGACGTTATTTAAATATAAAATGTCTAATTATAGACTTGAGTTAGAGTTAAGTATTTAAAAAAATAAAAATAAAATAATAGAAATCAAATGAAAATGTAAGTACACCATGCTTTAAATATATGATGTGTGGGTATTTTTACATAAGACCCATTTGTTGGCTAATATTTCTGCTTTTAGTAAAAGCGGTTGTTGTATTAACGTTTGTTAATTATGTACAGGCAATGCTGATGTATTAAGTTTTTTTTCTTTTTTCATGATTGTGAATTTGTCATTTCATAGGCATACACTCAAAGGCTTTAGGTTGTCATTCAAAAATGTACCAAACTATTGAAAGCTATTGGAGATATTAAATTCTACAAATTAAATGCTAACCTAATTACTTCGATTTCAGCTTTAAGATTAACCTGTCAATTCATGACCAGCAACTTTTCTTCAAGGTGTTTGATACACACACCCCCCCCCCCCCCCATAGATTATACGTTCTTTTCATTGTATTAAAAATTATTAATTTTAATTCAAGTAAGAGTATAGGAAAATTTATTGGTTTCTAACTTATGTCTTCAGTCAGGCAGGCCTAATAAATTATATTTCAAATTGTTTTCTATTTTCATTCAAAATTGACTTTGATTTTTTATGAAACATTCTTCTGGATATACTTCTTCAAATCTTCTCTGATGGGATGCAAGCACAATTGTAATTTATTAAATCAAATTATAAAGTCGCAATCAAAGCGTCTGAGTGTCATTCATATAATAACTATGAAATTAGTTAATCATAGTTTTACATCCTCCTTGAACTGTTTTGTTAAAGATTACAGATGGGCTCACAACCTGTAGGTTAGTTCACACTAAACTCAGAGTCATCCATTGTAAAACATTTAAGTAAAAAAAAAAAAAAGTCAAAATTCTTAAAGTGCCTACTTTCAGGTCATTCAATGAATGCCGTTGAGGATTTATAACAACATTTAATCATCAAAATAGTGAACAGTTTAGATAAAGAGCTAAGTTCATCAATTTAATGATATTAGCTTTAAAATCTTATAAAATTGTTGTGATATGTGGGCCCATTAATAAATCTAATAATATTTAAATATGTTGCTGTATTTTTTCCCTGAAAACTGATTTGGTATTTTCAAACTATTTTAACCTAAGCTACAAGTAGGTTACCTGGGACGGTAAACTTATGGTTTAGGAAAATAGTAAATTCTCAATGGGTTTTAGTAAAGTTAATGCAAAAAAAATATATATACACACTCTTTTTTATGCCATGTATAGAGTATTATTATTGTATTTATCACAGATTTTATTAAAATATAATAAGAAATTGAAAGAAAAGAATTGACAATTTCATGAACTGCACAATATGGGGTTCAGATCAGAATCATTAGTAATGAACTGCATTCATAGTAGTAAAAAACACACTATTCCTATTAAATATATTCATGTATGACTAGGATGAGGAATTTTTAGTGTTTTGATAATGTTGCGTAGCAACAACCAATCTCCAGCTTGCACTGAATTAAAAATAATAACGATAAATACTATTGATTTTTAAGAATTTCGGCTCTGGACCACTTGTATGCCTAAAAAATAATGCATCCATTTGCAGTTAGATTTTTTTTTTCCACTATATAAGAAAGCCATGTTTATTTTTTACTAAAAACAAAAATTAAATAAGTATGTTACTGTTCTATACTCATATTGATCATTGACATCGATTTTTATTCTTTGATTACAATATTTTTTTAAGTTTCAACAAAATTCCTTTTGTCTAATTAATTGTGTACAGTTAACCAATTATTTTATAATGCATTGATGTATTTTTGTAAAAAAACCAACAAAAAAACTATTGTTATGGAGAAAATGTATATTTTTCCTAACCACCCAAATAAAATGTAATTACATTTTCACTTTAATCAATTACAACATGTATTTGCATAAATAAAGTAGGTTAATAATATTACTCTTAAAATTCCATAACTTGCTATAATTTAATGTATAAATGAATTTATATTTTTAAGAGTCTATAATAGATTTTATCAAAATTATTATAGAAAGAAAAGTATGATATTATTACTTCTTTTTCTAATGTAGATCTTATTTTTTATATACTATTGTAATATATTAAGTGTACATAAAATCAAAAATTTTTTAGGAATTGATTCTTTTATACTGAAGTTGAGTATGCTTGGTGTGAAAGCAGCGAGCTTCACTGTAGGCAATAGCTATTATTTTTTTAAGTATGCCTGTTTTGATTTTTTTTTAAAATATAGTAATTGCAGTATTTAATTGAATATTATATGTATATGGCCACATTAATGTAATTTCAATTTATTTACTTGACAATAAATTTGATAGTGTAACTTATTTTACTGATCATTTTTTTTTTTTCATGTTAATTTAATATAGTGATTATATTGTTCCTATAGCTATGAATGGCTTTAGCACTTTTCTCTTTTTTTTTGTACTGTCAATCTGTGATCAAGTCTATATCTTTTTATAATATATTTTTTATTTGAAAGAATGCGATGCAGAAATGATGATCATTATGATTATTGTCGCTAAGATTACATTTTGTTGTTGAATTTGACAATTAGTAAATGAATTTGAATATTCTCTTGTTTTATTACTTTCCTTACTCATTTTACATTTTAATTTATTTATGACTTTTTAATTTAGTATTGCTAGGGTGAGTATTAGCGTGTTCACTTTTGGAGAGTTTATTTAATTAAAATATCACAAATACCTTTTTTCAAAATAGCTTTATAAAAGAAAATATATTTTATTTGGCTACAGGTTGAGGACAGATGATTCCGACCATGTATGTTATTGGCTTACCCTAGCTCATCATTGGAAAATTTTAATTTTTTTAGAGTTTTTGCACTCAAAGTCACCTTTTTGCAAATGAAGTATTTATCTACAAATATTTTATTTTTTTCTTGTGAAAGTTTTTAATAAAAATTAATTTAATCAAATGAAAATTAATTATTAAGAAATTCAAAATTTCTTTTATTACAAACACATACTTGCACCATATTTAATAATATTTAAAAATAATTGCAAATTTGTTAAATTTGAAATAAACATAATTCATAATGAGATATTTAGTATATATGAAAACGGTATGTAGATAATACACAGACACATTATCTAGCTTACTATGGGTCTCCTGCAGCAGCCTGCTGGTAACTTAACATACACATTCATCTAATAAGTGTAAACATCTTTATAACAGAATTATCAAATACCTATGTACAAGTGTGTCTACAAATCCTGAACATTGCGATTTAAATAATCAGCGGTCATATTTCTTACCCGAAAAAATTCTTCTTTGGGGTTCATCATTGGAGAATCTGTTGGTGAAAATAGTAGAGTAATGGCTTGTCCCAGAACAAATATTGGGCATTTTCGGTGTGTTCTTATCTTCTTCATATTTCTGAAGCAATCTCTGAAAATACTTGACGTAGCCATAGAGTGCAGAATTACTTGCTCAATTTTTATTGCCGTAATTAAGGAAACATTAATCCCTCTATCTGTTGGTACGACAAAACAGTGTGTTGACTTGTTAACTTATTCAAAACCTGTAATGGTTTTATGTTTTAAGCAGTAATGTTTGTTCATGAAATACTCAGAAGGTTGAAAACTGTGATAATTTCCAGTTACATTATGTATTATGACAAGAGTTTCATTTGTCAGTGAAGTATTGTGGGGGGGGGGACTGGCCTCTTTCTGTTGAGGATAATATTATAATATTAAATTATAATTTATATCTGCTGCATTAAAGAAAGAATAAAAGAAGAATAGGTATTGTGATATTTAATTTTGTAATAATCATTTATGACGGTAGGTTTAACGAGTAAATGTTTCATGTATTTAAGGCAGTGAATGGCGGAAGGGTTAGGAAGGACAAGCCAGAAGAGAGTAGCGACTGAACATTTTAAAAATATATTCGGAGTAAATTGCCTGTGTGAAATACTGTTGACAGATAATATTATCAAATTATTATGGATTCTTTTACAATCTAATTTGCCGTGGAATGAAATATTAAACTTAAAAAATATAGCTAGTGGTGCTATCAAAAGTGAATGACAAAACCTCTCGATGGATATTTTGTGACATAAACATAATGGATTGATTATTGGTTTATTTCATTTTAGTTAAGGAAAAGCAGAAATGTTATAAAATCTATTTTTAAAATTGTTTGAATACACTTGTTTCATAAATGAAGTTTTGACTGATATTTTTAAAACCAAAACTTTAACCAGGCTGAGACAACCAGTGAGTCACATTGTTGAAAAAAATATGAAAAATACTTCTGGAAGGCAATATTTGGCCTATATTTATTAGTATAAAATGATAGTCTGACCAAGCTAACTTATGTGAGTGGAATCAACTGTCACGAACACCTCAAGGCTGTTGTTTTTAAAATGTCGTGGTGATACAAATGATAAAGAGATAGTTTATAGTAGTATATCGGATATATGTAGTGTAATAGTAGGATAATATCAGATTCGTTTGTCATTTGGGATCCGCTACAAGGTGGAGAACGAGTAATTAAGCCAGAGCATAGAATTATCATTGTAGTGATCGTTGATCCATCAGTCTATTACGTGCACACACCCGCCTTATACTCTGTGCCCTGTCCCCGAACCTCATCCTGTTTAAGGCGATTTTGTGTATGTTTGTATTATATAAATTGCATAATGTATAATTTGTTTGATTTAAATTCTGAATAAAAGGTTATTTCTTGAATATTTCTTCTTTTAGTTAATAAATTTGAATGAAAACTTCCACTGTGTATTGCAGTGGCACACTGTTGAAAAAAAATTTTTAGTTAGATAGAGTTCATGAATGGATGAAAAATCCACCGGAGACACATCAAATTTTTTGACTCGTTGCAGCACCTGACAAACCCAGTGTTTAACACTATGACACCACCACTATTCCCGTATCGATGGCAACAGACTGTCGGGGAAAATTTTTTATTAGTTATAATATTCTTTATTGTGCTAAAATTACCATATGCCTTATTAGGGAGTAAGTAATTGAGATAAATTATTGGGGAAAATTGGATTAAGATTTTGTTGTTAGATGTAAATTAGTTTTAAGTTGATGTTTCGTAAGGTGAGGCGTCCAATGCATCCCGAAAAAGTCACTGTTTGGTGTGGATTTTGGGCTGGAGGCGTCATCGGTCCATATTTCTTTGAGATATGAAAAACAACAACATGTAAATGTGTATGCAAGTGAAGACAAGAAAATTCAAGACAATGGACTTTTTCAACGTTAGCTCTAGGACTGGCCAAGAACTCAGCAGAACTGATTGCCGAGATATGCAGAAGTAAGACGAACTCAGAAGGACTAGAATTATCGGCGGAACGGACGGGAATAGGGTCTGTATACTGAATCAGCAAGTGAACCGGAATTAGAAGAATAAGGGGCGAAGGGGAGAACAGGTGTTCGGGATCAACATCGGATGTAAATGTTTTAGCACAGTGGGTGTTGTAAGAGGTAGGGGGTTTGTTTAGACTTGGCCCAACTAAGAGGGGCACCGGCCATCAACACTGAAATATTGTACACACCGTCTGGTCTTGGCCGGGACGGATAGCTCTTTGCAGTCTCAGTGTTGGCACCGAATCACACAGACGTCAAAACAAATCATAATTCCTACGTCAAATTATAAACAATTCGAGTCTAATCATCCATCTGAATCATCATCATCACCGTGATAAGCATTTCTCACGAATATTCTTTATGGCACTAAATATCAATAGGCATTAAAACGCTTTTAGATCTTAGACCACTTAACTTTAATCTGTGGTATAGTATGTGCCTTTGCCAAATACAATTTTGCTGCTAGGCCATTTTATTTTATTCAAAACTTTATTGTGATAAAATTACCATCTGGCTTATTGGGCCATACGTACTTGTGTTAAATTCTCTCATTCATACAGTATTTACATACAGCACAGAGACCTCCCAAATCCACATGGTTGTCACCTCCCTCGCATTCGAAAGAGGAAGTGGAGTCTTGGGAAGTCCCCCACGCAGCTCTGTCAGCCGCGTCACCGGATACGTGCCAGTGAAGGCTGACCAAGAGCACAAGAGCCACGTACGCTGAGGTCATGATTGGAGAAACTGGCCATCGCCAGGACTCCCACTGTCACGCATATAGCAGGTCACGAGGCCACTGCCGTTTCAGTATCCAAGGAGGATTATAGGGATGAGTGGTGCAGTGCAATGACTGTGGATAGGTTAATATGGAATTTTGTGAACATGGAAGGGATGAGTTCGAGAATGTAAGGTATATTAAGATCGCTATGAAGGGTTTTGTTGCTGACGTAATGAGAGGCATTCAATATTCTTCTCATGACGTTTGATTAAAAGGATTGGATACGCTTCGATGTTCGACTTTTTTGCTGTACCCCATAGCTCCAGATTGCATGAAGTATAACTTTGTAGATTAGTAACTTATTTTCTATTGAGAGATGGGATGTCGTTCGAAGCAGTCTGTACAGTTGTCCAAAGCATCTGTTTAGCCTCGTGTGTGGGTTCCATGTCAGCCTTTTGTCGAGATGGAAGCCTAAATAGCACTTTCTTGGATACATAAAGAGGAATGAAATTTAAAAAAAAAAGTAGTGTACAGCACTTGAAGTAGCGGCAGAGGGTACTCGATCTCATGGAAGGTGTTTTTGAAGGTTATGGGATGCTATATGCTACAAGGTCATTAGTAAATAAATCCATATCCCTACAATAAGATAAATAACTAACTTCCTACGAAGACTGACAATGCGCGAAAACAAGGCAACTTGAGAAATGTTTACTCCAGAAGAATTTGGAAGTACAATGTCTACAATGCCGTTGAAAAAAGCATTGGGTCACAAGAAATCTTTCTGAAAACATTGTGAGATATTTGTCACAAAATCCTGCAGCCTATTCTTCTTGATCTTATCGGCAGTATCAGTGCTAACAATAATTAATTACCAGGAAAAATCATCGATGAAACTTCTTAAAAATATATTCTAAATTACCTGAATCCCAATATCTTTTAGATTATCTACAGAATTTACCAGTGTTTTAGAATAGTTGAACCAATCACTAGCTAGTGTTGAAAGGAAAGAATACAAGTTTTCTTTATTTCCAGATACTCTCAGACCTTTGACAGTATTTAGCACAATGATCTGAAATGCTAATTAAAGTCATTATTACCTTGATCACATTACCCAGGCCTCTTTTCTGAATAATCGCTCTAAATTTGTTCTAAAAAGAGGGTAATAAGACTTTCTGTAAACATTTAAAGCAGGAGTACTCCAGAGAAGCTCGTTAGGTCCCTTGGAATCTCTTTTTTAAGTATAAATTACTTTTTTTCCTTGTTCGAGGTTAATAAATTATCTTTATTTGGATTATCTAGATCTTATATACTCCAGCGTTCAATGAGAGTCCTATTGTATTATAACAAAACCATCTTCTCACTCGCCTCAATTTCACCCAAATCGCATGTCTGATCTTTACCTGTATGAATCACACGCTCAGACGCAGAGTCTGTTTAACATTGAATTTTGTGATAGTGAATACAAGTCTGTACTAAATCCTTTTTTAGATCATATATTACTAGAATAATATCCAAAGTGTAATATAAAGGGTGTCCCAGAATTAACGCAAGATTTATATTTGCCGCCATTTGAGCAGTAAAGTGCTGGCAACCCTAAAAAAAACAATTTAGCTGACAGTTTAGGGTTAGTAAAAATGGAGCGTTACACGATAGAACAAAGACACGTTGTTTCTTTAATATTATCTCACAAAAATAATGAATGTTTGGCGGCCGCAGTTCAAAAATTTTATACAAAATATGGTCGGAATAGTGTTTTGCTTTCATCAATTGTGAAGAGCTTAATTAAAAAATTTAGGAAGACTAGATCAGTTGGAGACACTAAACACTGGTCGTCCAAAAACAGCCGTTCAAATGTCAATATCGGAGCAGTGCGTGAGAGTGTTGTTTAAAATCCATAACCCAGTTCTTTGTGCCGAAATTGGATGATATTGATGTGGCCAATATGTGGTTTCAACAAGATGGTGCCACATGCCATACAGCCCATGAAACAATTCAAATACTGCATGAGACATTTCCAGGTCGTGTACTCTCTCGTTTCGGTGATCAGAGTTGGCCCTCCTAGATCGTGTTATTTAACACCTTTAGATTTCTTTTTATGGGGTTATTTCAAGTCAAAGGTGTATGTCAACAAGCCCACATCCACCCGTGCATTAAAAGAGGAAATTCAATGCGGCATCAACGAAATTCAACCACATTTATGCCAAATTGTCATGGAAAATTTCTAGAAAAGAGTGCGTATGGGCCGGCAAAGTCGTGGAGCCATTTGCCCGATGTGTTATTCCATAAATAACCCTATCCTATTTACTTTATAATTCAATAAAAAAATAACAAAAATACTAAAAACTGTGTTTTCTATTTAAATCAAATCTCGCGTTAATTCTAGGACACCCTTTATATGTATGAAATAACAATAGTGATTTCGACTGTCCGCTTGAATGCTGTTAAGGAATCCGCTCGTGGAAAACAAAGACAGATTTATTGGCCCTATAATATGCTATTTGGAGCTGGAACTCGCAATATACGCCCGTGTGTTTGTATATCCGTCAGCAGGTGGACCCTGTCTTCGGCGGCCGATCATTCGTATTTAGCTATGCCACCGACCGCTTCGGGGAGGGGTTGGGCTCGGTTGGAAATAAAGTCTGACCCATTTTCGAGAGATCAGATACATTTGATCATGGCAATAAATCATAAAAACTTTTTATGTCAGAAAATTAAAGATTTATATTTTTAATTACTCATAGACTGTGCAGAGTTCCACCCAAGCTCTTGTTAGTAACTTGCAATTGGAAATCCGAAGGCGCAACAAATGTAGAGTCGAGATTTTCGGTTCCCTACTCAATATGACAGAAAACTATTGAGTTTCAATATAATTTATGTGTTGGATTTAAATATGGGGGGGGGGAGTAAAATTTAGGTTTGGATGACAAAAATTGTTCATGTCCCTTTCAAATAATTTATTGACAACCTTCCATAAGCCGTTGTTCGGTAGGGTCGTTTTGTGGCACCTGACAGTGGGGATTGGCCAACGTCAACTGTAATTACCGAGCCTTCATTATTTTTGCTGGGATTGTTTTTATTTTAAGTATAATTATAGATTTCTTGTGGAACTTCCATGCATAATAGAATGGATTTACGTCAAATAGTGGTTTGAAAAAAGTTGAGAACCCCATTTTAAGAACAGTTTTAACGACCTTTTGAAGTTATAGTCTGGTCGGCTCAATACACAACACATATTACTAACCGTTAATTAGGGCGGAGTTACCTCTGGAATCTAGATGTAAAATATCATACCTCTAACTAAGCCAGAGTTAATAAATTAACCAGAACGGAGAGACATAGGATGTATGTATGAGTTTCTTGCAAGTACGGTACTTGTGCTCCCATCTGGAAAAACGACTGACCTGGAGCCCACATACGAGGCTGAAAAGACAAGACCTAAACAGACGCATTGGACATCTGTACAGACTACTTCAAAGGACATCCCAATCTCTCAATAGAAAACAAATTACTAATTTACAAAGTTATACCTAAGCAGATCTGGACATACGGAATAGAGCTATGGGGGACAGGAAAAAAGTTAAACATGAAGCGGATCCAATCCTCTTAATCAAAAGTTCTGAGAACAATAAGAAATGCCCCTTATTACGTCAGCGACAAAACCCTTCATAACGATCTTAGCATACCCTACATTCTTGAACTCATCCCTTCCAAGTTCATGAAATTCCATAGTAACCACCCTAATCCCGTAGCACAGTCATTGCACTGCACCACTCATCTCTATAATCCTCCTCGGAGACTTAAACGGTAGTGGCCTCGTGACCTGCTATAAATACGCGACAGTGGGAGCCCTGGCAATGGTCAGTTTCTCCATCATGTCCTGAGCGAATGTGGCTCTCACGCTATTGGTCAGCATTAGGATATTATAATGTAGAAATACACAATGCAATAATGCATTGAAATTAGTCTCAAATTTACTAAAAATGAGTTTTTATTGACAAAATTGAGTTGTAGGCAGGGGAAAATTAGTTACAGTCAAAAATTCATGAATTTTCAACATTGCATTCCTCATGAAATCTTAGAGTCGGCAGGCTCATGATCATTGTAGATGAAATCTATAAATTTAAATATAAAAAATATATTAATATAAAACGGAAATCTTTATATTAATATATTTTTTATATTTATATATGTAAGTTTGAACGTAACCGCCAAACTTCGGCACATATGTTAGGTCCTTACAGAGCGCGCTAAGATCGAAGATGCTCTGAGTTGTAACCTCCTGAATATGGGTACTCTTGTTAAGACAATGGTCAACACTTATTATCGACAATTGTATTGATTCAGGTTAGTTATAAGTTTTATTGGTTTATTGTTATATTTGTTGCGCTAGCTAATGTGTACATATGTTTAATATTACAGTTCTAAACTACATCTGCAAGTGTTCGATTTATAACCTGAGAACCTCCACCTCCTTTAAGTTTCTGAATTCGAAACTTACATATATTTAAACCCAAATGTCTGCAACATTTCCAGAATGGGATCATGCAAAAAGTGGCCCGACATACCTCTTTCGAGAGGTTTAAGAACGCTGACCTGCACCCATTGCTTGGTGTTCCGTCGGTGGGTGAGTTCATCCGCCGGAGACACATTAAGTTTTTTGACTCGTTGCAACACCTGACAAACCCAGTGTTTAACACTATGACCCCACCACCCTTCCCGCATCGATGGCAACAGACTGTCGGGGAAAAATTAGGTTAAGAATTAGTATGTAAGCTAGTTTTAAGGTTGATCAAAAAGGTGAGCCCCATCACCTTTATCAGTTTAGTCCAGTCATGTAGAATGTATATAATTATACTTGTTTATTAATTATATAATTTTTATAAAATAACAAAACCTGCATATAATGTAGTGATGCTACAGGAAATACAAAAATGATTTGTTAATAGATTCGTCTGAGGATCTATAATTATATATAATTATCAGCAAATTTGAAGGGGCTATGAAGAATAAAAACAAAAAAAAAACATATTAATATAAATAGCAGTGTAGTGTTAAATATGGTAGTGGATTTGGTGGATGGAAGGATTTATTATTTAGACGAACAAAGAAAATATAAATAAATGAACCCATAATCTAAAAGAGACCAAAAATAACAGTAACAAAATTAAACCAATGAAAAATAATTACACAATCAATTGAGTCAAAGAAATTCGGTGGGAAACCACGTAACTGTAATTTGGTTGACATTCGTCAGAGTATATTTTTTTTGTTTTTTTTAATATTCTTAGAAAATTACGAAGGAGTCAATCCATTTTGTAGGATTTGACTTTTCAAATCAAAAAATTCGGGTGTCTTAATTCATTGCTTCACCCTCTTGAAGTGTTTTTGAGTGACCTACTGACAGGTGAAGTAATGACAAGATTGTAGTTTCTAATTATTACTTTTTTATTGCTGTTGAACTTTTGTAAAAAAATACTACATTTTCACCAAACATGACATCATAAATTACGTTAGAATATTAAAAAAAAATTAGATTTGGTGTTACTTACTGATAGAGGCTGGTGAAGTGTTGAGATCAATATCAAACAGGCACACGCACCGCAGTGGAGTTGGACACTTTAAACGCCACTAACCCAACTTTATCCCCCCCCCCAAGTGGTTCATTTGTTTAAAAGATAACGTAATAACTTTAAAGGTTCCTCCCCTCCTTTTATGCCTCCTCCTTTTATAGTTTTATGCTCTTACATGCTCTAGGTTAGCGGCAAGAGCATAAAACTATTGTAGGTGAAGTAATGACTCGAATCGGCTGGAAACCACCTTTCCACAGGATTTTTCTATTTAAAATTGTCCAATAAATGTTTTATTACAATTTCTGAAACTTGATAACACAGCTGATAAATACATGCGAAGTGGGAAGTTATAGTAGGTATGGCAATAGGGCAGCATGATGTTAAAGTTGAAAACGTCACTTCTGGAAACTGTAAAAATGTCCATTTAGACATTGGAAATGAGGTCCCTATTAAAACTAGCTGGAAGCTACACTAAAACAATTTGTTTAGTGAGGCAGTGAGGGTGAAACCAGCCCGGAACGCCTAAATCTTGGGATGAAAGAGAATTTAGTTAAGATGTTTCAAACAGCTGCGATTACTCAACATGCGATCAAGACTTCCATGAGCGCGTGAGCTGATCTGAAGTATTTCTTGAGTTGGGACATTGCTGAACTTCTTTAAGGTGGAATTAAATCGCCTACAGTCTGCAGTTTTTAGGGTTACAGGTAATTACCGTGTGACTATGTTTTTGGCTATAGTGTGAGTTTGAATGTCCATGGGGGTCTGATTCAATCAAAAGTCCTGAGAACATTAGTCACGGCCACTTATTACGTAACCAACAAAACCCTTCAGAGCCATGTTGTTATACCTTAGATCTTCCACCTCATCCCTTTCAAGATCACGAAATTTCAGCATAACTTATCCTCACACATCCGTTCTTGAAGATTAAAGCGGCAGTTGCCTCGTGACCTTTTGTAAATTCGTGACATTGGGAGTCCTAGCAATGGCCAGTTTCTCAAATCATGTCCTGGGCGTCTGTTGCTCTCACGCTCTTGCCCGTTTCCGGTGACTCAGCTGATGGAGTAGCGTTGGGATCTCCCGAACTGCCTCTGCTTCTTTCGCGTGCGAGGGAGATGTCAACCTCGCGGGATAGGGTGGTACTTTGGCTGTGTTTATTTTAATAATTATATTGTATGAATGAGTGAATGAATGCTGAAATGTAAATGTGGGATGGATGAGACCGCAATCACTTATTGTCCAAATAGGGTATTTTGAAATTTTATTTTAATAAGAAAAGGTTTTCTATTAAATTAAAGGAGAAAAAATGATTGGGTTGGTAATATACATCTATATTCCGTATAGTTAAAGTTACCAACACAGGCTGGAAACATAATCAAAAATAGGATCCAATTGGAGAGTTTGAGACTAAGAAGGTTAGAAAAAAGAAACTTTAGTGGGAAAGGAGGGCCCAGGGGAATCTTCGAAAAAGAAAGAAGACTTTTGACAGCTGTAACAGAAGAAACAGCCCATCTATCACTTGGCCGGATTGCCACCTTCAGTACTGGCTTGTTTCAACCGCTTCCAATGCCACAGAACATTTGGAGTAGTGCTTAGGTTGTGAATAATTTGTTTTATTTATTGCCTCCGCTATCAATCGCACCGAATAACGCTAAATGTCAATAACATGGCAAGCCGAGTGAAGACATACTTGAATATGACAACGTAGGCTGGTCCAAAGCTCCCGTACAATATTCTGTGAATGCTGGAAAATAGTATTTCCTCTTCTCATACCATTTATTTTGGAATAGTAGTAATAGTTTATTTTAATGTCTTTATAGTTAAGGTGTATGTACGAGGGTGGTCTGAAATGTTTCCGACCTCAACATGAAGATAGCAGCAGTCGTAAATAAAAGCTAGTGAATTTCGTTGTTCATCTGTTGACAGTTACTCGCCAAAGTTTCAGCCATTTCGGGTGCCGCGTTTGTTCACGTCAGACCGAAAACGTGTTCGAATGAACATTTCCAACGTTCTGTTGGCGCAATAAATCCGAGTTTTGGTGCCGATTAATTACTGTGGATGAAACTTGGATACACCATTATACGCCCGAAACAAAAATACAGTCCAAACAGTAGACTGCAAAGGGGGAACCGGTTCCAAAAAAAGCAAAAACTGTTTTTTTCGGCTGGGAAAGTGAGGGAGACTGTTTTTTGGGATAGTCGTGGAGTTATTTTAATCGATTACCTTCAAAAAGGAAAAACCATTACAGGAGCATACTACGCATCATTACTCGACAAGCTGAAGGCAGGACTTGCGGAAAAACGGCCACATTTGCAGAAAAAAAAAATCCTGTTTCACCAAGACAACGCACCGTCTCACAACTCAGCGGTTGCCATGGCGAAAATCCATGAATTACGATTTGAACTGCTTGACCATCCGCCTTACTCACCAGATCTAGCCCCAACCGACTTTTTTTTGTTCCCTCATCTAAAAATTGCGTTCGGAGGACAGAGATTTTCGTCAAATGAAGAGGCTATCACCTTCGTGAACGATTATTTTGCAGAGAAAAACGCCGAGTACTATTTGGACGGGTTACAGAGATGGGAGCATCGCTGGGAGAAGTCTGTAGAGTTACAAGGAGACTATGTTGAAAAATAAAAAAAAAATTTATGAAAAAACGTCTTGTATCTTAGGTATTGTTAGGTCGGAAACTTTTCAGCCACCCTCGTAATTAATAAACACATTAGTCACAATCATCCCCGGAGAATGTCGTTTTCATTGGCGTATTTTCGCCTACGTGAACCTAAAATACGCTAACGTGTCATACGTTCTCTATCTTTAGTCTACCATCTCATTCGTTTCCCAGCAAACTTCGGAGTGGATTAACGCTTTCGTGATAACTGCTAGGTGGAAAGTGAATTAATTTCTTTTTCATAAATAGATGTGGGTGGCTCTCGATACGATAGTTTTTTAACCTTAATGGAAGTGTATAGGGGTGTAAATATTTAAATAACCCTTAAGACAGAATAATAATCAGCGAGCTATAATATTATTTGAATCATTTAAAAGCCATGCGTATTTTATAAAAAAAAAAAATCATTAAATAGACCTAGTATGTCACTATTCGCCTAAGAAGTATTTATTTATTTTTGTTGGTTATATGATTCCTTGGCGTGTTTTCTGACAATATATTATATTTTTGTGTACTGCTGTTGCTAATCAAAACTTGCTTTCTTTTTTTTGTTACAGGACCTGATAGACAGCATGTTGAAACCATGTTGTACGGAATTACACAGTATGTTGAAACTTAACTAAACATAAATAAATCTGATGGAAACTCAATGACTCTCTTAGATCAACCCAAGAGGATTTTTCAACAAACTCTTTATTTATATATTCACGACTGTATTTAATTAATACTTTTTAGCAGGAAGGAAATCAACATGCGGTGTTTGCTTTATTGGGGTAGCCTCGAAAAACTTTGATGGTTTGTTCTTGTGATTGAAGGGGGGGGGGTTGTACGATTGAAAGGTGAAATGAGCTTACCATCCTGGCCGTGACTCGAAACACAACCAACTCCTGCGAGGATTCGAAACCACTCTCCCTCCTAATCCCTCTAATGGACCTCCCCCCCCCCCGCCAGTCTGTAATAAGACAACTTCCAGCCCTCAGCGTCAAATCGAGCAAAAACTCACCGAGCACTTGCCGGAGTTTTTTTATTATTTCAGCCCCGCTAATCTCTGCCCATCCTACTTTTTAAAAGACGCAATAACCTCTGCAGCTCTTAAGCCTAACCACGGCAAACATTAGTTTTTCATTATGATTACTAGTACTCGTATCAGAACTTAAGTGAAATTCAAATGAAAAAACAACAACATTGTTTTGTTAAATAAGTGATTAATTGAGCAATTTAACAAATTAAATTTATTTATTTATGTTGACTGTAGGGAGTGAGTCTTCGTTTGAACTAATCTGTATAGAGTGTTTATGACAGTTAAAAAACCTTTGACCTTCTGGGAACACATCTTTTATTATAGCGAGGGTGTGGCCAGTAAATAACAGATTGACCAGAGAAAGGCAGAGATAGCCAGAAATTCACCAAGGCAACACGTGGTGTACTCTCCGTTAAAGTTAAATTTTAGTGTTCTATTTTAGAATGGTACCCAGACATCAGGAGCGCCTAATCCTCATTTAATACCCACCTCTTTGCTCCTCAAACATCCTTTCTATCTAATGATTACCACAGGTAGGTGAACAGACACTGAGTTAGGTAAGTGAATTAAGTTTATAATGTCTAAAATTTTTAATTGTTGTATCGTTATACTTTATACTGTAAAATTAACTCTTCACCTAGCGCATACATGTACATTTTTGTTGAGAACCGGTTGAGTTTTAATTTCATGGTTAATTAGTTAATAAACACAACAAAATGGTGTATATATATATATATATTTATATATTTATATATGTATATGTATATATTTTTTTGTACTATTCAAACAATTGTTTTTTAGACCTATTTTACATTAAAATGATAACATTAATTTTTTTTCTTTCATGTCCCCTTGTCACAAAATTAATATATGTAGCAAAATATAGATTCTACAAACGAATCTATTTACAATTGCGAGGAAATAAAAGCCGATATTCAACAGCTTGGTAATATAATCGATGTTTATCGATTAAGGCGCTCCGACCATAAGGGTGCTAAGACTGAGATCGAGCCGATCCTCGTTATCGGAGATCATACCTTAACTCAAGCTATGATCAAGCAAATCGGCCACATAAATAACGTGCTCTTCCGTGTGAGCACATTTCATGCCAAAAGGGGCATTCCTATGTGCCTCAACTGCCAGGAGTACGGCCACACCAGGCGGTACTGCTTTAAGCAGGCAAAATGCGTGAGGTGTAGCGAGCCTCACGAAACTAAAGACTGCCCCAGGGACGCCTCAATTTCCCTGAAATGTGCAAACTGCGGGGGTAACCACTTTGCCTCCTTTCAACAGTGTCCCCATAGATTGCAGCTCCTACAGGCCGCTGAAAATAACAGAAGCAGGTTAAACAACAGAACACAGCCGGGCCGAGAATGGCCAGATATCAGCCTGCTCCCCCCCCCACCTCGTCAGACAGCCTCATATGCCCAGATGGCATCCGGTAACACCAGGGCTCCGGAAGTTTCCCCAGAGCCCCTACCACAACAAAACAATAATTACAATAACAACAACAATAACAATGATGCCATCATGGCCGTGTTAGTCAACTTGATCGCGTCAATGAACAAACTATCAGAGGCGGTAACCGAAATGATGAAAGATTTCAGAAAACTTGCATCTAAATGAGTGGGCACGCAATTTTAAATTACAACGTCTGCGGCATTATGCCCAAACAAGCCGACGTAGAAGTAATTCTACGGTGCCATACGCCGGACATTGTCGACCTTACAGATACCCGGCTGAAGAAAATACACTTCTGCCGCTTCCCGGGATATACTGTTTACCGTCACGACACCGAAACTACCTCAGGAGGAGCAGCGGTGTTAGTCAGAAACGGTATACCCTGTAGGAGACTGCCCCCCCAAGTCAACCTAGGCCCCGATCAATTTATTGTAACGCTCCAGCTACGGCTCACGAAGAATACCATTGTGTCAGGAGTCTATAGAAGACCGAGAGCCGCCTGTGACCCGTACAAGCGTCTGCTCAGTACGGTAGCTCATGACCGAAGACACGTCATTGTGGGTGACCTAAATGCAAACCACAGCTGGTGGAGTAGTACTAGGGCAAACGGCCTAGGCCGCTATATTACCAAAACTCCATTTACGGTCATCCACCCAGGATTGCCGACCTTCCGTCATTTTGCTAACCCAGACAGAACCTCCACGCCTGACCTGCTCCTGACACAAGAGCCACACCGGGTCACCGGATGCTCCGCTCTGGACTTTACCACTTCCGATCATCGTCCTGTTCTCTACGAACTAGAAGGCGACATGCCAAAGCCGCCTGCTTCTAGATACAGGTACGATGAGGCTAAGTGGGACCTCTACAAGCGTCTCATTAAAACCGATTTACCCACTATCACGCCCCTTAGGCACACCTGGGACATAGATTACGCTATCTATCAGTTACAGGACGTCATCAAACGAGCTGCCGATGCATCGATCCCCAAATTTTCTCCGAAGCCCCCTTCTCTGAGGAAACCTCCGGATCACATCCTGCAACTGATAAGACAGCGTAACAACATTAAGAACAGGTGGTTTAGGACCAGAAACAGGGACTTAAAACCGGTTTTAAATTCTCTCACAAACCAAGTAAGGTCCCTGATGGCTCAGTGGAAAAATTTGGTCTGGGATGATCGCCTCACCAGTCTGCACGGCGACCATAAGCAATTGTGGAAACTCGTGAAGACCTCTACCTCAAAAAGGAATGGTGTCAGGCTGGCCGAGAACGGCCAGTTCATCCCCACCACCGAGCAAGCGGACATTTTGGCGAGTGAGCCGTGGCCAAGGCGAACCAATAGGAACGCTCGATCCCCCCTCCCCCTCTCTTCCCACCACTACCGATATCTGGACCTCTCACAGGCAAGTCGGAGCCATCATTCGGAGAACAACCGGCAAGAAGTCACCAGGGCAGGACTCGATCCAGAACATCCTACTGAAGCAGCTGCCGAGGAAAGGAATCTCGTTCATAACTAACATCTTGAACTCCTGCTTCAGGCTTCATTATTTCCCTCAGAACTGGAAACATGCAGTAGTGATCCCTCTTCTGAAACCAGCGAAGAGCGGACATGAGCCATCTCATTACCGCCCTATCAGTCTGCTGACTCAACTCTCGAAGCTGTTTGAGAGAATTATCCACATACATCTCTCCGGGCACTGCGAGTCACAGGAAGTCATCCCACCAGAGCAGACTGGTTTCAGCACAGGCTTAAGCGCGAATAACAACCTGGTGAGATTGCAACACCACGTCGCATCGAACGTCCGAAGCAACAGAGCTACCGCAATGATTTCTCTGGACTGTTCAAAAGCCTTCGACTCTGTGGATCACTACATCCTACTCCAACGTCTGAGGGAATACGAATTCTCGGTTCAGCTGCAGAACCTGATGAGATCCTACCTTACAGGCAGAACATTTCCGGTTCGTATAGGCACTACGACCACGACCCGAAGAAACTATTCTGCCGGTGTCCCCCAAGGATCGGTGCTAGGCCCGTTGCTGTTCAACATTTACACCGCCCACATCGTAGGAGCCTCGTACCCCAACTGCGAGGTATCCGCGTACGCAGACAATATAGGTGTCTACAGCACTAGCATCAATCCCTCCAGAGCCCTGAAATTCGCTGAGAGCGCCAGTCAACAAATCGGCGAGAAACTCGATGCCGTCTACATTAAAGTCAATCCGGCCAAGACGCAAGGAATAATATTTAGTTACAAATCCGGAAAAAAGAAGCTCCCGAAATCCTTCGTGTTAGACGGCGAAGAATGCCCTATAAGCAACAAGCTGTGCTACCTCGGAATTACCCTCGGTAGGCACTTGTCGTTCACAACGCACCTCGGCAGGAAATTAAAAAGTGTTAGGAAGAAATTCTTCAGCCTCGGACACCTACTTCACAGCCCGGCTCTATCAGTACGCCTCAAGCTGCTGATATACCAGAGCGTCCTAAGACCTGCATTGATGTATGGAACCCCTCTCTACAAGTATTTGACTCCCAACACTCTCCTAAAGCTCCAGCAATTTCAGAATAGAGTTCTCCGCACCTCCCTCAAACACACCCCTTTCGACCAAATGAAGGCCGACGAAATCCACAAAAAATTCGAAGTGCTCACTATCCAAGATTTTATCAAGAGAAGGCACATCAAATTTTTTGACTCCCTAAGACATAGCCATAACCCACTATTGTCCGACCTTCAGCCACCACCAATGCCCGTCAGATGGAAGCACTGCTGGACCGCCGAAGCTTGGCGAATGAAAGACATCATAGAACCAGAGGACTGACGGACCTACACCTAGCCGAGAGATCGAGGCCGATCTCCCGGCCGACTCAACCGACGCCACATTACCCCATCTACCTGTGTAAGCAGGGTTGATCTTCCGGCCGATTAGGCCGACTCATTCAGGCCCCTGGCGGGGCGGCCGGCCGGGTTTCGCCTGGCCTACAACAAACCATCGCCTAGGCACCCCTAGGCTCAATCCTTGGTAGACTCTCACTACCTCCCTGACTCCATCCGCCTTTCTAGGCATTCCACACCCCATATCCTTCTCATACATCCTTCAAATAGGGGTCTCCCGTTAGTGAAAGGCACTTTCCAGCCAAAAATAATTTTCCTTATTTTCCCCACATTCCTATTTTTATAAGTTAGCTTTATTATAAGAGAGCTTAGAAAAAAAAAAAAAAAAAAAAAAAAATTACAATTGCTTTATTATATTTCCTGTAGATTGGCTATATTTTATACAAATTCTGTTTTATACTAATAGTGATCTGCATTGTACAAAAGTATAATGATGTACATTATGCATTAATGGACTGAATTTGTTAAAAGTGATGGGGCTCACCTTATTTATCATAGACTTAAAACTAACTTACATCTAACAATAACAATTTAAACTAAATCTTAATCTAATTTTCCCCGTCAGTCTGTTGCCATCGATGTGGTAAGGGTGGTGGGGTCATAGTGTTAAACACTGGGTTTGTGAGGTACTGCAATGAGTCAAAAAACTTGATGTGCCTCCAGTGGATGAATTCACCCACCGATGGCACACCAAGCAACATGTGCAGGTTGGCGTTCTTTAACCTCTCTAGAGAGGTATTTCGGACGTGAGATATAGCGGGGCACCGTACAGCAGAGCTGGCCGGATGACACATTTATATATCATTAGTTTGATACGTAGCGATAAGTTGGGTGAAGTTAGCAAGTGGTGAAGCTGGTAAGACCTGTGACGCACTTTTTCTATTTTCTTACTAAAATGAGTAGATAAATGAAGATTCCTATCCATTTTTATGCCCAGATAGTGCATTGAGAAAGCCAGCGAGTTCTTTTGCCCCCCCCCCCATAGCATAGGATTTTGGCAAGACTTTTTTTTCACCTTTTGGAGGGAGAAGAATACGCAGTCGGTCTTAGCGGCGTTCACACTGATGTTTAAGTTATCCAGACTGTCACTGATTACGTTACAAACTGACACGGCCTGTGCAAGAGCTCATTGTGCACTAATCCTGCTGCTACCGCTCATATGTGCTCATGCTGTAAACCACAATGTTGTCGGTGAAAGTGATTACCGTAGCTTTTTTGTAGTTTATCCCAACAATTTCAGATGTGTACATGCTAACCGCTCCTCGAGGAACTCCACAAGTCCGAGGGAATGGGTTAGAGAGGATAACATTAAGTTTTTTTTCCATAGCTCTCAGACATAAAAAATAGGATGTGGGAAAAATAAAAGGAAAATTATTTTGGATTGATGGGTTTTCACTAAGGGGAGTCCCATTTGAAGGAAGTATGAGAAGGATATGGGGTGTGGGATGCCTAAAGGAGGCGGGTGGGTTCGGGAAGGTAGTGAGAGTCTACCTATGGCATTGATGGTATTGAACACACTATTATAATTTATTATATTATATAAAAAAAAGTTTTTTTTTTTTTTTTTTTCTTAGCTCTCAAACTTATAAAATAGGATGTGGGAAAATAAAGGAAAATTATTTTGGGCTAATGAGTGCCTTTCACTAAGGGAACATTAAGTAAGCAGTGATTTGAACTTAAGTTTGAAAGGTATTGTTACTTTTTTGGGAGTGAAGGTTCATTACCTAAAAATATTTCACTTGGCACTTTAGTAGTCACCATAGAGCTTCCTTATATAAAATATGTTAGTTGATTTGGAGGAGATTATGCGACTAAGTCCACCGTAGTGGTTCAGGAATAGAAGTTCTTTTAACGGGAGTTTGTTAGGTCTTAAATGCATGTTGAGATCAGCGCGAAGGGTACCGTATTTGATATAGACGGGATCTTTCTAGATTGTGGTGGAAGGTTCTAGATCGTAGGGATGTACTGGAGGGCTTGGCACTCCCCCAGGCGTCTATTCTGTATGAATATGTAGTTTGGAGTATCGTTGTAAAGATGTTTTCTATTGTTATTTTAGCCACTAGGCAAAGGAGTAGTCTGTCAAACAATTTAAGTATTTATTTAATCCTACCAATTAAATGATTAAACGAATTTCCAGAATATTGATATTAGTCTTAGACTGTGTAAACAAGAGTTTATCGTAGACTCAAACATAAGCTACGGAACTAATGATTCATACTAAACCACTAGAATAAAAGCTAAAAAATAAAAGGATCTATGAAAGATTTCTTGGTTACTACTGTAAAAATGCAGATATGAATATGGTGATAGAGACTTCGAAGTAAAAGGGCTGTGAGGAGAACTATTCCTCTTGTCTAGGAGAGCCTCTGTTTGCAAATAGGTCAACAAAAACGTAAATAACACGAGTAACGATTTAATTGCGAAGAAGATAATTATCGACACTCTTGCAATCGCTAGATTAATCTAGTATTAATAAATCTAGCATTAATATTAGAAATTTCAAGGGGGAAAAGTTAAAATTTACAATATCATCAAACTGATAGACGCTATGAGGTTATAATTTGATAAAATAATGTTAGTACCAAAGAAGTTTGATACGAGTTTTCTCAAAATCCTGTTTTTTGACTTAGTGGGTTTCATCTGTAAACCTTCTGAGAAATAAAATTACGCTAAATGAATATCACCTGTAATTTAATTAAAAAATATATATACAGTTTTAACATGTGAACATGTTTCATTCTGGAAGAACATAAAATGGCCTACAAAAAATAACATAGGATTTGTATCTGTAGATATATTTATAGTGGAATTAGTGTTCGACGAATTATTGCTAATAAGAAATTAAAACTAAAAATGACTATATGATAGCTACTGTTTCATTAAAAAGAATGTAACTAGAAAATACTATAAATTTATTCTAGCCTTTTAATCGCTATTCAAACTATCACAATATTCACCTAAGAAATATTCACCTTCACAATATTGTTGTTAGGAGTGAGGACACTAAGTGCCCTGACTTTTAAAGAAGATCCTGACCATTTGGACGAGTACGTGACGAAAATATTTCAGCGATTGGCAAAGGAGGTTCGCTTTGGTGGTGGAGCCATGGCTTCCTCTTAAACTACTGCAGTATCTGGCCTGGTCATCTGCAGACCTTTAGCAACTTGTCACGTGAAGTCAGATTAGTGCCAAGTCTAGAATGGGGTCCAAGAGGTGTCGCGCCAACTGGATTCGGATGGTTCCTAACTCGCGTAGTAATCGACGGGTTCTTGTCGACCGCAGTCACCACTTAACCTAAATTTCCTCCAGAATGAGCAACAAGTTTTTACTAATTGCCCTATCCATAAATTTGAGCAGTGGCACTAAATGGGGCCTAATCCCAAAATAAACTACCTACAATATCAATACTCCTTACACATTCAACCAATAATCAGCAATCACATTTTGTGGGGTCACGTACTAAAACAAAATTATCAACAAACAAAATCTATGTTTGAATTTTAACCTTTTCTTAACCACCACTTTTCGAGTGGTGAAACCCAATAACCATATCTGTATTTCATGTTTTTTTTTGACTTCGTGAGTTTCATTTGCAGCTCAACGTATATTGATCCTAATTTACTTTCATCGCTTTTCACAAGTCATATGATCAATTTCAAAAAACGCACAGATAACTTGTGTGTAATCCTACAACCAAGCGAGATCTGTCATGAAGCGAATTATACTTTAGAAATTATCTAGGTCCCGTTTAGTATTTAATTACATTTTCTAAAATGGACCAGTAAGTGAAATTCGCTACAGATATTTGCATAATTCGAGTTGAAATGGCAGTAGAAGAGTTCTTATGGAGAGTCTTCGCTTTAGTGCCTGGCATCCCCTCGCCGATGTAATGCAAAGCCGATACCCAACGTAGCCAAGGAAAAAACTACCCGCGTCCCCTAATGCCCCTTTGATTTGAGCCCTACCAGCCGGACTTCAACTTTCAGCCATTTTATCTGCCATTTCCTGCTTAAGTCTAGCAAGCCTACCACCTAACTTCTTTTCAGTATGTCTTTGGCCCTCCATGAAAGTAAGTCATACTATAATATTGATATAGAGAACTGTTTTGACAAACGTTTTCTTCTGAAGTTTTTGCCATTATTTTTTCCAAACTAAATAAAATTATAAATTAAGATTTAGAAAGGTCTTGTTTGGCTGGCTCGATGAAAAAGAGACGTTAGGGAAAATATTGCCCTCTTTTTTTTGTAGGCACATTTTATAAGAAACTAGTTGAGTAATTTTTACACTGTATGCTATATATTTCGTTGGACCCATGCCTGTCACATTTGTTTGTCTATCTACCCTTCAATGATTATATTTGGTCAAATGATACATGTATTTTATTTGAATAAAATAACAATCTGCCCAAAAGGAGGGATAATTCTGATAAAATATCGCCTTCATACCATATTTATAAATTTACTTCAGTTCTACATTATATGTACACAGCCTAGGGATCCCCCAATTCGCCAGCAGTAGTCACCTTCCTGTCTATGAAGAAGGAAGCGGGGACTTGGGATCTCTCCCTACGCACATCCTGCAGTCACATATATCAAATACGTTACGTATTGGTATAAACTCATTAGTAACACACTTATGCATTCATATCCACATTTTTTCTACTTTTTTTCTTTTGTACCTAACTATTGTCGCTCGCACTGACCAGAAGGTGTTTTGGTGCCAGAGTATTTGGAGCTGATTAATATAAATTTGATGCCTTGAATTCAATAATTGCATTAGTTTTTGCCTAAGAGCTCAATTGTCTATGACCATAGTGAAATATACGTTACACTATTCTAAGTTAAATCCATGGATCAAATAAAAAACTGAACGTTAAAAAAAAAGCTCTTATCTAAAAACGTAGAGCAGATAGTGTATCGATAAAATTAGTTCTAAAAAACCAGGCACAAAAAATTTCATGTTCATGTTTAACACCCACACTCTTTTCTAATGCAAACATACAAAGTATGTCAAAACGTGGTCTATAAATAAACATGATGAAAACCTCACCTGATCCCCCAACATTCTCCCCCCCCCACCCCAACAAAAACCTTGTACTCATAAATTAAACATTATGCTCCTCTATAATTCCTGATCCCCGTATACTAAGTTTCTAATCTAATATAAATAGAATCTACCTGTTATAATGTTAACATGGTTGGATGGTAAACCGATAGTTTTCAATCTCAAAGTTGAGGCACTCGTCTGTCTGCGTGATGTCCAGATCTCTGAATAAAAAGCCGGGCATGATCGCTAACTTTTAAGATCTCTAAAATCCCATCACATCAGCTATTTGATCTTGAATGTTCTTATTTCCTAATAGTTAAAGAAACATTAGAGGTGATTTGGCAAATAGATTGATGTATTTTCCATCAAAATTCCGATTGGGGTTTACACCGTTACTTACTAAGCTTTTCGGAATTTTAAGCCAAATAAATGTAATATTTTTTTTTTTTTTTTTTTCTCTTAGCTCTCAAACTTATAAAAATAGGATGTGGGAAAAATAAAGAAATAAAGAAAAATTTTGGGCTAATGAGTGCCTTTCACTAAGGGGAGTCCCCCATTTGAAGGATGTATGAGAAGGATATAAGGTGTGGTATGCCTAAAGGAGGCGGGTGGAATCAGGAAGGTAGTGAGAGTCTACCAAGGGTTGAGCCTAGGGGCACCTAAGCAATGGATTGTAGTCGGCCAGGCAAAGCCTGGCCCGCCCCGGCAGGGGCCTGGAATGAGTCAGCCTCTCGGCCGGAAGGTCGACCCTGCTTACACAGGTAGATGGGGTCATTGTGGCTTCGGTTGAGTCGGCCGGGAGATCGGCCACGATATCTCGGCTGGGTGTAGTTCGTTCAGTCATCGGGTTCAATGACGTCGATCATCCTCCAGTCTTCGGCGGTCCAGCAGTACTTCCATCTGACGGGCATTGGTGGTGGTTGAAGGTCGGAGAATAGCGGGTTGTGGCTATGTCTGAGTGAGTCAAAAAATTTGATGTGCCTTCTCTTAATAAAATCTTGAATGGTGAGCACTTCAAATTTTTTATGCATCTCGTCTGCCTTCATTCGGTCGAACGAGGTATGTTTGAGGGAGGTGCGGAGAACTCTGTTCTGAAATTGCTGGAGCGTTTGGAGAGTGTTAGGAGTGAGATACTTGAAGAGAGGGGTCCCATACATCAAAGCAGGTCTTAGGACGCTCTGGTATATCAGCAGCTTGAGGCGTACCGATAAAGCCGGGCTGTGAAGTAGGTGTCCGAGGCTGAAGAATTTCTTCCTAACACTCTTTAATTTCTTGCCGAGATGCGTTGTGAACGACAAGTGCCTACCGAGGGTAATCCCGAGGTAGCACAGCTTGTTGCTTACAGAGCACTCTTTGCCGTCTAAGACGAAGGATTTCGGGAGCTTCTTTTTTCCGGATTTGTAACTGAATATAATTCCTTGCGTCTTGGCCGGGTTGACTTGAATGTGGACGGCATCGAGTTTCTCGGCGATCCGTTGACTAGCGCTCTCAGCGAATTTCAGGGCTCTGGAGGGATTGATGCTAGTGCTGTGAACACCTATATCGTCTGCATACGCGGATACCTCGCAGATGTATGTATGTATGCAGATGTACATGTAATATATGTAGGAGTAGTGAGGATACTAATCCTTGGATTACCAGTTAATTGAGAGGCTAAGTGAATACTCGATAGAGAGTGGAGGCTAAGTTACTTACCATAGAGCTGTCAATATAACAATAGCTAGTTGCAATTCAGTGATGGATTAATCCCCGAAATCCCAGGGACAAGGGTGGGTGTAATGGTTGCTCTATCAATCAGTAGTCTTGCTAATGTTATAATTCGTAATTGAAATATGTTATAATTCGTATAATATATAATAAGAATATTACTTAGTTAGCATAGTTCCACCTATGCAAGAGAGTGATGGCTACTATTTTAATACAAATTACATTTTCAATGAACTAAGATACAAAATATAATAAAATAAACATGAATACGAAATTGGTAATCAATTTCAAAGCAGCAAGCGAAAAAGTTTTACCCTACTTTTATTGTGAATGTTTGTTTCCGGCATATTCGGATGTATGTTGAAGAATTATTATTAGTTTTATGTGGTTGTATTCTATTGTTTGTCGTATTTCGTAGGCACATTTATTGGCTCCAGGTATGTAACTGTCCTGGTTGAGCTGAGCTGCTTCATATTGCCCAAACAACGTTTGCTTTATAATATTATAACTGTCTTCCAGTTACATATATATCCACATATATGCATGTATGGGGCAAATTTGAGTCCACGGAGAATCTGTTGTGATTGACTGCGAAGTTTATGGCTGTGATTTTACTCATCCTTAGTTAGCTAATAGTAATTTTTTTTAAGATCGACGAGTAAATGTTATTTGATCGTCGATGAAATTTAAAGTTTCAAATTTCATCAGTAAGAAACAAAAAAGTTTTTGGAAATTTTTAAAATTTTTCTGTAAACGAGGCTAAAAATAAAACAAAAGTTTGTAAATAGATAAATATTAAAACCAATCAATAATAAAATAATAGAGCAATATTTGATTACTAGCTTTCAAAAACCCATATTTTTTTTGCTTTAACTTCATAGATTGGTTAGTTTATAAATAGAGATAAAAATAGGGTCGTTATTGTAACTAGCTTTGAGTTAATAAATTTTATATTTCCGGTTCGCAGATGACAGCACTTGGTCGTACCAGTGCATAGATGTTTAGCGATGACATAAACAGTCAGTTTAAAACATCTACTACTGTTTCAGCTGTGGAGGTATTTTTGCCCCGTTGTGTAGCCAAATACCATCTGCTCAAGACTTTCCAGTCACGCAGGTTTAGTGTAACCCTCCCGCCGCGATAGGACCACAGCTGAGGCAGTGCAAGGCTGGTACTGATTCGCCTGGACTGGCTCAGTAATGAGTGTAATGGGCACGTATGTTTTCAGAGTATGCAGTGTTGGAGCGAGTGGGAATAATGAATGGTAAAGAGGTCTGGAATAGGAGGGGTTTAAAGGTTCGTAAGAATGAGCAATGGTGTATATTAGGAGTTAGGCAGTTTCCAAGAGTAGCGATCGAACAAGAAAGAAACGGTGCAGTTTTGTGGGATAGAGAATAAAGATCAATGAAACATATCTTGGTATTCCGGGAGTACACTAAGATTTGAACTGAAGGATAATGTATATTTAAGGAGACCAATGAGAATTAATGGTTTTGAAATAAACGAAGGAAGTACGTACTGTCCATAGAAGGAAGGGGAGATTCACCCTAATTCATATTATAAATCACACAGTTTAATAAAAGATTTTCTAGATCCTAAGAAGAGAATATTATAGATTATTGTTTATAATTTAGGCAATAAAAGCAAATTATATAAAATTACATTATAAAAAAAAATACGATTTAGTCTTTATTTCATCCATGGAAACGTTAATTGATATAATTAAACAAAATATTGCTGCTAGTTATCATCAGATTATCTGGTGGATGTTTCTAGTTCTAAAGAACTCGGCAAATACAGAAAAAACAATGGTGTCGTAGAAAAATAAATAGAGTACTTCTATTCAAAAATGAAAGCCCACTGGTGAAAGAGAGAAATGCTCGAGATCCGACGTAATTTGATCGGAGGTCTTTGTGGGAGGTCTTTGTAGCTGAGAGCTCCCTGGCAAGTGGATTACAGCAGTTTGTCGAGCCAATGGCATACAGTCTTTTAGGTTTGTTTGAATCAGCGGTTCATCGATGGTCAATAGTCTTAGCCATGGGATAGGCCAGTTTATCCGAATACCACTTAACTTTACTGTTCAAAAGATTTATTATGATGGCAGTGAAGGCTTTCAAAAATGAACAAACAATCGAAAGTTCAACAACAACAACAAAAAAAAGACAATTATGAGCTAATTATAATTTTAACTATATTATATCGCTATATAGCTATATTATATATTGAAACCTACCTCATTTTTTACCATTTCTTTTTCTACTTTATTTGATCAATTTACCTTAACTAATTTGGCAGGTCCGTCATGAGATCTTTAATTCAAATTGTTTTATGTCTTTGACATAGGAATTTATCCCGATTGAATCGCCCGATCTCAAGGCTAATGTTGTAGTTATTAATAAATTGAGAAACTAGGAATTGTGAAATATATTCAAATAAAATGGTTATAACAAATAATTATAATTATATATAGTGCTGACAAAAAGTATAATAAAATATTCAATTCCTTTTAAATTAGGATATTTACTACTAATTACAAAAAACATGAAATTTGAGCTCAATTTCTTTTAATGGAGCCATAATAAAAAACAATATTAATATCACCCAATCGATGATCTTCCTTTTTATCCTAACAACGTTACTTCTGCTGTTGGTTCTTCTCCTCTCTTCCTGTTGGTGACCGCCAATTCGGGAGCTTGCTCTGGTTCGCTCTTCTAGACGGTTGGGCTAAGACTGACCGTTTGTCTCATCCCCACTCCTAGGAGCATAAGGGAAGATGCTTACCATCTGGTCACATCTGTGAAGGTTCCTGACCATGATATGCTCAAATATCATGAAGGTTACAATATATATATATATATATATATATATATATAATATGAGTTAATTATATTAGGACAAAATTTTCGTTCAACGGTAAAAAAAAAAGTGCAAAATCGCTTTCTCCTTATGTTTTGTAATTGTTTTAGGCGACCTTTCTAACTAATTTAGATTCAACCTTCAAGTACCACCTGCTCGTAAAGGTGTAAATAACAAGAAATAAGACAGGGGATGAGAATCTGGATATTGTTTTTAATTTATTCATCATGAAACATAATACAAGTTGTAAGTCGGAAAGATATGTTGGATTACTACAATAAATTGACTGATTGTTAATTGTTAATCGTATTTTTGTGTAGATGCTGCTAGAAAATGAACTAAAGCCATGGTAAAATTTAAAGACAACTAAAAGCGAATGATGTTTTGCATTGGATGATCTCAATCATACAGACATGCTCAGGAAATGGTATGGTCTTATATAGTCTCTTATTTTGGGCTTAGAGAAAATATCTTTCATCTTTTGAACAAAATTGAATTTAACAGAAAATGCCGAGAGAGCGTCTTTCCCCTATTGAAAACGTAAAAACGATACCGTACTGAAATAAGAGTTAAGTCGCATAAAATTATTCCTGTAGAGGGTTCTAAGCAAAGTTTTGTTCTTGCAAGTAATTTTATTACTAACGAAGTAGAAAGAGCTTGAAAATTACGGCTATTTAGCTCCATTTGTAATGCAGATATAAAAACTTTTCTCATTTTCCTTTGCGCGTAGCAGAAAAGAAACATTCCTGCAAAAAAAAATAATATAATTTTTCTCTTCTACTTCGGATAATTTGCTTTATTTAATGTTCCATTATTTCATTCTTACTGGTGGTTCGTATTTTTTTTTTGTCATTTCGATTTAATGCCAGAAACAACAGAAACTACGCTTTTCTACTAACCTTTTGTCAAAACACTTCATTTCATCAATCGCATCTTCATTGAAAGTCGCCATTGTAACGAATGTGTATTGCAGTGGGTCAAACTAAATGTTCTAATAGATGCAAGATTGAGTTGTAGAGAGATCTTCAGTCAAAGACATCGCCTGAAGGAGTGCACACTTGGGACAGCTGAGGTCACTAAGCATGTTTTGTTTTTTTGACTATGAAATAAATCCTTCGGATAGACAATTTTAGGTATGGCGATGGGGCCTCCAGGCAGCATCAAACGAGTTCTGTTATATCAAGTTAGCTATTTTGTGTATTAGGCATGAAAAGCGTCTGTGTTTCCTTCTTTATCAATCCCTTCCTTCTCATATATTAAGATATGTGTTTTTTATTGTCTAACATGTTTTTATTGTTGACTGGTATTTTGGTTAAGGAGGTTTATTAGGTTAGGAATTCTCTGTGTTACCCACCATGTTACGTTTGTCGCCACTAGAGGGTGGAACTAAGAGACCCTTTGATAGCGCAGGTGACCATAAGTAAGTACGAGACCATAACCAGCAAAGAAAGAGAGAGACAGATTATGCTAGTGTGAATCGATCCTTTTTTGCGTTTGCAGTGCATATAAGGTATTCTTCGTTATGAAGAAAGGCTGAATGCAGAAACATTAAGTAACAAATCCTTTCCTCTAATAACCCAATTCCAATTATCGTTGATGCAGGTTGCAGTTGTATATGCTAGGACCCCCCCCATTTCCCTTCCCTCCCCCCATATCACACATTTAATTGTAATTTCATGTTTTGTAAGTTGTTAAATGTTTCCGTTTTTTTATGCAGCTGCGTTACTTTTTCTTTTTTTTTTTGCTGTAAAACGATATAAATGACCAGTTACAGATATATATATTCCAACGTTAACCATATCATAATATCTGGTACTGAAGGCTATGCAATCTTCCGGGTCGAATCGACTCTACGAGTGACTGACTTCCTCCCTCATCCGATTTGCCTCAGATTAATATCATGGTAACTGACAGCCTTTGAAACAAGGTTCGTTTAAATATATCAGACATGTCATCACCACGGTGTATCCATACATTTGTCACTGACTCATGTAGAAGTAATGATTATTTATACTTTAACATGAAATGGAAAACTTGTATCCCGTAGAGCGATCCTGTCTCACAACTCAGTTTGATTATAGGTAGTGACTAACTGGTATTTTGTGTCTTGATGACATTTTATGCTTCTTAATTCTATGATATGTTTTATTTCACCTTATGAATACAGTTCACAAAATAAATTTTCATTTAAATTTGTTGTCCAATTTTCTGCAGTAACACTTTTGGTGGAGTATCTTCGATTTGTTCTGAACCAATAATAAAGTAAACTAAATATAGGTAGAAATAATGCCTACTAGGCAAATAATGACTAGTAGGGAAGTAATGGCTAGTAGGCAAGTAATGACTAGTAGGCAGATAGTGCCTAGTAGAATAATAATGACTAGTAGGCAAATAATGGCCAGTAGACAAATAATGACTAGTAGGCAAATAATGACTAGTAGGCACATAATGGCTAGTAGGCACATAATGGCTAGTAGGCACATAATGGCTAGTAGGCAAATAATGACTAGTAGGCAAATAATGACTAGTAGGCAACTAATGACTAGTAGGCAAATAATGACTAGTAGGCAAGTCATGGCTAGTAGGCACATAATTACTAGTAGGTAAATAATTACTAGTAGGCACATAATAGCTTGTAGGCAAGTAATGACTAGTAGGCACATAATGACTAGTAGGCAAATAATGACTAGTAGGCAACTAATGACTAGTAGGCAAATAATGACTAGTAGGCAAATAATGACTAGTAGGCAAGTCATGGCTAGTAGGCACATAATGACTAGTAGGGGAGTCATGGCTAGTAGGCGGTAGTAGAAGTGAAGGCTTAAGGCTGACGTCTTGAGGGTCAATCCCTTGCTAAAGATAGTAACATAGTATCTACGTTTGAGTAAAGTTTGTTCTCTCGAAAGTTTTGAAAGTTCTTCTGGAAATATTTTATAATGATGTAAAAAAAAAAAAAAATAACTTTTATATGAAATATCTTTTTTTTTTTTATTGTTTTATTGCTTCCGTAATTAACAGATAAACAGCCCCCTAATATGATCCCGAGTTCGAGTCCTGATTTATGTGTATTGTTTTTGTGGCTGTTAATTATTAATTATTTTTTAACATTGAATTCATATATGGGCGGCTTCGGATAGCGAGAGGGCGGAGGAATTTTCACTGCATCTTTCCCATACTTTCACTCCTCATCTTACTCCTCAAAACAATAATCACCGTCCAACTGTTGAAGATTTCCTCACTTCACCTATCCCTCTCTCACTACCACCAAAAGCCGTTAACCCCTCCGAGGTTAAATATCTTCTGAAAAAATTACCTTACCGAAAATCTCCAGGATATGATCTCCTTACTCCTCGAATCCTCCAACAACTTCCTCCTAAAGCCATAATCTTCCTAACCTATATATATAATTGCATTATCCAAACGACGCACTTTCCTCTCCTCTGGAAACATTCCATTATTGTCTTATTCGCCAAACCACCCAATGACGCCTCATCTTACCGTCCAATTAGCCTACTCCCTATCCTCTCAAAAATATTTGAAAAACTCCTATTAAAACGCCTACTTCCAATTGTTGAATCCAAAAACCTTTACCCTACTCATCAGTTTGGTTTCCGCCAACGACATTCCACAGCTCAACAAGGCCTTCGCGTTGTTGATCACATATCCTCCGCCCTTGAAACCAAACAGTATTCCACTGCTGCCTTTCTGGACATAGCTCAAGCTTTTGACAGGGTCTGGCACGCAGGCTTGCTTTACAAGCTCAAAGGATATTTACCGCAAACCCTATTCCTAATCCTACAATCCTACCTTTCAAACCGTTTCTTCCAAGTCCGCTGTGGTTTAGAATATTCTAACTACTATCCCATTAAAGCAGGAGTTCCACAGGGCAGCGTCCTGGGTCCCACCCTCTATAATCTATACACCGCTGATGTCCCCTCTACCACCAATACCTTCTTGGCAACATTCGCAGACGACACTGCAGTCCTGTCAACCCATCCAGACCCTGATATAGCATCCCAAAACCTTCAAAAACACCTCGACGAGATCGAGTATTGGTGCAACCAATGGCGAATCAAAGTCAATGAAGGAAAATGTTCCCACATAACCTTTACTCTCTGCCGCAAGTCCTGTCCACCAGTCTTTTTAAATTCAATTCTTCTCCCTATGTCTGAGACAGTACGGTATTTAGGCTTCCATCTCGACAAAAGACTGACATGGAACCCACACACGAGGCTAAAAAGACAAGAACTAAACAGACGATTTGGACAACTTTACAGACTACTTCGAAGGACATCCCACCTCTCAATAGAAAACAAACTACTTATTTACAAGGTTATACTTAAGCCAATCTGGACATACGGAATAGAGCTATGGGGGACAGCAAAAAAGTTGAACATCAAGCGTATCCAATCCTTTCAATCAAAAGTCCTAAGAACAATAGTAAATGCCCCTTATTACGTCAGCAACAAAACCCTTCACAATGATCTGAATATACCCTATATTTTGAACTCATCCCTTCCAAGTTCATAAAATTCCATAGTAACCTATCCAACCACCCTAATTCCCTAGCACAGTCATTGCACTGCACCACTCACCCCTATAATCCTTTTCGGAGATTAAAACGGCAGTGGCCTCGTGACCTGCTATAACTAATTGATAGTGGGAGTTCTGGCAATGGCCAGTTCCTCTAATCATGTTCTGAGCGTCTGTTGCTCTCGTGCTCTTGGTCAGCCTCCGCTGGCTCTTATCCAGTGACGCGGCTGACGTAGGAGCATGGGGGACTCCCCAAGACTCCGCTTCCTCCTTCGCATGCGAGGGAGGTGACCCTTGTGGACTTGGGGGGCCTCTGGGCTGTTTGTAAATATTGTATGAATGAGCGAGTGAATGATGAATTGTAAATATAGTATGAATGATGACATTTATCTCAATTACTCATTGCCTAATAAAAGGCAGATTGTAATTTTATCTTAATAAAATTGATGATTAATCCAGAATTCATATAACTAAGAATAGCGTTGTATGTATGCTTGAGAATATAAAAATAAATAACAGATAATTAATAATTGTATTCCTTTTGAAGAATTTATGTATTATAAAAATTAATGTCGAGTAGGTGTTCACGATTCTCATAATCTCTTTTTAGTTAAAGTTTATTTTTATTTTGTACTTCTCTTTATTTGCGTTTAAGCCTGCGAGATGTGTAGGTGTGTTCTCGCGTAATTTACTCGCGCGGGGAAGTGCCTCTCTCATTTCCTTCCTCCTCTTCCTCACTTTGTCTCATATTAGTCAGTCAAAGAATGACAGCCCTACAGATAGTCTTAATTGAGGTCACCGCGAGGCAGCCCTGCATGAAGTACCTCGGCCTTGGTGACTTATTTTGGTCTGTGGACCGATTTAACACATTATCTTCTGAATGGACCAAAGTATATCTCGAGGTAAGTCTCCCTCAGCTAGGTTATTGAATATATTTTTATTTCTGGAATTAGACATTTAATAGACTTTAAATATTTAACATTTTTTTTTCTTTAGCTAGTTAGAATTTGTATTTAATTAATACAAGGTTAGTTTTATTAATCGTTGATACCGGGTGGCTTTTTTTCTTTTCGTTTATCAGTAACTATTTTATGTATCAATATATATATATATATATATATATATATATCATTTATGGTTACTGGCAGTGCAAGTGTTCAATTTATAAACCATCCTTTTATACAGTACACAATTTTTAATTTAGCTCTAATATTACGTTTAATTTCAATTTTAATTTACTTTCCTTTTAGTTTGAAGTGGTCCGCAATCACGTATAATTTTCTGAATAAACAATTAGGTCAAAAAAAAAAAAAACGTTATTCAAAGTGTATATTTTTGTATTTATAATTGGCTGAGAGGCTCAGAGAGTGAGATACAGTCTAAACAAGTTAGCAAGAAATATTGACAGTTAGAATTATTTATGGTATCGTAAAATATATATATTAATCAGAGCCCTTTTTCTTAAAGGAAAATCTTAATGAAAAGCCAGCGAAGGTTTACCTTTGTAACTGCCTAAGGTATCAAATCCCTCATTAAAAACATCCAGCCCTTTCCACCAAAGCCTCCTTGCTAAAAGACATGCCACTCTTCCAATTCACCGACTTATTAGTTACTTTGTTTATTTAGCCAACACAGCTTCGTCCGTAAATTGCCGGTCTAATCTCTCGATTAATAAAACCATCTCCCAGCTAATAATTAATACAGAACGTATTAATCACACAGCGCCGTTGTTTCTAATAGAATATAATCATTCCCTGCTTAGGTAATTCACAACTCGAAATATTCATACTTGTTCCTGAGCCCGCAGTGGGTGGCTCTACGCCCGTTTAGGTACGTCGCGATCGTCTTTAACCTTATGCTCTCAGATTAGCTACATAAAAATGTTGATGGTATTTCCATTATAAATCGGAAAGTGTTGATAAATTTCTAGGTGGAATGCCATTGGGGTAAGTATGAAAAAGATTATAAGATTTCTTAAGACTTTATGAAGCAACAGCAGAACCTCGTTAATCCGACCTCAACGGGACCAGGGGGGAGGTCGTACTAATACGTGTTTTAAACATTTTTTTTTATATATCGAATTCTTTTTCACGGTTCAAAACAATTTAACTTCACCAGACAAGGTTCGAAATAACTTAAAATAATTATCTATGAAATGACCAGAGAATGTTTCAATTGAATTACAATTTTCGAAGAAATCCTCATAGGGAACCCGGGATTTGGAGAATCCCGTGAAGGAGAACCAGGAGGGTCTTGTGATTTTTCCCTTTATGGCTGAGGGCATATTGAAGAAGACGGGAAAATAGTTTCAAACATGTTCAAAAGAACATATTTTTTAACGTTAATACTCCACACTTCGATGCCAATTTGTTTTGTTTTTTTTATTTAAGTTTTAGTTATTTACATTTTTTGTGTTATTTAAAGGGTGTTTTTTAATAGCCGAAATAGTTGACCAAAAGATATAATGAAATTTTTTTTTGTTTTTTTACAACCGTTCAATGTTAAAATGGGAAATTTGTGTTTGCCCCAATGGGAAAATGAATTTAATTTTGTTGATTTATAGATTTTTAATCAATTGAAACAAGTTTCTTTTCTGTTACTAATTATGGCATTAAATTGTAATCCTGTATATGTACAACTGAGTGAAATATTCTATAATATGATTGTATTGCAATATCATTAATTATAATTGTATTTATCTATAACTTGTGTGATGTCGAAGAATTGGCGTATGAGATTACTCAACAGACGGACAATACTCATGTATATGAAATGTTATTTAGTTTCTTTTGTTATACATATGCTCGTTCCGTGTTACACCACTCGTTTCTACACCCCTTGTATTGCAATATCATTAATTATAATTGTATTTATCTATAACTTGTGTGATGTCGAAGAATTGGCGTATGAGATTACTCAACAGACGGACAATACTCATGTATATGAAATGTTATTTAGTTTCTTTTGTTATACATATGCTCGTTCCGTGTTACACCACTCGTTTCTACACCCCTTGTATTGCAATATCATTAATTATAATTGTATTTATCTATAACTTGTGTGATGTCGAAGAATTGGCGTATGAGATTACTCAACAGACGGACAATACTCATGTATATGAAATGTTATTTAGTTTCTTTTGTTATACATATGCTCGTTCCGTGTTACACCACTCGTTTCTACACCCCTTGTATTGCAATATCATTAATTATAATTGTATTTATCTATAACTTGTGTGATGTCGAAGAATTGGCGTATGAGATTACTCAACAGACGGACAATACTCATGTATATGAAATGTTATTTAGTTTCTTTTGTTATACATATGCTCGTTCCGTGTTACACCACTCGTTTCTACACCCCTGGTTTTTTCAAAACAGAATCGGATTTATGAGGATATTCCTAAATAAAGTGCAGCTGTTCTAAGCGACTCCCCAGAACTCCGTTTATTTCTTAAGTGGTTTTGATAAGTTGATTGCGTATCACACTAAAGAATTATGCCATTTGCTACAAAAGTAAAGTATTTATTTTATAAATAATATATGTCTTTTAGAGAAAATAAGTCATTTTTAATCATTGAAGCTCTATTATTGAAAAGTCCACCAGTAAAATCCTTTTTCGATAAAAATTTTAGAGCAGCACTTAGCGGTGCGTCCATAAAAAGGCCATATTCTAGATCCTAAAGCCAGGACAAGAGCACATTAAACCTCTTCAGATTTACTCAACCCTTAACCATTTTGGCACTTATAAAATAATCTTTTGGGTTAAGATTTATAGGGAAAATTTAGTATTTACACTTTGATAATATCATATGGCACAGTGAGATTATTAGAGACTACATGACAAGTTTAGGATTAAAATTACTTTTTTACTATGTCTATGTTTTATCTATTTTTAGGACATGTTAAATACTAGTCAATGCCTCAAAAGGGTTACCTTCTACTCCATCATGATTATTTATAAAAGTATTTATAACAGATAAGAAATAATTCTGATGTAAAACAACGATTACGACACTAAGGTAAAGATAAAACGTACAAAATAAATTCTTGGAAACTAAGTGGTCAATTATTACCACGACGATCAGAGACCGGTGTACTTTTAGTACCGAATCTCATTTAAACATCTGACTAAGTACGGAGTCTAGTGTGCCTGTATGTTTTCGAAACAGGTAGTGAGAAACTCGTTCCTCAAACATTTGCTGGTATAATTCCCCCGGTCTCTACTGGTCGTGGTTGGATTACAAATAGCAAGGATTTAGCAAGGAATATGAGAAAGACACTTCCAACTCTCTATCAGGACCCTCGGGCAATATATTCTAACTATAAGCTGAGGTTGACAGTATTGCAGTCACACATCTTTAACCAGTAAGCCTTCACCCTTGAAACAGGTTGGTGGTATTAGAAGTTTGGCTTTGATATTTACAGACATGTCACGCAATGAACAGATCGGTGCTAGGCTATTGAAACTGGTTTATTGTGATAAAATTACAATCTGAATTATTGGGAAATGAGTAATTGCGATAAATGTTCTCATTCATACAATATTTACAATTTTCATTCACTCGCTCATTCGAACAGTATTTAAAAACAGCCCAGAGACGTCCCAAATCCACATGGCTGTCCCCACCCTCACATGTAAAGAAGAAGCGGAGTCCTGTGAAGTCCTCCATGGTCCTTCACATGCCGCATCACTGGATACGAGCCAGTGGAGGCTGACCAAGAGCTCGAGAGCCACAGACGCTCAGGACATGATTGGATAAACTGCCCAGAACCATTGCCAGAACTCCCACTGTCATGTATTTGTATCAGGTCAAAAGGCCACTTCCGCTTTAGTCTCCGAGGAGGAATATAGGGATGAGTGGCGCAGTGTAATGGCTGCTAGGGAATTAGGGTAGTTGGATAGGTTACTATGGGATTTCATGAACTTTAAAGGGATGAGTTCAAGACTGTAGGGCATATTAAGATCGTTATGAAGGGTTTTGTAGCTGACGTAATAAGTGGCATTAACTTTTGATTGAAAGGATTGGATATGCTTGAAGTTCGACTTTTTTGCTGTCCCTCATAGCTCTATTCCGTATGTCCAGATTGGCTTGAGTATAACTTTGTAGATTAGTAATTTCTTTTATATTGAGAGATTGGATGTCCTTTGAAGTAGTCTGTTCAGTTGTCCAAATCGCCTGTTTAGTTCTTGTATTTTTAGCCTCGTATGTGGGTTCCAGGTCAGTCGTTTGTCGAGATGGAAGCCTAAGTACCGTACTAACTCGGATAAAGGTAGAGAGATGGAATTAAAAGAAACTAGTGGACAAGACTTGCAGCAGAGGGTAAAGGTAATGTGGGAACATTTTTCTTCACTAAGTTTTATCCGCCATTGGTTGCACCAATACTCGATCTCATCAAGGTCTATTGAAGGTAGTGGGATGCAATCTCGATGTCTTGTAGGGATGACAGCGTCATAAGCAAATGCTGCCAAGAAGGTACTGGGGGTTGAGGGGACATCAGCGGTGTATAGATTATAGAGGATAGGACCTAGAGCACTGCCCTGTGGCACTCCTGCTTTTATGGGATAGCAGTTAAAATATTCTAAACCACAGCGCTTCAAGGTATAATGTTATTAAAGTATATTACATAAAAATAAATATTTTTTAAAAAGGGCTTATTATCTAATATCAGTCTAAATGATGATTGTATGGATGACCATTGCCTTTTATGTATGAGTGTAGAGTGTAAAAAGTCTGTAGACATATATATAAAATTTATGAATATATTTTTGAAAACCGGATAATAAATAAAAATATGAACGCGATACCTTTTAATTATGTGTTGCGCTACGGATTTTGTTTTTACATGTATTTTCTGATAAGATTGCGTAAGCACTGAATCGCCTATATGCTTCTTCTCGAAGACCGGATGTTGCACCTGATATATACTCGTTAGCAGAGAAGAAGTTTTATTCTCGAGGCGAATTTCTGCTGGCTCATTAAGAGAGGGCTATCTCAAAGCGCTGAGAAACCCTCCGACCTCAGAAAAGCCTCTGTAATGAGCCCGCACAAAATTCAACTGAAGAGTAACATTTTTCCCGGGGTAAAAACAAACAAAGACTCTCCATCAGAGATAAATATCAGTTAGAACAGCGGGGGGGGGATCCAGTTTTTTCACTTTACTAATTATAATGAAATAGACTAATTTGAGAACATCTCAGTACACAAAAACGGCTTTTCATTCCCGGTCTAAGCATTATTAATTAAAACTTGACGAGGAAGTTACAAATGTACTGATGAACTTAGTCGATGTTTGCCTCAACCTCGTTTCCAAGTCTTTCAGAAGGAGTGTTATTGATTCGAAACGGATCCGATGAGGCAATCAGATTATCGAAGGGTTCTCATTTCATATAACTGCGACCTGGAAAGTTATCGATGATTTTCATTTGATACTTGTACTCCCTTCCACACTAGCAAGTAGTATTGAATGGACCTCATATGGATAGATTATTTTCTGTGTAAGCTAGCACTGTGGGGCTGTTTTACAATAAGAAAACAGTCTTAATCTTATATCTAAAAAAAATTTGATTAAGGATTTGACTTCCCTAAACTCAAGACATTAACCTACAAAATGATATACCCTTCAATATATTAGTAGATATATTGACCCTCCGTTAGGTACGCACTGACCAACAGGCAATATAAGTTCATCATTTTCCCACTAGGGCGGTGTTCGTGGCTAACCACATTGCCATTTCAATACAGTTGGATCGGTGCTGTCCTCCATGCACAGAATAATTGTTTTCCTAAATTAAATTTAGGTTTGACTTCCAATTGATTTCCAGCTATAAGATGTACACTGGATTATTTTTACGAATATTTCAAAAACATTTCCTCCCTTCCCTTATTTATTTTTCAAAAATACCAATTTACGATAAAAAATATGTTCAATTTACTCAAACTAATTTATATTATACGAGGAATTTGGTTGTGAACCCGGTTGTATACATTTTAACAAATTTTTTGGGGAGTGATCACAAACCATTTCCATTTTTAAGAAAATTAAATTACAAAAAAATGTCATTTTTATTTTAGCTTGATTCGTTACAAATAATCGTGAAACGACAATACTGATATTAAAAATTTCTAAAAATTAAAAAAAATAAAATATAGATGTAACCGAATCCACTGCAGTGTCAATCACCACCCTCACTTTTCCCCTTACTCTAGCATCGGTGTTCTGCCCTCCCAATAAATCCTTTCCCGATTCCCAATTCATCTCCTTTCTAGACTCCATCGGGCATCGTTTCCTTGTGGGTGGGGACTTTAATGCAAAGCATCAACACTGGGGCTCAAGATCCACAAATACAAGAGGACGTGCTTTGCTGTCTGCACTCACACGGAGACATTGCTCCACTATCTCTCCTGACACATCCACCTATTGGCCATTAGATCCCAACCGAAATCCAGATCTCCTTGACTTTTTCTTCTACAATAGTTTAGGAACACTAAACTATTCACTCAAGCGCCTCGATGACCTTTCCTCCGATCATAGCCCTTTATTATTAACCATTTCCCTAAGACCAATTCACAAACTGCCTCCTCCTTCATTCATTAGGGGCCCAGTTGACTGGGACCACTTCCGCCAGATTCTTACAGACTCTGTAGACCTCAAAGTACCTCTGAAAACATCCCAAGATCTAGATGATGCAGTGCATTCCTTCACTACTCTGATCCAGGGGTCGGCTTGGGAGGCATCGTCACCCAAAAATCCACAATCATAATCGTTTACCTCAGCATCTCAAAGATCTAATCAAATCCAAACACCGCTCTAGAAAAGTGTGGCAAAGATCCTGGCATCCTGCTGATCGCCGCTCGTACAATCAGTACTGATTGGTAAAGCGGCGATTGGCATCCTTCCGTTCTGATTCTTTCAATTCCTACCTCTCCTCTCTGTCTACCAGGGATAACTCCTTGTGGAATGTAACCAAAAAACTCCTAAAGTATCAACCTGTTACACATCCACTCCGTCGTGATGATGGGTCCTGGGCGGCTTCGGATGGGGATAGGTCGGAGGAATTTGCTCTGCATCTTACCCATACTTTCATACCTCACCTTTCCCATCAAAAGCCGTTAATCCCTCTTAGGTTCTTCTGAAAAACTTACCTTATGACATTCCATTATTGTCCTATTCGCCAAACCCGGTAAACCACCCAATGACGCCTCATCTTACCGTCCAATTAGCCTACTCCCTATCCTCTCAAAAATATTTGAGAAACTCCTACTAAAACGTCTTCTTCCAATTGTTGAATCCAAAAACCTTTTTCCCACACACCAGTTTGGTTTCCGCCAACGACATTCCACTGCTCAACAAGGCCTTCGCGTTGTTGATCACATCTCCTCAGCCCTTGAAACCAAAAAGTATTGCACTGCTGCCTTTCTTGATATAGCTCAAGCTTTTGACAGGGTTTGGCACGCAGGTTTGCTCTACAAGCTCAAAAGACATTTACCACAGACCCTTATCCTAATCCTACAGTCCTAGCTTTCAAACCACTTCTTCCAAGTCCGCTGTGGTTTAGAATACTCTAACTACTATCCCATAAATGCAGGAGTTCCTCAGGGCAGTGTCCTAGGCCCCATCCTCTATAACCTATACACCGCTGATGTCCCCTCTACTTCCAATACCTTCTTGGCCACATTTGCAGATGACACTGCAGTCTTGTCATCCCACCCAGACCCCGACATAGCATCCCATAACCTTCAAAAACACCTTGACGAGATCGAGTATTGGTGCATTCAATGGCGGATCCTAGTTAATGAAGCAAAATGCTCCCACATTACCTTCACCCTTTGTCGCAAGACTTGTCCACTAGTTTAATTTAATTCTATTCCTCTCCCTGTAACCGAGACAGTACGGTACTTAGGCTTCCATCTCGACAAACGACTGACCTGGAACCCACATACGAGACTAAAAAGACAAGAACTAAACAGACGCTTTGGACAACTGTACAGACTACTTCAAAGGACATCCCATCTCTCAATAGAAAATAAACTACTAATCTACAAAGTTATACCTAAACCAATCTGGACATACAGAATAGAGCTATGGGGGACAGCAAAAAATTCGAACATCAAGCGTATCCAATCCTTTCAATCCAAAGTCCTGAGAACAATAGTAAATGCCCCTTATTATGTCAGCAACAAAACCCTTCATAACGACCTTAATATACCCTACATTCTGGAACTCATCCCTTCCAAGTTTATGAAATTCCACAGTAGCCTTTCTAACCACCCTAATCCTGTAGCACAGTCTTTGCACTGCGCCACTTATCCCTATAATCCTCCTCGGAGACTGAAATGGCAGTGGCCTCGTGACCTGCTATAATCGCGTGACAGTGTGAGTCCTGGCAATGGCCAGTTTCTCCAATCATGTCCTATTGTATGAATGAGCGAGTGAATGATGACTGTAAATATGGTATGAATGAGATCATTTATCTGTATTATTATTGCCTTATAAAAGGCAGATTGTAATTATTGCACAATAAATTGTTTCAAGTACATGTAACCGGTTTAAAGCCCTAACGCCTCATTTATATAATTATTAATCCAATATATGTAATTTTTTTAACTACCCGTAAGAGCACAAATTATAATTAGTATTAAATGCTTGAGCTTGTGGCTGATCTACAGTGACATTAATAATAATATGTTGCTTCAGGTGTAATAAGTGATTACTATTATAAACATGGAGAATAGAATTAAAATTTGGTTAAAGGCGCTCATGGTTTGTAAATAATAACCATTCATAAGTAGTCATTTACTGTTTTGCGGTATCATTCAATCTACTTTGACTGACGATAGAACTGAAAGCGATGTTTGATTTGAAAAGAAAAAAAAATTAGGGAATGCGCTACATGGCTAAATAAGTTCAAAATTTTGTTCAAATATCGGTTATTGTTTGCAAAAATAAGCATTCTTTAGTAGCCATTTACTGTTCAGCTGAATTGTTCAACCGACTTTTGATTGATGATAAATATTGAAAGGGTTTGTTTGATTGTGATATATTGATTGTGGAATGTGACACATGCAAAAAAAAAAAAAACCGTTTCGTTAAAAGGGCGCTTATGGTTTTCAAAAAATAAGCATTTGTACGTCATTCAATGTTCTTTTGAATGACGATAACATTGAAAGTATTTGTTTGATATGAATAACACTTTATGGGAATATGCTACTACAAACACGGCTACATAAGTGTAATATTTTGTTCAAATAACGCTTATTGTTTAAAAAAAATAAGCATTCTTACGCAGTCATTCAATATTCTGCCGTACCATTTAACCCACTTTTGAATGACGATAAAGTGCTTGTTTGATCTGAATAACACTTTATGGGAATATGCTACTACAAACATAGCTACATAAGTGTAAAATTATGTTCAAATATTGCTTGTTTTCAAAAAAATAAACATTTGTACGTAGTCATTCAATGTTTTTCTGTACCATTGAATCCACTTTTGAATGATCATAATAGTAATTTTAATGTAATTTAAGCCATGTTATATGTATACTATAATATATGTATAAATTCCATTCAAATTTCGCTTTTATTTTGCAAAATACAAAAACAAACAAGGTTCATTTGGTAAGATGCCATCTAGAACTGCAATCTACGCAGGGAAAGGCACGTTGAAGTAGTCAAGATTCGCAACTAGCAGAAGATTTAAGTTGTGTTTGAGCCGTCTGGTCTGAACTAATTACACTTCAAAGCATCATTTACAGTAGTTGCTTTTTGCAAGCTAGGAATTGCGGGAAATATGCCTGATGTTTCAGATAACACTTTCATTTTCCATAGAGAGAACTGTGATTTTCCATTTTTTGTTTGGGCGTGGAAACCACTAACACTCAAGCCGTAAGTTATTTATACACTTCCGAAAAAAAACAAAATACTATTTTAGCCTTTAGTAGACCTGGGACTGATATTATTTTCGTCTGAAAGTAGCTTTTAACCGGAAGAACTCTTCATTATCTGACCAACTTTCTGAATTGTAAATTTTATGCCAGCATTTTTTTCAAAAAAAGGATTTGATTTAAATTAATTCCTAATAGAGAAATAGCTTGCTACCAAATGGGACATAACTGTATGAAAAACGGATTATTTAATGAATGCCGTAGCTACAATAATGGAATCATATGATGTCCCTTGTATGCTTGCAATGGTCTCGTGTATCAGATAAAAACGAACATGTCATTTGTAAAGATATTCCATTCATAATAGCATTTTATTCAGTTACATTATGTCATCAAAATAAAAGGGTTCTTCTGGCTTCAAGTTCATAAACTTGTAAAACAGCTTGTTTGATTATTCATTTTTCCACTTAGTTTTTTTCTTGTTTCTTTATAATAATTGATTAATAAAAATAATAACAAGAGTTCCACAATTTGAAAAGTGAAATTTTGAAGTTCACATTTTTAGGTTAATCGGTGAAGTCAATTACTCTACAGCGATAAATATGGGAAATAAAAACCTGACATCTGACAGACATATACGTGAAGGGAAGAAACTGAAATTTTCGTATTGTGGCACTTTTCTTCCAAATGAATGGTATGATATATGCATGTAGCTTGCCTATTTTATATATGCTGTTTATGACTTCATACATATATGGTGAAGAGGGAGCATTTTGCAATATAACAGAAATAGTTTTCACTACCATTTCATGATAGAGTAGACCTATTGGTTAACTTGAAACATACTGAACATGTTGCCTTTTTATAAGTTAAATAGTGAATACAGATATTTTGATAGATGATTCGGAAAAGATCTCAATAATGTTACAGTAAAAAAAAAAAAGTTAGGCAAACGCTTCTGGAAAAGTTCTGTGGACGGAATATCAGAAAAAATTGGACATCTAAAATAAGAAAAGAGTGATAAATATGTTTATGTTGTACAGCAAGAAAAACTCGTGTAGAAAAGCTCAGTTAGGAAGAGTCTCGATTCTGCAAGCCTGTTCATTCGTTGGCTAATATTTTTAAAAACATGCAATTGCTTTTTAGGCTCTGTGTAATGATTTAAATAAAAAAATATATAAATAAATAACATCCAAACGGGCCCTCTAAAGTGGGGTACTCTGACTCAAGTGATGACCTTCCAAATAGTGGGTCAACAATATCATGTGGGGTTAATAAATATGCTCTTCTTTTGCATGTGTGTGTATTCATGAGATACTTGAAAATGGCGGTATGACCACCGAAAATGATCGTATCATTGTAAATTAAATTTTGGGCAGGCCAAAGAGAGATGTATACTAATTAATATGACCAGTCCACAACCAGCCTTCCAACGCAATCCTGCAATGTCGTCCACCATTAGACAGGATAGCTCGATTGGTTGAGCTTCCGACTAGGTATTGGGTTCGAGCCCTAAACTTGCGAGTATTTTTTTCTTAAACTGTTACTTATTAATAATTATAAATAATAATGGGTCCATTTAAACAATAAAACGTTCTCGTTTATATAAAATTGTATAAATTCTTTCTTTCTCATTCGTATAGTTTTAATTTTGATTATCATAAATTTCACTTCCTTACTGCTTGTCTTACATAATGATAACCCTGTAGGATAAATCCTTTTTCTAGGTTGTTGTTGATTGCTTTTAGAGGAATATTTAAAGGATCCATTCCCAAGAGAAGGTTCCTTTTGTAAAGAGGTTCCGCACTCAGCCAACAGTGAAAAACACTCAATATTTGCTCACATGTGTTGACTTTGATCGGAACCACCAGTGTATACTGATGCTCAGTCACTTGTGAACATGGCGGAGGAGTATAAAATTACTATTTTCTACAATAGAGGACCCATTTGTTTGGCTATTATCTAATTCTAGTGTGGTAACAGCCCGATAAAGACACAGAACACATTTTACTGACTATAATTAAAGAATGGTTGTTTATAATAATTATGTAACACCGTTCAGTTTTCGTTCACAAGTGAATATGATCATACCGCACACAGAATATGCTTTAGCCCTCAATTTGTATTCTCCCTGTCAAGCAGTTATCAACACTTCATGAAAATTATCATTTTTAGAATTTTTGAAAAATTTGGGGTATGCAATGTACAATTTAACCATTGACAAAGATTTATGAAGCGTATTTAAACAGAAAAAAATGTTGAATGAAAATCATAATAATGTTATTTTGACAAATAATTTACAATAATTATAGATATAATGACATATACTTATAATTACGTGGTGCAGTTACCTGATGATTGGAAACACATTTTGGATGGGCAGTTTGTGTGGATGGTCACTATTAGAATTATTTTCACTCTGCTCGCCATGTTCCCATTTCTGTTATTTTTATTTGTTTGTTTTCTTTGCTATTCTTTATCATGTCAGATTAAACGAATTATCATGTGGAGGCATAAGAAGGGAAATTCTCTTAGACGCAAGCCGGCCGGCCATTGATGTAAGTCAGTAAGTCAATGACAGCTCGTACCTGTACAGGTACTAATTAAATGCTAGAAAGAGGAATTCATCACTGTATATATATTTTAAACCTTTAAAAGTAATGTCTTGTGGAGTTTCTAGGTTTATTGTAACTGAGCGAGACACGCACACCAGACTTGTAACTGAGTATAATCAGTTATTATCGCAAAAACAGTTATTAAACGAGCACTCTTGTTTACACATTCAGAGAAATAATGAGCAACTGTATGAGAGGGGATTCAGAGCTTCCGATGCACAAAATTGCGCAACGCATTGCGCAACTTTGAATTCTAATTCTTTGGTATTACTCAGCTTAAAAACATTGAAACATGCAATTCAATGCGTCTTTTGTCTGCAAATGTGTTGAATTACATATACTATAGCCCTTGTAAAAATAATCCATTTTTTTATGATATGAATAAATTTATATTGCATTACGATTTATGGCAATAGGTCGTTAGTTGAAATTTCCCGGTTAGAAAATGTATAAAATAAAGACAATAAAAAAAAAAGAAAGAAAGTTGAACAGTTAATATCGATTTGCTGAATTATTAGTGATCTCATCATTTTTTTAAAATGTTTTCCATGACCAAAGAGGCAATTTATAATATGATATATTGTATTATGATATGATATATTATGAGTAGATAGTAGAAATGAAAATTAATTATGATTTTTCTTTGTATAATATATGTTACCTAAAATTAAAGATTACCTAAATATGAAAGATCCTTTTTCACTAGCTGTAAAGAATTAAGCGAAAACTCCTGTCTGACTTGAATAAACTTCAGAAGGAAATGGCGACCTGAGCATTCGGCCACGGATTTAGGACCTAGTAGGACCTTTATCACTTTGTCCAATGCTTACAACCGAAGGTAAATAGTTAAACCAAAAAGTAAGAAACAAGACTAGGCACATTGTACACCCTACCACCTGTACTTCAGGTAGAATCAAGCAGGCCTATTTAAACTATGTAAAACACTGATCTGGAGGTGATTCCTCAACCTCTCCCACACAATCCATACCTGTAACTTTCCATTACACGCATGTATAATGTATTTTCACCTACAGCCGCTGATGTTAGTTGTTTTTGTTGATAAATCTTTAATGCTCTTAGATCGTTAATTAATGGTTTAGTTCCGATAAATATTGGACGAACCTAGTCTATCACATTCTTAATGGTCATTAGTAGCGGTCTGTGATTGCATTGTTGTCTATAAATAGTGTTCACGCCAATGCAATGTCATTCTGGGTCATGGTCACACGCCACTGGATGGGGGGGGGGGGTAGATTAGGCATGTCTAATCTTATCAGTCCGAGTAATAGTTGGTAGCCATCCTATAATTATCTATTCATTATTTATTATCTATAACTTATATAATTACCCTCCTTTAATGATAAATATATCGGGAGCCTTAGTATTGTTTTTCCCGTTGAATAGCCTTGTTTCTATAGCACTTGAAGGTGGTGTTGTGCTAAGCGCAAACAACGAGAATTCACGACTACACTGGTAGAGGTACTAGACCAGGTGAGTGGATTCTTTCACTATCTCCCCGGTGTGGCAAGATTTTGACAATCCATTTATTGTGGTATTGGGTATTTTGGTGTGTATATACCATCCAGTTGATTTGTTCAGTTCGGGCCGGATTTTGTCGAGCCAGCAAGGGTCTGTGCCCCAGATGAAGTTTCTAGTGTCTCCCAGTAGAGCGCTGGTCGTTCGCCTTTTGGCTGTGTTATAGGTTTACCTCTGTGGAAGTTTACAAATACTATATTTGATACTCGCCTCCATTCCTATTAAAAAATGCCGATGACAACGGTTCAGAAGGAATGGTTGGAGGTTTTGCTATCTCGGAGTGAAAAATCTTCTCCAAATTAAAGGTATTACATAACACTTCGAAGCCCTTTCAAAAAATAACTTTTCTATTTTTAAAGTTTGCTACCATGCCCTCGAGGATCAGGGGTGTACAAACCATTTGATGTGGTTTCGAGGAGATCGATATGTTAAGTGCCTCTTTAGGGAAAAATGATGTTGATATAAAATCTAACACAATGGGCCTTCAACGAATTGTATTTTTTCATACAGGGAGTAGCTGGAAAACACCCGAATAAATTGTCAACATCATGGTTCTTCTACACATTTGGATTTGTTTCTGTTTCTATAGAGATAATATTTGCTGATATGCTATATTAACTATCCCTAATTTAATGCTGTTTATTTGTTTGTGTGTGGGCTTAAACAAACTTCAGTCTGACAGACGATTTGCATTTGAGAGCGAGTAAAAAGACTTAGATTTTCCTTCTTTAACAAGATGATTTCCTTCATTGAATCGAAGTTTAATTTCACCATTTTGTTCTAAAATATCAAATAGTCAGTTTCAACCAAGCCTAAATACAGAATGATTAGTTCATGCTCTACTTGTGTTGATAATTGTCCTGTTTGTTATCAAGCTCTTAAGATTACTTATTGTAATAAATTTTTGAAGATGTCACCATATCAACGTCACTAAGTTGTTAAAAAAAATCGTTTGCGTTTTAATGCGTTAATTGTTTGAGCTCGGATCATTGAGTAAGTAAGTGTGAATCCACTCATCGTAGTAACTCATGTTATAAGTCGTAATCCTAATCATTCCCTGTTGAATTTTATAAAATCTACAAACAAGTTCTCACTAAATAGTAAAATAGTCAAGTCACTCACAGGAACCTTTAAACTTAGTTTCTATTCGCTATAGCGATGGTACCTCAACCACAGTTATTAGTTCGTTCTTTCCAGCTGCCTGTGTTCTTACAGGTACTGTTTTGTTGCATATCAAGGACGCATTTGGTAATTTCGTTCCTTTTAGAGCCGTTGCATCATTTGTTAGTCGATCGGGGTTCCAGCCGTGTAAATCTGGTGTCACAGTGGCCGAGATTGGTTCTGAACTAACGTTGCCCTCTAAAGGGATCGTGAGGTCAGTGGTTTTACCTTGGATGAACCATGTGCTTCAGATACCCTTTAACGCAGAAATATTGAGTACTATCACGAACCAAGTACCCAAGTTACTCCTCCATGATGTTATTCGCCTTAAATTTGGTAGTGTCGAGCTAGATGTTCCTTTTATTGATGTTCTAGGTCCTATAGACGGTCTCATAGGGAATGTAGTATTTATTAGAGCATGTTAGAGCCTTTGTTCAAAACTCGCCCTGCTGCTCTTGCCACGGTCCGACACAGGTCTGATGTCTTTTTGGTAAGCCGGTGGTCAGTGACTCCCCTGTTGATACTTTACATTCTGTAATGGAAAAAATTTAGACTTTGGAAGAGCCATGAAATAAGGTTCGAGAGGACCCTGAATAGGGTTTTCGTGAAAGTCTTTTTGCCAAGACTCACAGTAGAGATAACACAGGGCGTTATATATATATAGTTAAGTACCCCTTTCGTGAAGGAGTGATCCTACCACCAATACCAATCGACAATTAGCTCTTAACCGACTCTGTCTTAAGAACGCTGTTTTCAGCCCTGAGCGTGCTGACGTATATCGGCACTTTATGAAGAAGTACATCAATTTTGGCCTTATGACGCCCACTCAGGTGGCGTCTAAACGTGTTATTCCCCACCAAGCTGTCTATAAACAAGAGAGTGAGAGTGTCTCATGGCGGGTCCAACCATTCCATCCAGTCTGGCTGATATTATTTGCAACTTCAGACTAAATAAGGTGGCCTTTACAGCGGACATGTCTAAGATGTATAGACAAATGCTCATCCATCCAGATGACCGGGTCTGTTGGGTCCCGACTATTTTTTTTTTTTTTTTTTTTTTTCACTCACGTAATTATAACGATTAATTTTATTTTATTTGTTAAAAGAAAAAAAAAACAAGATTGTAATATTTTGTTGTATTGATATGCATAATTAGGAATTAAGGTTGTTTACGTCTAAACAAGTGATAAGGTGACCTCTAATGCGATCGGCAATTGTTTTGGCATGGCGGATCAACTCCGATCGTCATCTAATTACTGGCTCAGTTCCCTGAAAGTTGTGAACGAAGAAGGACGCTTGGAAATTTGTTGATTGATGATGACCCCACATTCACACTACTTCTTCGTCGCTGACTGTACACCGGATATCCACCACCCATCACGCTCCCCATTGTTTGGAGAGTGAACATCGAGAAGAATTTTTTCTTCTCCACTTTGGGATCTCCGGTAAGAGGTTGTTTTGCTAGTACACACACCAGTTATCTCCAGATTCAGCTCACACCATCCTTTTACTTGCAAGAATAGAAGGCTATTGACTTTTGGTGATTGACACTGTTAAATTTAGTAAATATAGGATTTAATTCATTTTTATTTATATTAAAGCGTAAAGACATTTATATTTTTGTTATCTATGTTTCTTTCATTTTATTTTTTATATTACTAACCCAGTTGCTAGCATTACTTTTTTTGTTTATATATACGATCATTACATATGTATTGCCAGTTTATAATTTTAGTTTTTTTGTATAATCTTTCCTCAATTATATTTTCTGTACACAATCTTGTTTTTTGTTGTTTTTCTGGGAAAATGCAGGCACCCATTCTTGAACTTTTTTTCTGAATTTCACAGCCGGTAATTTGCAAGGGACAGAATTTTGGCGACGTAATTTTACTAGCCCCTTCTTCCACAGGGTCTATCAGCACGTGTTGTGGAGACAGGGCCCAGATGCTCCTCCTGTGACTTATGGCGTCACTTCGGCCCCCTTTCAGGCTGTTCGCTCGGTTGTTCAGTTGTCTTCTGACGAAGGGGGTCGATTTCCTGTAGCGACATGCATCTTGCGAAAGGATATGCATGTTGACAATATAGTCTCAGGTTCTGAGCTTAAGAAGAGGGAGCTAACGCAACTCTACGCTGGTGGTGGATTTTCCCTTTACAAATGGTTAATTAGTAGTCTGTCATTTGTCTCGTGCCTTTCATCTCAATCTTCTGAAAATATTTTCCATTAATTATAGACTTTGACTCGAATCGCGAGAAATTGAGTACACGGTGGTTACCCAAGTTGGATGCATTTAACTATTCTTTTGGCGATTTAGATCTTAGTTAATACAAGCGCAGTATTTGTCAAATATAGCAAGATCTATCAGAGTTGCGCAACGTAATACAACGTCATCATTTTCAAAATGAATTCGTGTCCTTAGCTCGTAAGAGGCCTTTTCATCCATTGTTGCAGTCTTGTAGATGCCTTAGGGTTTCTTAGGGTGGCCGGAAAAACAACCACTGTTACTTCCAAATAAGAGCCATTTTACTCGTCTTATTTTGGGAGACTACCATGTTAGTAATTTTCACGTTGGGCCTCAGAATTGTCGGGACTACTGGATTGTAGCCGGTAGATCACTTATTCGCAAGGTTGGACGCGAATGTGGGGTTAGCTTTGATTCCGCTTTAAAATAATGCGTCCCTGAGGTGTGCTATTTGCCTGAGGTTTGAGTTGTCGCATCTGGTAGAGCATTTTTTTATATTGGAGTTGACTTTGAATTTCAAATTCTTGAGACTTCGTAAGTCTGTGCAGGGCAAGAATTACATTTGCGTTTTCGTATGTATGGCAACCAAGGCGGTTGATATTATACATAGGCTCGTGTCGTGTCTGTCGACTGATGCATTTCTGGACTGCCTGGATCCCTTTATGTCCCGCCGTGGATCAGGTCAACATGTTTACAGTGATAAGCATGCTAATTTTGTCGGTGCCGCCCATCAGCTTGGAGAGATTCGAGAATTTCTCAAGAAGTGAAAAATGACCCAATTGTGAAGTATCATTTATCCAGTAGTAACCTGTTTTGACATTTCAAACCTCCTTACAGTTCAAACATTGGAGGCTGCTTTAAGGTCGATTAAAACTCATTGGTGACTCATAGGAGCTTGTTCTTAAACCTTTGAGAAACTTTGCACTATTTTAACCAAAATAGAGGTGATATTGAACCCGCGATCCCTTTGTCCTATGTCAAGTGATCCCAATGACAATGAGGTGCTCACTCCTAGACATATTTTCGTCGGTGGACCTATCCTTATCTGGAATAGCTCTGCCTGAAGCACCCTTAGATGATCTGAACAATTGCTTGTCAAGGCTCGAATGGAATGATCCACGTTGCTGTGGTAAAAATGCTGATGTACAAATGTGTGTGCTGAAAAATGT